>JAZDUA010000038.1:4880000-5355000 GCA_038098605.1 Gryllus longicercus | reverse complement strand
AAAGAGGGCCGGCGGACGGCGCGCAAAACTAGAATGGACTTTATGAGTGCAATAAACCAGTTGCCTCTGGAAAGAGGCGGATGAGTGCGATCGGGGCGGCCCTGCGTGACGAAAGAAACCGTCTCGGCGAAGGCAGTGTCCCTTTGACCCACTTCTTTCTCGACGCGAGCTATTTCCAGCTGTAGAAATTACTTTGTTATTGGCGATGCCATAATGAAATTATATTAATTAATCGGTGACGCCACTATATTCATTAAATGAGTAATTTTTAAAAAATAGCACATAGGTCATTTGCAAAATTTCAGAGATAATGATGAAAATCAGCCCTAGGCCATATTGCGGGGCGAACATTGCTCAGTTCGAGATTTTTAAAAAATAGATCTTCTTTAATAAAATGTTCTTTACGTCCTCTTTACGTTCTCGAATCCACACTTTAGACAAGTACTATACTAGTACTACAGACATAGATAGAGGAAGTTCTGTAATACCGCAGAGAAAAAGTACCGATTTTTTGACAGAAAAAAAGTTTTCTTCTGTAAGCAGTAAATTACTTTCTCGAATACGCAGTGTAGTCAAGTTTTTGGACTCTTGATACCAAAAAATATTATCTTCCACCCAGGGATCTTTCTTCTTTGCTCTACATCGTACACAACATTTTCACCAATCCTCCCAATATATCTGGCTGAAGACGAGGCTCCTCGAATTTGAAAACTTGTATTTTTAGTTTCTGAGGGTACTTCGTATGAAGCGCCAAGGAAATTTTCAAACTTTTCTCAAAAAGAGCTTAAAATTGTTTAAATTGTTTCCTCGAGTAATGTGCGCGTATAAAAATGGCATAAGTCCAGATTTTTCATTAAAACCTCAGTATTTTTAAAAATTGGAAAATTTTAAACTTTTCTTCAAAAAATAATGTAATATAATGTAATTCCTCTTGCTTAAGTAATGAAATGTACAAGTTTTTGAAAAATATGAGTACTTTTTATGTATTTTTGATTTGAAATAGTGTCAATTTTAAAAAAAATATTTGAACTAGATTTTCTTAAAAATGGCTGCAGAATTTTTTCCAGAAGATAAATGATGGCTCCATATCACGGCACAGGTCCGACTTTCATGAAAACTGCTGACAATTTGATAATTACAGAAATTCAATTTATTTTTTGAGACTTGAAGAACTTTTTTGAAATGCCAGCAGCTGGGTTTGTGAAAATAGATGAGCATTGTTCGTGGAACCCGTGTGCCTGAGTTCGAATCACAGTCTCTGCGGACCGGAAACACTTTTGCGGGTTTAACTGATATTATAATACGAGTATTAAGCAATCGTTACTTATAATAAGAGAAAGCAAGAACTGTTGTAGACTGATCCACTGTATAAACAGCAACAATAGTAAAAATGCTACACGTTGCAGGAAGAGCGCTTTGTACGTTTATTTATAACAAGTGTTTGTTACCATTGGAGTTTATATGGTGTCTTTGACTGTGGATAGAAATAGGGGATGTTCACTGTTCATTGAGAATACATATTGAAAAAAAAATTGAATTATTTTTAATCCTTAGTATCATATAGGTTAATACATTATGTTATGGAAAGGAAATTCGTTCACTACAGAACTCCTGACTCCCCTTCTGTTATCTCTTTACAAGCAGATTTCTTACGGAGGGACTCGGAAGTCCTTGCCGAAGAATTGTGTCGTCCTTGTGTTATCATCACTTACACCTCTGCGTAAGCATTGTTACACAAAGCTCAGACGTACCTTCATTAGAGCAGACATATTAACAACTTATTGAGAGCAATTATCTGTAATACGCAGTTGTATAAGTTTGTTTTCTTCAGTAGACAAAGTTGCCGGAGTTCACGGAAACAGAGCATAAGAGGTTTTAATAAGATCGCCTCTAGCATACACAGTGCCTGGCCAACTGCTTCAGCTGTTACATAGTCTCTTGGTCTGAGATTTCAGGCAAACAGCGCTCCTGGCGGCTCCTGGCGCTCCTGGACTCATGTGTACGACACGAAGTTTCGAAACACGAAGAATTTACCATGTGCCACAAAGCGTCCTGGAAGTAACCCGGACTTTACGGCTAACATGCCTGATGCCGAGGACGTTGATTTTTTTATTAGCTGCGTCAGAAAGAGGAAAATGTATTTTCTTTAAATGAATGTACAATATATATTACTAGTTATTTAAATTAATTTATTTTTAATTGTCAAAAACATGAAAATTTCGAAATTTCATCCTCTGCTAAGGAGCCCCTCCTTCCCGGTAAATGTTCAGAACTATTTCTTATTTTAATTAATTCTCTGATTGGTGCGTAGTCTAGTCTCCAGGAGCTTCATAGCGTCTTCTTGGGAGCCTTATCGTGAGGGTAGTTTGCCATTGCCTTGCATTTTCTTTCCTACACATATTCACATAATCAAAGTACGCAGAATATTAGTTTCTATATTAACCTCTATTTCTTCCTCTGCAATTGACGTTTATTAAAAAATATTCATTACTAAAATTAACATTAATGTTATTTAATTACTAGATATTTAAAATAAGATGGTCTTTCCTCTTTAGGAAACAAAATAAAAGCCACATCACAAAAATTATTGAAAATAATGTTAACATTGCAATAATATATATAGTTGTTAAATAACAAGTGGGAATAAAATGTAAATGGAAAAACATCTGGTTTTGGAGGTCAAAATATTACTTTGTGCGTGACAATAGAATATTTATAGTGGAAATATTGTATTGTAGAAATATTAATTGAAATTAATGAAACTTGGAGACAATTCCATAGATGCTAATTCATAGATGAAAGGAATAAGAGAAAGTAAACATTAGTTTCTTTCTATTTTGTTTAGTTTATTGTATGAAAGAGAACATATTATTGCATTACAAAAATATCAAGACAATTGATTTAAAACAGAACAGATAAAACAATTGCATTGAAAATATTTATACACAAAAAGAGCATGACGTCTAAGTCTTGGTAATTCGTTTGATATGGATTCTATAAATGGTATAATATTTTGAATCACAAAGCCCTAATTTATTAAATAAACAGTAATTACTTAAAACCCCTATATTGCAGGATTAAACCATCTGCCAAATGCAGTGCCAAATGATGATCTGGACCAATCTCTACAACTCTACTATTCGCTAACTTCTACCTCGTAAACTGAAATATGGGTAATGTGGAATTTAGCGCCTGTGAAATTTTTTCCACCCAGCACTCTGAATATTTGACCGTTCGTGATAGTCATAATTATTTCATATTGTTCAGTAGTCTCCTATACTCAGGTTTATCGTCACTAATTTCAAAATTAATTATAATTATAGAATATTACAAATGTTTTACGGGATATCTCCATTTTTTGGCGAAAGAATTTCAATATCGTCCGCACACCACTTTCGATTGGGATTACATAAATGCTCTTTGCACTTTTAATTAATTGTTAATTAAGTATTATAACCAGGAGTTGATAGAAGTTGTATAATTAACGTTGTATCGACAACGTTTTATGGATAAATCGTCCATCTTGTCGGTCTGTTCGACTCTGCTGAACGCTAGCGCCTAGATCGTTCTGCCGATTTTTCTCCAAAATTGATATTCCTTGAGCGATTTAAATTATCTGAAGAGCTTCTAATTTTGAATAGGATATTTCAGTTTGGGGAATTCTCTGAAGTCTCGACAAGTCCCAAAAAATGCATCAAATATTTTGATTAAACTTTGTCCTCAGATAGCGTAAACGACACCCAAGATAATGGTGCGGGTCTCATGTTCCTGATTTTTTTGAAAACTGCATTAGTTCTTTTCTGCGTCTTCCTACAACAATATTGAAGGTAGAGATTTTTCTCATGAACTCTGTTCTTTAAACACAGATCGTAAAATAAGGTTATGTTCATTTTTTTTAAATAGTAGTTTTCATGTAAATTTGCATGAAATATAGGCAATAAAAAAAGTTTTTTTTTCTTACAAACTGCAACAAATGTTTTCTCCTCGCATGTATCAAAGAACGGTAAAAAAAATTGGCGCTAGTGTCATTTCACATATCGTACTGCATTATCGAAAATTGGAAAATTTTAATATTTAATGTTTACAAAATTGAAGGTACAAAATGGAATCAACTCTTTAGAAAATGTCGTGTGCATTTTTTTTTTTTTGAAAAACAGCTCCAATTTTTTCTGCATATTTTTCTCACGTATAGATCAAGTAACGCAAATAAAAAAGGGCGCAAATCTCATTTCCGTTGCATTATTTGAATTTTTGAAAATTGCAAATTTAGAAACGATGCGAGAAAATGTGTGTTGTAGTAGCACTAGTTTTCGTCGGAAATGGGCAATGCATATGTTAAAGCATGTGTATTGTCTTCGAGGTAACAAAAGTATTTGCACGGTTTTGCTAATAAAACTTACACTCATGATAGATGATATAGAAAAGTTTGAGCAATCAGGTGTTTGAATGGGCTTGTGGGATGATAATCTTGTTTAAAGAATTTTTTGAATACAAACATTTCAACATCTGGATGTTGCAATTTTAAATTCAATACTTGGAAAAAGGACATCCTACCTATTCCAAATCACACTAAGGATGTTGAACTTTAATTTTTTTCGTGAGTTTTCATAAAATTATTTTCAGAAGCGATTATTACTATGATGTAAATATGAATTCAGTTTCATCAAAATCAACCATGTCGTCCGGATGGCTATGATCGTTAAGGCAGTAGTGCCGTAGTGATCTCAGACCGAAGGATCGCGAGTTCCAGTGCGTTCCTCCTCGGCCATGGTGTATTTGTGTTCGTCCTTTCACCCAGCCCCATCATCACCATATCATGGCATCTCCACAGTTACCATAACGTTCAATCCAGTAGTGGTCGCTAGTGATCTAGATATAACCTGACCTGAAATAACAAAAAAAAAAAGACATAATCCAAAATCCTGCTGAAATTGTCAGTACAAGTACAACCGTAGTTTTTAGAAGTCAAACTAACGGCGACAACCTTTGAGCTTTAAATCTTACGTCTCCAATTTAAATCGTACGTGCAATTTGCTAAACATAATTTTAAGACTTTTTCTGACTTTGGTGATAAACTGTCGATTCATTTTAATAAAATATAACACACTATTTTTTTTAAAAATTGTACCAACCATTAGTGTAACTGCGTCAAGTAATAGAGAAAGTTCAAATATCTTTCATCTAAACAAGGATTGAATGACCGAATGTGTTAAATTATCTGTGAGCTGAGCAGTAAATTTTAGAAAATCCAGGGGATACATTTTATTATTCCGTATTACGAAATCCATAACCATAAAATCTCTTCCAAAAGATAAAATTTTAGAACCCATCGCTTCCAAAATTCTTAACTACCTATCACCAGAACGTAGTTATTTTCGAAATCGGTGGTTACGTCCGCCGCATGGAAATGGACCTGTTCGGGACATGAACCAGAGCCCGGCGAGGAGCGCCATGTGCCAGGTGGTGGTGGTGCTCATCCACGTGATGCCCCTGTATGGCTGGCTCCCTTTGCATGAAGCCCTAATTATCGGTCTAAATGAAATTTATGACTCTTTTACCGCCCTTTATATGGCTGCCGCCAAGAGAGGCGGCTCCGATGGAAATTTCATATCCTCCTGCCGTGCTGCCACCCAGCGACAGGGTAATGTCGCATTGCAGACGCCATCATGGGATATGGGGAATCCGAATTAGAGAACGAAATTATTTAACTTAATTTCAGTAATGCAGTACCTAAGTTAGTATTTGCGGACGTGCGATTCTATTTTAATTAGTGCGTCGTCGGGCATCGATGCCGGACGGACACATCTCTTTTAATATCAAAAGCGTTCCCATGACACGCAATATTGTTTCATGTTTAAGATTTTGCTTATTTACAGTCTATTTGGTAATAATTTTGAAATATGTAGTGATGATACTATAATTCTAATGGTGTCAACTACAAAAACCTTTATTCATTTGAAGGTAATGTAATTGCGAATGTGAATATTTTAATCGGATTTGTAACACTTTGTTGTTTTTTGTATAGACCTTTTCTATCACATTCTGGAGTTTTGTTCATTGTATTTTATAATTAAAACTGTTTACGTCTCCAACATTGTAATTAAATATTTTAAAGTCAAAAATATTTCTGTGATTCTCTCAGAAATATGGATTCAATCGTCACCTATTAATAAAACATCGAGATAGAATGTATGAAAATTGGGCGAGAAGAGTGTTCGAAACCACACAGTGTCTGCTCTACATTTCAATAAAAATAAGTAAATTATATTTTCCTAATCGCCTCCTATATTTTTTCAGTAGTCTACATACCTTTTGTGGCTCTCACAAGCGACCGATCTTTATAAATGAGGTCTTTAAAGAAAGATAATTTCATGGAGACGTGGCGAATTGCACTTTGACTTTAAAAGTATGAAGGATTTGTTTAAAAAAACGCATCTAAATGTTCATGTGAAGTACAACCTGCAGCACTCACGTGTATCGTTAAATAACTCCTAAACGAAGCGTTATAAGTCTTTAAAAGTTGAAATTTTGAGGCCAGAGGACTCAAAGAAACGTTCCGCAAATCAGAATGAAATATTCTCAGATGTTCTATTAAATTTTTGCTGGTTCCGCCCTTCTATTTCTTCCACGCTGCTCTCGATTCCACCAATGCCACTGATGGCGGCCATCTTTGTGACGTCACGCTTAGAAGGCTTAGATTCCTCTGATCTTATACTACCTACGGTTCTGCCTACATCGTGGTTTGCGCAGACTGACGACATTTATTGTAGTGAAAACATTCATTTAACGTTTTGCCAAGTGCTGTGTAGTTACAAGATGTGTCTTGTTAGATTTGGTTTGTTTCACCTGTACCAGTATTTTCGTTATGAGCAGTGATTCGGTGAAATTTCAAGTTCTTGAGAAATCTACGTAGCTTTCTCAGGAGTCTCAGGAGCTTTTTAAATATTTTTGTGACTATTACAAAAAGCGAAAACTAATTGTCAAATAATATTAAATAATTGCTTCAAATATTATTAAGGAAGTGTTGTGAATTGTTCCAAGAAATCTTTCGATAATACTGAATAAATCTTTATTGAAAATTTCTTTTCGACATCAATTGCATTGTTTTTTTATTTTTATTTAATATTGTGATAGTACAACGGAAGTCACCTTCATACATTTTTAAACAAATAAATACGTTTTGTTCACAATTTCCCTCTTAGAATGGAAACAGGATAGGTAAGAGTGTGTTGTTTAACATGCGAGAATTCTCGCACGGTTACACGGAGGAATTAGGGGGGAAATTGTACCATGGCACAACATAAAGAACAACAGACTTTTTAAATTAACTAAACTACAATAGCTTGAAATAAATGAACAACAAAAATCAAGACGAGCTTATCTACAATACAATTGCAATACAGCGTGAATTAAGTTTAAAAAGCAACCAAATTTAAAATTACAGAAAGAATGGCGCAATTCATTCGACAACTGCCAACAACCACAATTACGACACACAATTTAAATGTTGATGGTATCTGAAAGTCTGTACATCAATGCCCAGCTGTAAACACACATTGTAAATAATACGCCGTTGGATATTAAACTTAAGTTGTCAGTCCGCTAAGATATTCAATACGTAAACGTAATATTAGTTTTATTATATATTGGCTCGGAATTGCTTATCTTGCTGTACGTAAGAACGCAGAAAATAGTCCAATACGTTTTAGTATACAAATAATTTTTAAATTTCCGCACCCCACCACGCTGGTGTTCTGCCCCTCCAAAACTCTCTCGGTTCCTCATAACAAACCCAGGAAAGTTAAATAATTTTAGAAAGAGTAGGGTTGTACTTCCCTGATCCTGTCCTTTCGCACGGAAAACATTACTTGGCTTTTTAAGAGTAAAAATATTTTATTTAAAGAAAGATTGAACACTTACTTCAAATGGAAGTGTGAATTGTTCTTAGAACGTATCTCTATAATAATTAATAAATCTTTATTGAATTTTATTTCCAACGTCAATTGCATTGTGTTTATTTTTGTTGCATATTATGAGAGTACGAAGTTACAGTTATACATTTTTTAAACAAATGAACACGTTTCCATTACAATTTTCCTTCTCAATGGAAAGGATAAGGAAGGAGTGAGGATCAACATGCGAGGGTTCTCGCACGGGTACGCTAGTTAAAACTTATTTGAATACAAAATGTGTCATTAGAAAGAGCAATTAAATAACTCCAAAATTACCATGAATATGTAATTAATAATTAAATATAATGTTAATTTGTATTAATGGGTCTACAAATATTTTTTTTATTGAAATGGTTTTCAGAATAATATGATTCCTTCCGTCTCACTAGAAATGCCGAATGTGTGGAAAGCAAACTTCTTTGTGTCTCTTACAGAACATTATTTGATGATTTGAAATCGTTTTGAAAAAGGGGCCACAAGGCTTGCGGCCGGCGCGTAATGGTTTGAAGAGCCAATATTACTATCTTTCGTATGATTATCGCTTGTTAAAAACAAAGTTTATCTTGACAAACTAAAATGATGAAATTTGGAGAACTGAAATGCTTTTATTTTGAAAATAGGGATTTATTATAGACGTTCATCAAATTTCACTGAAAGATTTATATTCAAATAATTAATATAAAATGTTGTTTGGAATCGAATCATGTAACGTGTGATATATATTGTGAAACTGAATGATATAACGTGTTATATAAAATCGATGACTGTTTTACTGTTTTACATGCTTTTATGCATTTTATGCTTTACATGCTTTTGAATTGCATTGCTTCTTTATGTCGAACAGAAATAAAATTATTATACTTATACTACTACAATTATTCTCAATTTTTTAGAAGTGTGTGTGTAATTCATTGACTAATTCTGATTGAAAAATAAGTCGAATGCAATCTAAAGAAATAAACAAATTCGAATTACAATGGAGCAATTGTGTAATTTGTATTACGTCTGTTTGCAATATTTGCTTTGCAGCAATTGGAACATTTTGCATTTTGTAGCTGTTAGCTTCAACAGTGTTATATTTATACATATCCATGTATTCGATAGAAATTTTCTCTCCGCATTTTTCATGGCCATTTTGTTGTTGGTTTCCTATTTTTCGTTGTTAAAATGTCTGCAGTCACTGCACATCGGACGTTGATTGAATATTACACAATAGTAACCGCACACCATTTGGTATATTTAATGTCGCACGTTTTTCTAAAAAGGTTTGATTGACCGAGTAAATCTGCAGTATTTCAACATAATGTACAAATTGTCCGTATTATTATAAAATACAAACACGATACACATTTCCTCTGGATAATATTTGTAGATCCGGTTCTGTCGCAAACCTTTGGCGCCATTTCGAAAGTGGGCAACGAGCCGCAAGAAATCCCGCGTCGCCGGCCGGTTGGGGTGGCTCAGGGCATCACTGCAGGCCCTCGTGTCGCGTCGCCTTCGCGACAGGGTTTTCGATTCTAGCGAGATACCGAGGTGAATTGAGTTGTGGCCTGGAAGAGAGTTGTAGCGGCCGTCTGCTCTGATTGGTAGTTTTTGTGGTTTCTCCGTTCAACGCACACCGGGCGAATGCCGGAGAAATGCCTTTGAAAATTGACCCTTCCTCTTCCTCGCCCTATCCTCACCAAACACACTCTCTAGCCACTTACATGCACTACACCACGACGCGTCAGTCGGTTCGCCCTGGCGGGGGCGGTCCCCGCTGGAGGGGGAAACGCCCCCAAAACGGAACATACTTCGGCGCCGGATGTCGCCATTCAGAGCGACGATCACAGCCACTTCTCAATTGAAAAATATGCACTACACATACGGGAGCTGAGAAGCCTAGAAACATGATTAAAATAATTCTATCAATCGATCAATGAGTCGCAGATAGAGTCGCCCCTCTCCCCGTTTCCCTCTGAGAGCCTCGGATTAACTACCGCCAGCAAACGGCACTTCCAGTGATTCGCCATTTCATTGTGTGTTGTACATCGCGGAATCCTTGAAGTACCCACAGTTGACAGAGGAGTCTTGTGCCTATAATGAGGAAAAAGGGGGATTTTATAATACAAATCTAACACATGCCGATCAGATGGCCGAGATCGCTAAGGCAGTAGTGCCGGAGTGGTTTCGGACCAGAAGATCGCGGGTTCGAGTCCCGCCTCGGGTATGGATGTATTTGTGTATGTCTGTATGTGTTGTCCTTTCACCCCCATTATCATCATATCATCATTTCATCTTCCATACCCCCAGGGCTAACAACCGTGGGGGATAAAAATCGGATCCAGCTAAAAATGCTGGTCCCCCCAAAAATTGTCGCAAGCACCTGCCACCGTGATAATAAATAAAAACTGAGCCACGGTGAATGCAGGATGCTTGCATGCGTGGTCCTAGTTGGCCGATTAACGAAAAAAAAAATCTAACACATCTGAACTAGCAATGTCCGCCATTTTTACGACATTTTGATACCCCCTCCCCCCGTTGAGATTGGCTGCCATTGTTTGTGTCGCTCTGCCTGCGAGGTTTCGTCATTGCAAGCGCTGCCCGAGCAGTGTGAAAGCTGATATGAACTTAGCTGCAGACGGCCGCGATCAAGTTTTGATTCCAAAATTGTACGTGTTTTCATTAATCGTATTGTTCATAAATGCTTGTGGAAATCCATCAAAATTGGACGATTTATATTCCCTTACTGATCTTTGGAATCGTCTCCTCATTGATTTTCACACTTAAAATATAAGCAACCTTATCATCGCTAACTTTGACCTCCCATCTACTCGCTTGCTCACGCAAGACGTGTAAATGACGAGTAATTCCGATAGATCGATTGTAACTTGCACTACAAATCGATGAATTAAACAAATGACAGCAGGAAAGCATTTCTTTATGATATTCATAATATTTATTGTTTATGATATAAAGCAAGAAAATGAGCAAGAATGATATAATTCGAGCAAGAAATAACGCATCCAAAACCGACTACCTTTCATTTAGAGAAAAATTCAGAAGTTTGTTTGAGTAGAAAAGACTTTCTAAACAAAAACCCTTAGAAAGTAGAAAGTAGATTTTCCGGGCTGGTAGGCCGTGGTCCAATTGGCATAGTTGGGCCAAACGTTTTGTCCACGTCTACGGTGGACATCTTCAATGGCGGCAAGATCGCGGGCGCAGTGAAAGCCTACGATACTATAAAAACCCTTAGAGTTTTAAAAATATAGATTGTGTTGGAAACGAAAGTAAAAAGCTCCAAAAGCAAGAGGGTTGGTTGATTCATTCGTTATTTCGTGTTTTCGGGGACGTCAACAGCTGTGGCCATTGCCATACGTAGGACCATGGTTTTTACGGGATGGAGATACGACGCCGACCCACACGTCGGCATTCCCAATGCAGGAATATCCCACCAGCGCAGCAGCACCCCCGCCAGGGCGAAATAAGCAACCTATCTCGACGTGTGTGGTAGTGTGGCGCATGTGACCGTGTGTGTAAGTAACGGATAAGTGCAGAATGAGGAAGGAACGAATTTTGGCGGTCTGTAGCCCATTAAATAGGCTGCGGCTCTGACAGTCGCCTGTCGCTGAGGTGTATCAGGACGCCAACAGACATCGCTGCAGTGCCTCTGACGATATCGCCTAGGGTTTGAGTCTCGACTGTGCAAGAATTTTAGACTAGTTTGATAGCTAGGTCGAATTCAGACACAGTCTGGAAGAGAATTCTAGCGGCTATTCTGGTCGGTAGTTTTTCATGTTTTCTCTGATCGACACAAGGCGAATGCCGAACCTTCCTTTCTTTTTGTGTTGTCCTATCGTCATCCCTCACTTCCACACTCTTCCCTGCACTACTTTATCACATATCTGGAGCTTGAAACGTGTCCCGGCTGGGGCAAGCAGCGCTGGTGGGGGAACCTCGCTGGCCGACGCGCCAGAACTCCCCTCCAAGCGGGGAAAGATCTCCACCGCCCCCCAAAAATTGTACTCACACTTACGGGACTATGGCCTGAGCAGTTGACTCGCCCGGAAGACACGATATAATCATCTGGTGTTGAAAAGAGAAATCGCGAAGAGCCATCGATCAGAGCAGCCGGCCGCTAGAGTTCTCCTCCAGACAGCAAGTGGACTCGGGCCAAGTAGCTGGTGTAAAGCAGTCACCGTCGCGTCTGAACCTGCCGGTCAGAGGCACTGCAGCAACATCAGTTTCCCCTGAGCCACCTCTGCCTCCGACAGGAGGCGGAGCTGGGCGCAGAGCGGAGCGCCTGCTCTTCCAAGTTGCGCAAGGCGCCGCTGCGCTCTGTCGCTGTCGAGGTTTACGAAACCCGCCCCTCGGCCGCCCCTCCGCGCCGTGCGCAAGGCCACGTGGCTGCGGCTGGAGGATGCGCTGGGACGATCGGCACCGGACGACACCATTCCACGTGGAGAAAAACACTTCGTTTCGAACCAACGGATTGCCTACCTGCTCCTCGACTCGCAATGCATTGCGTGGAAATACAGGCATCAATTTTCTCCTTCGCTCTTCCTTAGTATTTTCTTTCCTAATTCATTTATATTTTCCTTTGTACTTCTGTCATTTTACTCGCTTCTCTGTAGCATACAGTTATTCCTCATTTTCACTAACGTTCAGCTAGTTTGTACTCTTTCGGTTGATTAAACGTATTAAAATTCAGTTAATATTGTACTATAATTACCAATTATTACCTTCAGCACCATTGCGTATTACGTTACATTTCTTCTTCCCATTTCACTTAATCGTAGTAGTTTAATACCGTACAAGAAGTGAAATGTATACTAAAAGAATGGTCTTGTATGTACCAGTACTTTTTTAGAGATAAATTGGGCTCAGCTTTTAGGTGCCAAAAAAACCGAAAATATATTTTTTTATGTGCTCCAAAAGTGAACTAGAGATTTTACAGCATGGATCATATTTGCTCGTGCTAGTTACTTTTCTAATTTATTTGGGCTGGGCTAGCTTTTTGGCCTTGCCACATTCTCTTGCTAGCTGTCTCCTATCGCCGCCAAAAGTAGACGTTCACTGCTAAGCGCAATCTCGCACTTCGGTTCAATATATATTTTTTGCACACTATGTCTCCGTGCCTATGGTATTTTATGTGATTCATATATGCTAGAACATTAACTGTGGTACCAATATTCATATAATATTATATAGAAATAATTTTATATACAAAAATGTATAAGTCCATTTTGATTCTCTGGAAAGTTTTGTAGCTGTTAGCACTATAATGAGACCAATTTCCACCATGGTCTCGTGCTAAAACTAGTGGTGCTAAAACAGCACATACCTCTCACCTCTAGTAATAGTTATGTAATATTTTATACTGGTTATGTAATATTTTATACTGGTTATGTAATACAGTTTTTTTATAAATTTTAAAATGAATGAATGTTTAATCATTTGAAATTTTTGCTATTCCTTTTCCTGTACGTGAAGCCACTGAGACATTTTCAAACCAAAAAATAGCTCCGTTTTGATTAAATTTTATTGTTCGATAGTATGAAGAACATGTATGAGAATGGTGCAGGTATCATTTTCGTTAAAAACCCTGATTTTTTCGAAAGTTGCGAAAATTTAAAACTTTTCTACATTCTAATTTCTATCCTGCAAAATTTATATTTGTATTATATCCATCAAATTTGAGCTTTGCTAAAAATCTAGTTAATATCAAAGGCAAGATATTCTAGAAGTAGTGGGCTCTCCATTGCTCCCAGTACACCGAGGGAAGTGTAAGAACTCTATTTAATAAACTTGCCGCTCGATTTCAATGAAGCGATTTGATAGTTTTATGGAATTGAAAGTGAAACTCTTTCAAATTATTCTTCACTAGAACGTTTTCACACATTTGCAGTTCTTTAATCATTTGATAGTAATAAAAAAAATAAAACGCACTTAATAGAATTATTAGAGGTAAGGGTGACTAACACTTACGTCCCCCACGTTACGTTTCTATATAATGATAAAATATAAGGGGATTATAGAGCTAAAGAAATTAAATTCCACGTATAATTAAACTTTTTGCCAAGTGTTTCTGGAGTATCATTAGGGTTTCTTAATTTTTCAGCTTTTATTCTCTGAATAGTGAATTCACTAGCCCCAGTATAAGCAGACATCCGCTTCAATGGTTGAAGAATATGATGAAGTGAAGAATTTATCTCCTTTTCAAATTTACACATCTCCGTAACTGTAGCTGTTGTTTTTCTCTCCTTTGTGAAATGTCCTCAGCACCTGTTGTGGGGTGTAAAGATTAGAGAGAAAGTAAAAGAAAATCAATATCACGTTCCCAAAACCCGTATTTTCATTGAAATTTCAAAATCCTTATTCCGCAGCATTACATCACTTTCTGTATAGTAAGTATATTACTTCGCGTATACGTACGTATACGAGAAAGTAAAAGTATGTGTTCAATCGACTAAATTATTTATTTCTCGTGTGAAAAACAGTAACCAAGATCGAGAAAAGTCTCGATGTAAAACGTAACGTGATGCTTTTTATCACTCTACACATTTCGCCTGCGCAATCTAAGCAAGTTTAGGAAGTACTTGTGTTGAGTGTATGTTATCACTCGGAGGTAATTGGCTGAACAGACAGTAGTGTTAGAAGGCCCTCGTGAACCAGGCTCCCTCCACCCAATCCTAGGGTGCCCTTCTCGTCCATGGCGCTCTCCTTCGTGACAAATAGGGATAAACTGGAGATATAATCCAGAGGCATTCGACATTTGAGAGAGTATTAAAAATAATAAATTTCTATAACTTTTCAAAATCCAGAATTTGAAGTTTTTCAAAGTAAATATTTGTATCTTCAACGTTGACAACGGCTAAACCAAGATACATTATCTGTACATTAAATATGAAATATATAGACATAATAATGTCATAAAAAGAAAGCGGTTACGTGCTAACTTCATGAGAAAGACCAATGCATGGCCCAAGAAACGTGTAAATTATATCATAATCTTTCGGCGCACTAAACGTCATTTTTCCGTACTTCTTTGCCCAAGTCGTTCCGAGGCGAATATTCTCGTTTCTGAACAATTATTTTGTGCAGGAGGTAGTAATGTTAAAGGAAATTTGTTTCGTAAAAGAATTTTCCTCTGTCATGTGAAGGTGATGAAAATGTTAAGAAAAAAATTGTTTGAAGAATGTATTATTTTTTTAATTTATTAATTATTATGTTATAATGTTTTGTGACAGAACTTCGTTGTTATAGTATTTACTGCTTGTTGTTGTAATTTTATAGGAATAGTTTCTTTAGTTAGCCTGGAATGGTATTAAGTTCATCAATTCAAAAGAATTATTGGGAGTACGGACAAGGAAAAGAGCAGCTGAAAACAGGCAAGGATGGAGGAAATACTCGTATATTCTGGAGGCCAAGGCTCAAATTGGACTTCAGAGCCAATGCAGAAGAAGAAGAGGAGGAAGAAGAAGACGAAACATTATTTTTCATCATTAAAGCAGTTTGAACATTTCATATTTTCCACGTTAACATTTTATTGTTCATTAGGTTTGTGGAATTTTTGGAATACCGCGGCCATTTTCTTTTAATACCCAACGTAAGGAGTTTTCTCGACTGCTTCCCAAAATGCATGATCATTTGGTGCTCTCCCTGGCTCCGTGAGCTTGCGACCACTGAGCCGCCTTCTGGTAGGCGCCGATGACCACATCCCGTCCCACGCTGAGATGGAGCCTTAACTCGCTGCGGGAAAGGGAAGACATGAAGCTCACGACAGACGACAAGCACTAAACTTCGAATCAAGCACACGTCGGGTTGAATAACAAACAAAACTCCCAAGATGTTAGGTGGATGCGAATAGATGGAAGAGGACTTACATATTTCATAAGTAGCATCCGCTTCCTAAAAGAGAAGGAGGTCACGTCGGCTGTAAATCCGGAACCTTATCGAATTTATTAGTTAATGCACAGACACGCAAGCATTTTCGATGATATTTGGAAATAATTGCTTTGTTCACAATACAATAATTGTGTTGGTTGCCACTGTGGCATGAATAGTTTCTCACATATTCTTGAAAACACGACCTCGAACGTACCCATTCAGCAGTTCTCATGAAAACTCGAATACGTTTAGGCAACATGGATAATTAGCTTCTTTAGATGTAAGAGAAAAAATAGCTATGAATAACTTAGTTGATATGCTTTAATGTTCTAATTTTGTTGGCATTCATTGTGTTCGTTATCAATAATGGTAGCAGGTTTTTACCAGGTGGGTATGTTAATTTTCTTTCCAAAAGATATCACATAACTTGAAAAATGTTAACCACAATTTCCTGGATTATTCACGGTGTTGCTTGAGAAAAATTCTAAACCTATAGAATTCTGAAAATTGTTTGTTTTAAATTTGTCGAATGAACCACCTCGTATTAGTAAAATGGATAAGAGCAAATAATTACCATCTGAATTAACAATGAGTAAGATAAAGAACCGCATGCATCTTCTGGGCACATGAACGCCGTTGGTAGCAAAAATGAAGACGTCTTTTGAACGAGTTCAGAGTGCTGTGCACTGAAGAGCCACATGTAAAACCAGCAACTGCACAAGACACAAACTTCGAAATGCAAAGAAAACCTGGCGGAGCCCTAGTGGTCGAGGGCGGGAGGGTACCGGCCTTCTGTGCAGCCATTCCATCTGATTCGCAAACTGCTCTGCGACATTCGGCAAATAATCGGAGTCCACTTGTGAGTAAACGAGAAGCCCATACTAGCTGCACCGAGTGCTCAACTTCAGATTGAGACAACAATAACGCGATCGTGAAATATTGTTTTGGCGTGTGTACGCGTGAGAGTTGCGTGAAGTGCCACTAAATGAGCTTACGTGAGAGCAGTTGCTTATTTTATCTCGTTTCTTATTTCATGAGTAAATCCAGCTACATGAAAATCAGAACGTCCGGACAAGGTGCGTTAATGACAATTGGTTCAACGCACGTTCACTTCTTTCGTTTACACAGCAGTCAGACTGCCGTGAATCGTGTGGGCGAACAAGCGAGAAACGGACAGGTGATCAAATTGTGTAGGTGAGGAAATCAAAAACTCAACAAAACAAAACTTTAGATCATGTGGCTTAAACGGTCTAATTCTGGAGGAACTAATCTCGTGTTGTTTCATTATACTTTGCACTCCCAGGAATATTCCATTAATAAGAATCTCTTCTTTTATAAATAACACACAAAAAGAACTAAACAGCGTATTAATTGCTGAAAGCCATATATCACCACAAAAATCACCAGTTTTGTGAACAGAGATAGACGTGACGACCCAGGGAGAAATGGGGAGCTAATAAGCTCTTGTTTACACATACCCCCTTGTTCCAAAACATGCACAAGTCTCAAACAATTAAATCTAGGATTTTGCGCTACCTAAGCCCTTTTTGATGAAAGACAGCCTGCGACACGATAGAGCAGTCCCCAATTTTGAGGTACAACTAAAAACACCAATTTTGCATTGCTTGGAGATTGTCTGATTGTTTATCCGTATTTGTTTATATTGAAGTTTGAATATATAAACTTTATATTTAGCAACGTGCAAAAAAGTATAAACATTTTTACAAGAAGCTAAGACCTTTGAAGATAAGATATTTGAATATTTAATGTACTGAAATAATAATGGCCGATAATTATTTTCAAGTTTCCTCGCTAACTTTCCAATGAAGAAATATTCTCATAAAACATTTATCACAGAAAAATGAAAAAAATTCATGGGACTTATATACACAATTTGAATAGACAATGAATGAATACACAATTTTGAGGGGGTGAACTATGGATTAAGAACACGAGGAAAAAATCAAATTGAGTTAGATCACAAACTTATATTCAAAATATTACAAAACGTTCTAAAAGCATTTCACATTTTGAACTCTTAAACTTCGCGCTAATGGGTTAATGGGAATTTCGTTTTTGAAGTGCAAGTATTCGTTCTCCTTCGTAATGATTTCATCAGACATTTTCTTGGAACTTCGTCATCTAGGTGGACTTCCCACTTTGAGATTAATGCGAACGAATTCTTAAACCTCGCTCTTGTAGAATGTTGCACCTCACGCTGTATGTAACATCAATTACGTACCAAATAAAAACAATTAAGAAAGGTACAATTTAAACTATATTTTCGTATTTGATCCTTTTATTGATGTTCGGTAAAAAATCGCATATGAGTAAAAAATAACCCTCGAAATTGTAGTTTTGGTTTTATAATAATTTATCCTTCCTGCTATCTGAAATCCACGCTGTATGATACCCGAATAGTTCAATTTATGGCTCATAGTTTCCACCCAGTCGTTTTTATTTAAATGTAATACCACCCCCAACCCAAATGCTCACTTGCATCTTCTCAAAAGTATTTCCATGCGGGTTATCAGATTTTTACATCCGAACCCTTCAAATCCGTGAAGTACTCCTCTGTGAAGATTAGATTTACCCTTATTACTAAAATTGCCATGATCTCCAAAACTTATTTTTACTTCGCCAATGAGAAATTTATTTCTTCATTTCACATCTATTAATCTATTTTTTTATGTTCCTTTCTCAGGGTCTTTTACTACTAAATTTACTGTACTAAATTTCAAAGTGATAAGAGGATTCTGATTAATGCAATATTATATGAAAAATCATTGTACAGATCCGTTCTGTTATTGATGTTTTTTTATTAAGCGTTTCACATCCTTTTTAATTCTTTAATAATCGGATATTTATATTAGGAAAGTAAACAATATTAGTAGAGAATTTAGAAGTTGGAATTTGGTGAATAAGGGTTTACAAAATACATTAATTTTTACGTTACATGACCTGTATTGTTCTTAAACAATAAATTCTCCTATTAATGATAAATATACAACAAAATTATTTCGCAACACTTCGGAAAAATCACAGTTGAGTTTTTAACAACTAATTTGTAAGAGTGTCGTACATAGTGAAGGGATTCCTGACTGGTTTGCCCACTAACAGTGGTGCATTTTCCACTTAGTACGTGTCAACAATTACAGGGTCAAAAACAGGGAAGAAGGCAGGCAGATACGAAGACTAAGCCGCCTACAATAAGATAGAGGTAAAAATATGAAAAATTAACAACCAGTGTAAATAAAAGAAAAAAACTATGAAGTGTTGCACATTTTCACACCAAACATATTTTCGGCGGGAAGTTTTCGATTCATTTCTGTGCTTTTTGTTTGTGAGGAAAAATTCTAGTTATGAAGAACTTTTAATTTCCTATTTTACTACAAACAAGAATTGTCTTTTCTAGAATTAAGTTAATTCACAATAGTGCCTTTTTCCCGTTTTCTTTTCTGCCTGTATGTCATGTTTTCTAATTTAGGCAAATAATATTGCGAAAATTAGAGAGATTTTTAATTTCGATTGTTTTACAAAAAAATATTTTGTGGCATTTATCACACAGACTTACTTGTAAATGATTTAATAGAATTTTACTCAAGAATAATAAGTAATCAGAAGAATGATTTTAAGTTGAATATTTATTTCATGCTTGTTAAGATGCTAAATTTTCACAATGTTAAAACGTATTTCGCATCGACACTTTGTTCACAATGGATTAAAAAATAAAACAATGATACAGCAATTTATGGAACTGAATTTGTTTCAAGTAGTAACTAGTTGGTTCACAGTGCCGACTATAATAGTGCGCATTATTCAAAGTTCCTTTATCCTCAATAACAGGTGTGCCTCTTGTGTCCTTGTCTTTGTGCGGCCTCAGGGTCTTGAGAACTACCATTCGCCCTTGAAATACGAGTTCTAAGAGTGACGAAATCTTTGACTGCGTTTTTCTAGATGTTCTTCCGTTACTTAGTCACGTGTGCCAAAGGCAATTTGTGCAATTTCTTTTGTGCTTGAAATATCAGGAGAGCTGAAATCCATATTGCGACACATGGACAAAATATGAAAGTAACTGCCGTAATTCTTCAACAAATAAAGACATTTTGCTCCGACAGTATCTTATTAATAATCAACGTATTAAAGGATACAGTTTCAAGATATGTACTGATATGAACAATAAAACGGCGTTCGATCTTCTTAAAAATCGCTCGGTGCTTAATTACGATCGGCCGTCCGCACCCAGTGTGGACGGCGATCAATTGTATCAGTCGCGATAATTAGAGCAGGGGACAGCTCTGGCAGCAGCAGTCGTGAGACGGTAGTTTGTAGGGCAGGGCACAGAATGTCATAGACAACATTCTCGCTGCTGCCGGCCTTGTCTATGCTATGCTCGGCAGGGGCGCGGTCCGTGCGGAGGTCCGCCTAGACGCCAGGGTTGCCCAGTTGCATTTGGCGGTGCGCCGTAGCAAGCGGAAGTGGCCCAAAGCCGGCGTAAGCAGGAAATAGATAAAGACAAAAAATCAGCGGGTAAATCCAGTTATGGCATAGAAAATGATGATTTATAAATTGTCATCTCTAATAACTAAATGATTATTTACCCAAACTTTTGTAGTTTTACATCTTTGTATGAATTGAAAATGATATTTTTAATGAAGAATGCATAAGTATTCAAACTTTTATTTTGAACCGGATTCCTACAAAAACGTTGCTATTGTATTTCATTTTCATAATATGGAAATGTAGAGCAATGTTATAGATAAAAACTGAACAAATATTACAAAATCGTACAAATTACTGATTTGTTCAATAATAAAAATCACAAATAAGAAAAGTTTATTTGAACTATTTTATTTGAACCTTGTTGTAGATATTGACCATTACACACTCCGTTTAAAAAATACCAAATGAATACTTTAGTTGAAAAAACGTACCTTTGGACAGTTTTTTAATACTACTTGCAAACAACGGGGGAAAGGCATCGCTATCTCCCGGGATGTACATACTACTAAACTTACGAAACCAATAGCCTACGTAGTTTTCGGGTCCCATATTATTACTCACTCTCTCACTTCAAATCCTAAATCAATATAAACTGAAATGCTATTATCATGACGAATAAACCTAATCAGTATCTACGAGTGAAACGAAATCAGCCGATCAATACGAACGAGTAAATGTTAATTAGAGAAAAACAAAGGCGCCGACTTGTATGGTTCGTTTTGTGCCAGTGTGCGCGGCGAGGCGAGGGAGGAGAGGAGACGGATGGGGAAGGACGGGGCCGGAGGAAGCAGATGGGCAGGAGGAACGTGGCGACACGTAGGTGACAGGAGGTGAGACGTAACGGAGGAAGGCAATGGAAAGAGGCGCATCTGAGAGGGGCTGATCTGGAAGAAGCAAATCGAGGAGCGGTGGATGGGGGAGGAGGGAATCGGGCAGAGGGAGCCATATTTGTTCTGTATTCTTCTTTAGAGCAGTGTGTACTGATGTGGATTAAAAATGCAGGATTGTTAGAATTAATGTTTAGTTGGTAAAGTGTTTGTTATGTTTTGTAAACATAGTTTATAAGTATTCAGTTTATTAGAGGCCTAAGGCAGAAAAGTGATATCTTGTTACATTTTAAAAATCAGTTTAATACTATTTCTACTGCAGAAAAATAACAGATTATGAAATAGGATAGCCGTGCCTTCAGGTAACTTGGATAAAATAAAAATGCGCATGATTGATCGCTTTGGATTCGTCCGTCGGCCATTAAGGCAGCGGAGCGGAGCGGCCGTGGCGGGGCGGGGCGGGGCATGGAAATCGGGAGCGCTGTTGCGCCGCGGCGGAAGAGGCCGCGCGACGCCGCCTGGGAAGCAGCACGTGCGCGACGCGGCGCCCGCGGGCAGAGAGGGGCGGGAGACGTAGGCTCGGCCAATGCAAAAGCACAGGGAAGAACGATACTTTTGGGGTGGTCACGAAAGGACGTGTTTGGATGTGAAGCTTATTCAAGGCAGTATAATATAACTCGAAGAGAGCGAATATCGGATTGATTGATTGATTAATTGTTTCGTGTCTCTGGGCGCGCCAACTGCTATTGTCTTTAGCCGCGTAAGTGTAGTGTAATTTTTTATTACGGGAGGTAGTGTTCTTCCCATGTTGGATGGAGGAATGAGCTTCTGACAAAAGCGTCTGTTGTCTCCAACCAAGATTCGCTCAACCACGAAGCTCCGCCCAGGCCACCACAAGCTCTCAGCTGAGAGCGTAGGCTTCCGCGGCCGGAGTCGGTATTTACTTGGCTGTCCGGGTGACGCCGCGTCCATGGCGAAGGTGCCGACGTTTCGGTCGCCATTCTGCGACCTTCCTCAGGGCGTATTGCCAGGGCAATACTAGGCTGTCCGGGTGACGCCGCGTCCATGGCGAAGGTGCCGACGTTTCGGTCGCCATTCTGCGACCTTCCTCAGGGCGTATTGCCAGGGCAATACTAGGCTGTCCGGGTGACGCCGCGTCCATGGCGAAGGTGCCGACGTTTCGGTCGCCATTCTGCAACCTTCCTCAGGGCGTTACAGGGGTACATGGCCTGCTTCTTGAACGATGTGCTCTAGCATTTGCCTTAGATTTGCCTTAGAAACCACGAAAAGCAGCTGGCCGCTAGAATTCTTGTCTAATCAGCGGCTGAGTTCGACGTAGTTATCTATCCAGTGCTGCAAATCCTACCATTGTTGGAACACGCACTCCAGGACCTCTATTAGAGGCCCTGCAGTGACATCACTTGATGCCGTGAGCCACTTCAGTCGGTACAACTAATGGAAAGAGGCCAGATTCAGATTACACACTTACGGCTAAACAATATGAGGTGGGAGGACAAGCATAGTGCTGCTACGGGAAGACGAATCATTAAATAATTGTGGCAGGTGAGTGCAGGAAAGAAACTGCGGCAAAGAATGGAAAAGGACGGATTGAGAACGATAACGCGGAGGATTTGGAAGAAGGGGTTGAGTGGAGCGGCGCGGCTCGAAAGAGGCGGCAAGAAAGCCAATAGGAAGTGCGTTGTCAGAGAAATACTGAAAAGGGGAATCGGGTATTGAAATGGGGCGAAAACTCACCGGATGTGAATTGGTCTTGAATGCAAAAATGGAACTGAAATGGGAGACTGAATGCGGAGCAAATATGGTTGGGCGAGCGAGGCGGGTCGAGGGCTTTCGGGTCAGGGCGGGGCGGACGGGGCGGGACCGGACCGGGCAGGGGGTGGGGGAAGGGGGGCGGGAAGTTGCAGGTCAGGGCAAGGCGAGAAGGGATGGCGGGGCCGGGGGCGGAGCGGAGGAGAGCCGCTCGCCAGGTGAGCGCGTTGGGCGTCCCCGCAGACTGAAATGGAAAGTGTTTTAATTAAAATAGCTCGCGCACAAGCCGATTTTTCCGCGCCTCCAGGAATTCAATAAGCGAGCGCAGCGATACGGGGCGCCGAGCCGTAAACCCGCGCGCGGTCGCTCGCCTCGGGGCTCGGAGGCGGGGGCGGCGGCGGCAGGACAGGCGTGGGCGGGGGCGTTGATGTGGTGGATATGTCGCGAGGAAAACACGGCTTTCTTTGCTCGCTGCAACCGTGGGTCTTGTGGCTACCTCGCGGCTATTATTGGTACTTTCTTTGGTGCAGTCTACTTTCGTTCATCACTTGTCTGTGCTGGTATTATTTCCGTGTTTCGTCACTTTAATGTGCATTACTATTTTGCTTGCCTCCTCCCCTTAAGCGAACTAGCGCAAAGGAAGACCGCAAGAAGTCGAAACGGCGGCATTGCAGTTCGATGCGTCTTCTCCCTCACAGTCAAGACTGCGATTGCGCTTACCTCTGTAATAGTATTTTGTGTCGTTTTTATACTCGCTTATTACTTGAATCTCCTGTTGCCATTTCCATCTATCCACTTTCTTTATACTTGTATTCCTGTTGTTTCTAATGTATTTCTGTAACATTTGCTGATCATCCGCCGTTGCCCGGGTATTTGGTTTTTACAATCATCTATCGGACAGGCCCGCTTGTCCCACTAATATTCTCGCGGGTTGCATACTCGTTTTAATTTTAAATGTCGCGCCTTTTCCATCTCACCCGTTCATCGCAAGTGACGGGGGTGTATAACCTACAGTTTTTCCTCACGTGGTAAGTGTACTACAGTTTGTTGAAATTCAACTGGTTTTACAGATTTATGCTTCAACACATGTGAATTTCTATATTGTTATTCTGTCTACCTCTGGTGCGTCGGAGCGGCTCAGTGCGCGGATGGAAGTCTCTGAGTTTGAGTCTTGCGTAAGGCATACGGGTTTTACCAAGTTATAGTGTGTTTGGCGTCACTTAATACAACCTTGCATGGCATCTGAAACATCACCCTCTCCGTAATTCTCTGGCCAATATTCGTCTATCATCATCATCATTCTCATCCTTTCACTTGTCCGTCGGTGGAGGGCAACGGCGAACCACTTCTGCGATCCAGAGAGACGGAGCGAGGGGGCGCTGCGCTTATCCGCTGGCGCTCGTGAATCTCTTTTGAACTCTTCCAAGTTAAGATGCACGAGGATTGCAAAATTCATGAAAAATTGAATATCAACTGAAAACGTTTTGCATGTCAGAAAGACGTGAATAGGTATAGACGTATTATATTCATTTGTATCATAGATATTATTTCATTTAAATTTTTTGCGTCATATCTTAAGATTTTTTAATTCGATTTTTAACAGTGTCAATATTTTAAATGTAACAAATTTACTAGTCAAGTTTGCGCTGTAAAAAATCTTATCTTCCTACATCTATCTATCTCTGTCTCTAGAAAGTCTTATCAATTCTATATCTCATCCTTTTTCGGATCATACGTAAGAAGAATTGATTTTAAATTAAACTGTTCATTATGAATTATTTGGAGAATTGTTACTGTGATTAAACACTAAATCATTTTAGTAACTGTTTATGATGACTTTAATAACCTCTATGGTACGGTAGTTTAAGTGCACTACAATTAGACTAACATCAGTCACTAGTCTTAGTTTTAGCAGCCTCGCGGGAGCGACATTTGTGGGCTTCTTTGTGTAATTAGACCAAGTGATGCGTTCAATGTAATTTTAGAGTAGTGAAAAAATAATGTTCATAATTGAAAAACTACATCAACTCCACCACACAACCACCTTCTTGCTCTAAACATATTTGATTTATAATTGCGTTTTTTCTCTGTTCAGTTTTCTTTGGCCAAATTACTAACTTGAAATGGGCAATATGCCTAGGCTGTCCATTTTGACTGTCAGTGTACAAACACAATATACTGGAATAGCATTACAAGAACTTAAGCAATCGATAAGGAAGTATGATTTGTTGACAACAAAAAAGTTATTAGTAGCAAGAGCACAACAGAACTTTGTTTCAAATTGATTGAAGTGGCTCAGTCGAAATCGACATTTGTGTCATGTTCAGGACTGAAATATTGGGAATATAGCACTCGCTAAAAAATGACAAAACATCATGCACTTTTCCATGAATATCAATATTTGTCAGCGGTAGTTTAAAGGTTCCAATACCTTAGTACGTAGGTAAATATTGGATATCGCATGTAGAGATTAGACGCTTTTAAATTACAGAATAATTTATTTATACAAAGTTGCATGATATTTTTATTAATGGGGAATATGTTAAAGACGGGAGGCCCGTTCAGTTTCAAATATTGAAATTGTTGTCTCTAGATGTATGTTGATCATTATAATAACGTTTGAAAACCATTTAATAAAAGTAAACTTGGAAGGACGTCCCTAGGAATCCATAATTATTTCTTTGAACTAACTCACCTATACGATTTTACCTTTATCATTTATCTATTTTGAATTTATATTATTTTCAATGAACAGACTTATTTTTTCAATCTGTTTATTGCCTCTTTTGCATTTCTTTTGAAGTTCAACATAGGATACTGAGTGTAAATTAGGCAACAGGTATCACAATTTAGAACCATTGCACATTTTTAGTGTTTTCCATTCCTCCTTTCCAGAAACAATACAATTAAAAATTGTATTTTATAATGGGAGTACATAGATTGTAGATTGATTTGGTGAATTTTTCTTTTAATTGAATTTTTATTTATAGCATGGAAATGAAAAATAAAAAAGAACCAAATTATGAACTTTCCCATAATATTAAAAAAATAGGTGTATTTGAAAATTAAACTATTCATTGTTTATAAACAACTTTCACATAACAAAATTCAGAGAATATTAAAAAATTACACTCGCCATCCGTCCTTTACATATCCAGATTGATAAAAAAGGTTGGCAGTCCTGCTGGGGTTTCCAGAGGAAAATATTGTCAGGTGCGTCAAGAACACGTTCCTCCAGGAAAGAGAGAAACATCTTATATCATTTAAACGTTTAAAATAAATTGTTAATTGCGACATATTTTAGAATGATATACCTCTGGAAATATATTTTCTACTACAACATACGTTGTCATATTAACCGTTCAAGAGTAAAATATTGAGTAATTTGGTGTCTGTAACATAAGCTAAAAACTATATTTATCATGAAAATATTTGGTAGAACGTATTCTTTAATTATAAAAAAAGGAAATAAATAATCCTAATTCTACATCTTACCACTTGAAAGTTCAAGCTTGACGACCTGCAAGATTGAATCAAGTGAAAAGCTCCCAAATTTTATTTTTCAAATATGCTTGAAGTGGCCACAACAGAGGAACTGTCCGTTGTATGTTACGTAACATAACTTTGACGAATTACCTCTCGTATTATTATTGCGCGCCGTGCCTATACCCGACCCCCCGTCCACCGTCAAAATCTCTCTCGCCTTCGACCTGCGGCATCGGCAGGAGTCGTGGGCGGCGCGGGGCGACGTCGCGTCGCGTCGGCGAGTGGCGAAGAGGTACCGTCTGCGGCCCTTTGGGGCAGCACGGCCTCGCTGTCGCTCGCACCGCCTCCGCGCCCCGCGCCCCGCGCCCCGCGCCCCGCGCCGGCAGCGCCTACTTTGTAGCTGTAGCCTTGATGCACGCCGAATGCAACATGCACTTTGCTCATGCGACCAAAAGCGGTTTTCAGGCGCGCATTTTTCAGCGCCCTCTCGCTCGCTCGCTCGACGGCCGCCGCCGCCGCTTCGCTCCCGCGCATTCCTGCGCGCCCGCCGTGGCCTGCCTCGCCGCCGTCGCCGCCATCGCCGCGTCCTCGCCCTCTGCCTCCACGACCACCCACACCGCCCGCGGGGTCCCTCGCTCGCTTCTGACGACGCTCTTATCCGCCCCCGCCCCCGTTTGAGGGTTTTTGAACGATTCCGGGCGCGTATGCTATACGTAAGTCATGAATCTAATAAGAGAAGAGCGTGTTACATCTAGGGAGGTGGCGGTGTTACCCCCTCCCGTTAGAGATTCGCAGCCGATCATCTGCCCTCGGCTTGCTGGTGGCGTCCCCAAGATCGGCCGGACAAGCTTTAAGCTCCTGACACATGAGGTAGTGTAGTTTAAAGAAGGAGTAGGGATTAGAAAGAGGAAGGAAAGATCGCGCGATGCCCGTGGCCGGTTTGTTAGGGAACTGCTCCGGAACTCATCTGGAATTTGTGGGAGAAAACACAAAAATACCGATCAGAGCAACCGGTTGCTTTACTTCTTGTTCAGTCAAAATTCGATCCAGATATCTAGCGAGCGTCGAAAATCTGCCGCGGTGAGGACGCTAGGGGGACCCTAGCTCCTACGCTGCAGAAGGAACTGTGTTGTCATGAAGCTATTGCAGCCGGTTTATTCTCCCCTTCGTTCCTGTTTGCCGCTTCCTTTCTTGAAATCACGCCCCTTTTCCCTCCACGCCACTAAAATGCTCGGAAATTCTCATTGTTCACCCTCCCTTTATTTTCTTTCATGCTCTTACTACTCTAGTGGTCCATTATTTTGTTAACCACTTCTTAACCTTTCTAGATCCTCCTTTTCATTCCATAATTTTCTTCCTAACTTCTTCTCCATAGGCTCGCTTCTCTTCCTTGAAAACCTAATTTCTTCTACCTTTCATCTTACCCTCATCTCTCCTGATTGTTATGATCGGTATATCTCCTGAATATCTTCTATTTCACACTTTACCACATGTGATTTCTCTATCTCTTTTCGACATTCAGAATACTCTCTCCTCCTCTTTGCGTTTTTCCCTTTCCGATTTCTCCCTATCAATATCTGGTTAAGTCCTTCAGTGTGTCTGTGCCGGTGACGTCGCTCCCGCCTGTTTCCTTGCTCTGCTGTTTTTCGTTAATATATTTTCTTCTCAGTCTCATTTAGCTTGACCCCTCTCCCGCCGCCCTCGCTTTAAGCCAACTATTTCCGCCGTCGCCTTCAGCCCGCCCCCGTCTCGTTGCTTGCGGGCGTCGGCCACTCGGGGCGCTGCGCACCCTGTCGCCCGAAGGACGTCATTACCCGCGGGGCGCGCTGCTCGCCCGCGTTTATAATGTTAATGATCCGCCCCTAGTGGAGAGCGCGCGTAAATATAGCCCCGCCGCAACTACTTCGCGGACTCCTGTTGGCGCTCACCACTATTTAAACCGTGAAAAGAACCCTTTCCGGGATGTCCTGAATTTTTGATCCCAAGACTTTTTCGCCTCCTTCAAGTGGGGATTTCCGGCAGCCACGAGATGAAGTTCGTATCCATACCGTATTCATTCAGACTTCTTTTTCTTTTACATTTTGCTGAAATTCGTCGGGCTTTTCTCTTACACACTGCTTCTGAACTGTTCTAAACATTTGCGTGTGTATTTTATATGAATTTCGTAGCGCTACTAATTTTCTTTCCAAAATCATAATTTACATGAATTGAGAATTACGAATGAATGAATTTAGAATTACATGTTCGTTAACAATGAGGTGTTTCTTTTATGTTATCGTTTAACATGAATGCTTTTAAAAAGATTCAAATAGTTTTTTGACGATTTAGCTGAAAAAAACACTATTTGTTTGGAATATATTGCAAATATCTGCATTTTGTGTCTTTCGTGGTGTCCCATCAAACCGGCGTTGCTTCCCTGTGTTTCAGGTGAGTCCACTTCACCGCTACACCGCCCGTCAGCTGCGCCTCTGCGCTTATTCTCTAAGAGCTCTTCGAACAACGTAACGTAAGTGAATCATTAAATATTTTCAAAGAATGAAAAAACTCACAATTTTACGTAAGAAACGTTTTTCTTTGAATGTATGAATAATTTCTCTTAGGATTTGGTCCTCTAAAAAACATAACCATTAATTAATAGCCAAATTGGGATCAACAGATGTTTTCAGTTCATGTTTACTGCTTAATTAGTGATAATGATGGTAATAATGAAGCTAGATATTAATGATATAAGGAAATACGTCTTAAAGAAGAAGCTACAACATTATTTCTAAACCATCTTTTATGATCATACAAATAAACGTTTATGCAATGTAAAACTGGCAAATGCATGATCTGTAACAAAAAAGTTCGTCTTCGCTTTATATAAAGCCTTATATGACTTCACAAGTTTGAAATTTCTGAAAATTTCACTTTTAAAATTTCTACTTTTTAAATTTCACATGTATTTTTATGAGAATATGTGAGATATTAAGCAGTTCGTAAAAAGAAGAAATATACAAACGAAAAATGACCCAAGAGAATCACAAGTGCATAGTGCATTGCCAATTACATTAAAAACTTATTTTCCTGTCGCTTTTACCCAGTTGGTTACCCTTTCCGCTTGTTCGCCCATACGCCAACCACAGTTGCGGGCTCCTCTGACCTGGGGTAGGCGGAAAGCGAGGCTCTCCGCGACAACACATACTTGACAGGCAAAGGACATGTCCATGGAGGGACTCGAACCCCGACACCCCGGCCATCCAGGGAGGCTCATTTGGAACCCAAAAGAGCCACCTGGAAATCGTCTTGCTAATCACAAAGAAGACTGCTACAGTAACTAGTAAAACGTAACCGAATTGCAAGATGTATCCCGTGCTGATTTGAAATGTTTGCAAAAAGAAAGAAATTAATGAGATATATCAGTTTGATGTGTTGTACTAAGAACTGTCAGAGACAGACTTCAAGTACGTTCTAAGAATGCCATCTTGTTGTAGAGATAGCTTCGTCTTAAGGGGTGCGTAACTACAGTACTCCGTCTCGTCTTCTGTGAGACTTCTTGAATTCCTGACCTACTTTGTAAATAAAAAAAAGGTGTTCTCCCCTTAGCGTCGAGGTTACGCAAAGCCTGAGAAACGGAAGTACACTAAAATGAGAGAGAATTCCAAGTGTTGGCTATGAATAGGTAAACAATGTTTGCAGATGTCATTAAGAAGCAGTGAATTTCCGTCAAGTATTTCAGGAGAGTTTGTTCAGTTTCAAGTCATAATTCCTTTCTTTCTTCTTTTCTTGGGTTTTCGCCAAGACATTTCTTGAGTTTTCTTTTGTCAACTTAAAAATCTTCAGTCAGATTGCATGCCACACTGAAATGTTTGCTGCAGTACTCATTAATTCTGATTCTGATCAATATATAGAGTGATACGTAAGTTCTTTGTTTTTTATTTATTCTGAAATTTACTGAAATTATCTTTAATACTCTGTTTTGTTTTATGAAAAACACCCCCTTTTCAATTCCAATAATATTGACTGTATTTTTTTCTTCATAAAGTAAATTATTGATAAACATTTTAAGAACCCATGCTTATTCGTTTATACGTAGACACTACTGCACAAAATACTTTTGAATAAAATATAAAGAAATAGATTCATTATCGTTCAGAGTATCCTGACTTTACTTTGAAACATATAAGTGATTGATTTGAAAAAATTAAGAATATCCAGATGTTTTCACTTTCATTAGTTATTATGAAATATAATACATGTATCTTCTGAACTTAGTTTAACAGTTTACCCCGATTTACAATGTAAATATTATTTACAATTGTAATGGTTAAATAATGTATGGAACCACTTCAGTGATTTGCTATTTGCAACTGGAGACTCTTTACAGTTAGTTCTACTTTTACAAAGTAATAGCGTTTCTAGTGCAGCAAAACGGGCGTGGTTAAAGAGAAATAGAAAACAGACATGAAATTCACAGACTCGACATTTGAAATGTTTGGAATGGAACAAGTAGACATAGAGATAATTCTTATATAATGGAACTTCGACAATTAATAAATTACTAAAAAAGGATTCCAAATTTCAATTTTAGACATCAGATTTGTTGGAAAACAATCATAAAATAAAAATAAAAATAGAATGAATGCCTCGAATATAAAAGGAAAGCAGCTAACACATAATAACTTCGATTTAATGTTTGAAGTTTTGCATTATGTTCTTCTCTTCAAAAATTGAAGAGAAGTCTGTGTCTTGGTTCTGAAGTATTAGTGGAATAAACAAAAACCAATAAAAAGCTACAAAAAGACCACGAATGGGCAACGAAACCAGTACTTCGCGAAATCATTAATCAATACCTCACCGCCATACCATTTCGCCATGGCGGCCCCCACCCTCTCCAGTCGTTAGGGGGGTTGTGGTGGTTGCGATCAATGCACCCTTCGCAGCCATCTCAGCGACGGCCGCTAATGATCATGGCAGTTCATTTCGAATATTAAATTTGCCAGTGGCACCGCTGCGTGCGCCTGAATTAGTTAGCGCAGAAATGGCCCGGCACTCTTGCCTTGGGGTACACCAGTGTCGCTTAGCCCCCTCGGCCGATGCACATTGATATGAACAAAGAATCTACCTGGACAAATGAAAAAAATTAAATTTGAAGTGATGGATTCCGGAGTAAGATCCTTACTTTGAAAATACAGAAATATGTCTTTACAGCGTCAACAAATTAAATAAGGTGTTTTAATTCTGCTTATGTTCACACCGCAATGAAAGTAAATTAATAAAGTAGGTCACGAAATGATTTGTAGTAAACATTCTTAATCGATCTTAAGTAAGTTGAAATTGCGCGTAAAGTTTATATTTTATATTAATACTGGTAATCACATTTAGCAAGACTCAGTTCCTTCTTTAGTGAAAGATTACTGTGTTTTGGCTCCACAGTCCGGTACGGGCCTTTGCAGAGCAGCAGTTATAGTGAAAGTGTGGGAACCTACTATAATAGTATTTCTTATTTAATAATCTCACATTGCATTAAGTATAAATATTTATTTTTTAATAACTAAACGATTTGAAAAGATTGTGCAGTTGGAATCCATTGCTCACCCCATTGTGCACCGATCCCACAGCTGAGTGTCGCAGTCCTGCGTACGGCTCTGAAGCTTAATGGCCTCTGCATCCATTTTGGATGTGCGGCGAGTATGAAGAAATGATTTGCACGTTGCCCTTCTCTTCCTGTGCCACATTCTCCGGGGCATAAATTATCCTGAAAGGCTTTATTTATGCGAAGATTTCACTCAAAGGCAAAAATTACTTCTCTATGCATGTTCTCGTTGGACAGGTTTGAGTAGTTACAAAAAAATGTTGTTTTATGTTCCTTTGCATTTTCCTCCCAATTACTTATTAAATGTTTGATCTTTGTGAATTTCAGATCTCAATAGGTTACGACTCATGAAATAAATAAAGAGGTTTTTGAAGCATTTTCAAGATCAAATTATCTCGAAATTACTCTACTGCAAAAATAAAGCTACTCGTAAATAATTTGCTTACAGAACTATTCTCGTTATCGGTATGATGAAATGTAAGCATGTTTTACGTTTTGAAAAAACTATGCCTTAAATAAAAAAATTTAGAAGCTTACTAGAAAAAACAACCAACGAGAATAAATACGCACGAGAATGATCATAAATCGTACTTTCAATGCACGTATTTGAGTTGTTCCAAAGAAGACCCATTTTAATTGCTATTCTTCTTCTTATAAGATAACAAGTTACATTAAAAATATGAACGGATACCAGTTATGTAAGCATAGCAGATCCAAGTATTTATTTTTCTTACTAACTAGTCGCTGAAGTTCGATTTCTCAATCTTACTATAAAATAGAAATGAAGGGAAAACTCTTGATATGTGAGTAAACATTGGGTTTTACATCTTTTTATTACGTAGCAATATGGAGCATTTTAATGATCGGGTACCCGAGGGCCATTCCTACAATTAAAATTAATCACATACTGGTGATGGAGGAGGTTTTCCAATTAATCATTTTATATTTACTTTTACGTATGCAACTCCAATTTGGGAAACAATAGTGGTAACTCTCAATCCAAGTAAGAGGCTGCGATGATGGCGATGGTTGAGTCGGCAAGGTAGTTTTCGCTGCACGCAACTAGCGGCGCCGAATGGAAGACAGGCCAGCGCGCAGCACCGATCAGCGCTAGTTGGCACAATGGCGCAAGCTTGCACACTTGCACATGCTGGCTCGCCCGGTCTCACTGTATGAACCCACTATGGTCTTCCATATGATATACCGTACGCTAATTTACAAATATTTTTATAATAATTTTACAAATAGTATTAGGACGTCACTCCATCAATGGTTCCGCGCGCTGAGGGCAGCCCCCCCCCCCGACCACGCCGATTTCGCTCCGCCCCGGAGCAGAGGGCTCGTGTGCCCCTCAGGGAATTTGAATTTGGAAACCCTTCTTTTAGGCTCGATTACATGCATAAAATGCTATTTTACATGCAGAAAATCTGTCACAGTGGACAGCCGGCTTTATTCCCCTTCCGTGGAAGGCACAAGAAGGATACTTCCCCCCTTAAAATTGTGTTTGAACCTGCGGGAATTGGGTGTAACGTTAAGAAACGCTAAACGTTACGCCATCGAAACAGCCACATGATTGCTGAATATTTATATAGCCAAGTGCACGAAAGTGAAGTATGATCATGGTCAAGGTGTATTAAAGACTTGCTTTGCATGCTTTCGAATCTTCGTCTAAAAGCGTGATTAGCTGCTATGTGTGTATGTGATGAAGTTGGAGAAAGAGGCTAGTGTAAAGCAAGCGGTGGTAAGCTCGCACCGAAGTTGATGGGGCATTTGCAGTTCATGACTGACAATTTTATTATTATCTATTAATACTGAGTGTAGAGCCAATGGCTCCTGTACCGAGGTTTTTGGCCTGTGCGCCTCGCGGCTGAGAAGCGAGAAGTGCGGGGCGCGGCGGGAGGGTGCGCGGCGCTGCGCTGTGGCCGCGAGGGCGCGCAGGCGACGCGGCCATCTGCGCTACTTGGTGGAGCGGATGGGTGCAGGCTCGCTTGCATATGTATGTTTGCCCGGTCGCAGTGTATTAAGTCGTCAGGCGGGCGGCGAGAGGGGGGGGGGGCGAGGCAGTGGGGCGAGGGCCCGCGCGCAACGCGCTATCCCTGTCACGCGCCCTCCGTAATGAGGAATATCAACTGGGACGGCTATGTAAATGTTAATGTTGGGAAAATGACATGTGCCTGGTGGACTGGGTTCGCAACCCGCCGGCAGCACTGCCCCCTAGCGCGACCGCTGTTGCCCAAGACTTCCAAACAATCACCCCCAATCTTGAAATGATTGCCCTGGGTAAACTTTAGGCGTCTGGTATCACAATTTTCGCTCTTCGGAGCGGCCTTTAGCGATTCGTGAAGAGTTTATGTTTAGTGGAGCAAATTATATTTTCCTTTGCAGTTTTCAAACGAGAGAGAGAGAGAGAGAGAGAGAGAGAGAGAGAGAGAGGGAGAGAGGAAATTGAATGTTTTGTGGTGGTTACGAATTCTTTCACTCTACCGACGAGGAAAACAACTAACGAACAAATGCCTTTTTCTGTGGGAGAGATTTGCCCAAATGTTTCTCCCAGACCCCTACGCTTGCATGTGCATTATCATATGATAATTTATGTATTACGGGGTGATATGCGAGAATAATATGTAAGAAACAATTGCAGTAATAATTTAACTTTTAATTATTTTTTTCATAATACAGTAACGATATCGACTTATCGCAACCAGAGATACGAAAAGCCTGTCTTAACGGCCGATGCCCATTAAGGATTTAACAGTTCTCAGAGCATTAAGAGCAATATAAACTAATGAGTTGTAGCTAACGATGGCGTACATTTATTCCAAGAAATGCTATTGTTTCTAGTGTATATGACTTTTTGTTTCAAGAAGATTATATTTCGAAAAGTATTGAACGACACGATTGATTACGCAACCGGATATCGCCTCTGTTTACGAGCTTCAACAGGATATATTATTGCTGTTTAGCGGCTTAAAAACGTTAGTATATTCACGTCATCAACAAAATAAAAACCCCAACAACATTTGAACGGTTTTAGATAATAACGGCTAAAGAAAAGTTACATTCCCTATTCTCTATCGATTGTTTAATTAACTAATTTATTTATTTACATCAAAAACAGTTAAAACTGTGTGTGACGTGCTATGGGGAGAAGTTAAATTGAAGTTACATTTATGTCCAGAAACAAAACAAGGGGTCATCTCAGCACATGTTCAAGAATCAGGGAAACTGGACAAAAACCTGATCGAGATGAGATTCCTTTACGAAGTGTATCTGTGTATCTGACTTAATATTTCATTTCCTTCTATACCACTACTCTATATATTATTTAAGAATTAAAATTTCTTTACCATTTTACCTTTTCCCCTCTCATTCTCGATATCTCATTAATTCGGAATAAATCATTAAAATACTTAACTCAGTACTGATAACTCAGGTACGGACATCTTCACAAAAAATAAACAAATCTTGTATATATATATATATATATATATATATATATATATATATATACACACACATTCATTTCCGCTTAGAATTGATTTACTTGATTGATAGGGGGTTTAAGCTAGCTGCATACGAGCGTTGCAAGCGTGCGTCGTTAACGTCCGTCAGTGCCATGTGCGTTGGCTGGCCGGCCACACTGGAAGATAGCTGCCGCGCACGGTATCAAACGCAACCCAGCGGACGTCCTGTGACGTAGGGCTAGCGGAGATGCCGCGGAGTTAGCGATTGGGTGTTGAATTAGAAGGAAACTTATGAAAGAAAAGAGAAGGAGTTAGTTGGTTTAGGCCATTAATTGCTAACTCTATTTGAAGGGAACATTTTACATCACCTTGCAGATGTTATGCAACAACGGCGAGACATTTTATTTATTATTTGTATATCCAAGCCTTTGTTCATAGATGTGTTCTTGAAATTGCGTGATCGTATTAAATGGCAAGATACCAATGTGATATCAGGCTATACTATAGAATAAATTCTTGCATATGCATGTTAGCTGGGAGGGGGATGTGGGGGCTGAAGGCGCCGCTCAACGCCTCATTAACGAACTGATCTGGGAAAATCGCTTAACACAGGTAGTGACCAAACCGACCCGCGATAATGCTTTACTGGACGTTTTCCTTATTAGACCGGCAGACCAATTTCTTGCCTGCGAGGTAATTCCTGGAATTAGCGATTACAAAGGAGTCCTCCTAAAAATGTGAAGAGAGGGTAAACGAAATGATCTTGTAAAAGAAAGAGAAATTTTTCAGTTTTCTCGAACAAACGTCACAAACATGCAATTATACATGAAAAGAAATTTTCCGGCTTGGGCTTCTAGCGGATGTACAGTAGAACAGATTTGGTCAAATTTTAAGAACATTATTTCTGAATGCTTAGCAAAATTCGTGCCTACCAGGAAACTACGGTGCCATTTGGATACTGTGTACTATAACAAAGAAGTGAGGCGACTGAAAAGGCAGGTTTGGAAAGCGTATAGTAAACGTAATATAAATAAGGATCAGAAAAATAATTTTCTACAATTCTCTAAAGACTTATTAGCATTAAAGTTACATACCCAAGAAAATTACCTAAAATCAATTCTAAGCGACCGATTGACCTGTTGGCAAAATTTCTTCAAGTATGTGAGACATAAGAAAGGGAAGAAACAAAGTATTCCAGCGATCTGCGGAGCAGATGGTTCGTTAATTACAGATGACAGTGAAAAGGCGGCTTGTTTAAACAGACATTATTCATCTGTTTTCAAGCCGAAGGATCAAACCCTAGTAAGTGAAACAACAGCCGTAATAGAAACCTTACGAATCGATGGAGGAATTATTAGAAAACGAATTGCAAAAATTAGGAGAAATAAATCAGTAGGTCCTGATGGAATACCAGGAGAAATACTAAAACTGGGAGGGGAAGCCATGATTCCGTATCTTGCGCGCTTAATGGAGGTTACTGTAAATAATAGCATGATTCCTCAAAATTGGAAAGAGGCAGTCGTAGTGCCGATTCACAAGAGAGAAGACAGAAGGATTGTTTACAATTACAGGCCTGTAAGTTTGACATCAGTCGTATGCAAACAGATGGAACACATAATCGCGGAGTATATTAGACGAGTTTGGAATAAACTGATTGGCTATTTCAAAATCAACACGGTTTTCGTCCTGGGTATTCGTGCGACAGCCAGACAATTGCTTTTTGTCAGGACATAGCAGATTCATTAGACGAAGGGAGTAGGGCCGACGCAATAATATTAGATTTTTCTAAGGCATTTGATCTTGTTCCACATGGCCTTTTAATTGCCAAATTGTCAGAAACGGGAATAGATCATCGAATAATCCTGTGGATAAAAGAATTTCTTACGGGGCGCACTCAAACAGTCAGAATAGGAGACAAATATTCATCGAAAGCCGATGTAACCTCGGGGGTCCCCCAGGGGAGTGTGTTAGGGCCTTTGCTATTCTTAGCGTTCATTAATGACATTGCAACTGGATTAAAATCAAAAGTTAGACTTTTCGCCGACGATTGCATAATATATAGGAGTATTGGCTCGTCTGAGGACGAAAATGTTTTACAGAGCGATCTTAACTGTTTATGGAACTGGGCGTGCAGAAATAAGATGGAATTAAATCCGGAAAAGAGTAAATTCATTTGCTTTACTAAGTCTCGCTCGAACGTACGCTCCAGTTATGAATTAGGAACTAACGTTATACCACGTGTAAAAAAACTGTAAGTATTTGGGTTTGGTCCTGCGAAGCGACTTAGGTTGGTCGGATCATATTAACAATACGGTTAAAAAATCCTGGAGAGCGCTTTACTTTGTAATGCGTATTCTAAAAAATAGTAGTCCAAATGCCCGATCCCTAGCATATACTACATATGTTCGTCCAATTTTAGAATACGGAGCGGCATGCTGCGACCCGTACAGAAAAGGGCAAATCGAAGCGTTAGATAAAATTCAAAAAAGGGCCTCAAAGTTTGTAAATCACTAGTGCGTTGGTGACGTACGAGAATAATGGGAGTCCTTATCTAAGAGAAGGGAACGGGCGCGTTTATGCGTAATGTATAAGACATACAGAGGGGACACAGAGGGGGCAGATATCGGTAAAAGATTACAGAAATCAGATTATAAAAGTAGAGGAGACCCTCCTTGGAAAATACGATTTAGAAAGCAAAGAACTGATGTAGGCAAGTTCTCCTTTGTGAATCGCAGTATAGTAGATTGGAAAAAACTACCTGCAGAAGCACTAGAGGCTCTTCCTTCTAATGTAGCCAAATTTAAAAATATGCTTCATTCCATCTAGATCATCTCGAATAATACTGACTGAGACATTTATCTTTGTTATTATTATTATTATTATTATTATTATTATTATTATTATTATTATTATTATTATTATTATTGGCGTATAGGCCATTACTGACCACGCTACACACGATTAACGTGCGTGTAATTCTTCCAGGATCAACTTTTCAGCTGTATCCTTGGATTACGACAAGGTTGTTACGCCTTGAAGTGTGAATTATGAGATGATAGGAATGGATTAGGAGGTGATAGGTGGTCGTGGACTTTTTGGAACCATCCCAGCATTCGCCTTTATGACCGAGGGAAACCACGAAAACCCCGGTCAGGATGGCCGGCCCGGGAATCGAACCCGGACCTCCCGATTACGAAGTCAGTGCGCTACGCACTGAGCCACTTCGCTCGGTATTATTATTATTATTATTATTATTATTATTATTATTATTATTGTTATAATTATTATCGTCATGGCCCTTATACAGTGAAGTGATGTAAAGTGTAGTGCAGTGGAGGGGAAGGGAGTGTAGTGTAGTGAAGGGGAGTGCAGTGTAGTGTAGTGTAGTGTAGTGAAGTGTTATGTAAACTAGAAGTGAAGTTAGAGTTAGCTAGAAATAAATTGGAACTATTATATCGACCCCTAATTCTAATAGTAAACCCAGTTGTAAATGTTGATAATGTTTAGTAATTCTAATTCTAATCGTTATCATGTTTGCCACCGAGCATTAGCTCAAAGCGAACTTTAATATATCTATCTATCTATGCACTTCATTATCTCTATGAACGTTTCTTTTGAAGTAATTTTATGAACATAAAAACGTATGCCGTTGAATGCAGTTCAACGTACATATAATTTACGTCGCTAATACTCAGTGCGTTCTCCACGCTACGAACGCCTAAGAAGCAGCACCGTCCGTCAGGAACAATGTACACATTCTGGTAGCTATCGTCCGTTGGCTGTGTGCGAACGTCCGTTTGACGCTCGTGTGCCGCTAGCCTAAAAGTGCCCTCAGGGAAGGGAAGAAAATAGGAAGGAAAGTTTGCGCGCAGTTCCCTAGCCCACTGAATGCGTTGTTCCAAAAAACTCCCAGAATGACCTGGAAAAACACGGAAAGAGTGGTCAGGCTGCGGATTGCTTCCGGAAGGCACTACGAATTCACAGATATTGAGCACATCATGCACCGGCACTTACAAACTCAAAAGTATTTCTTTCTCTAATTAAAAAAATTCGAAACTAGTCCTGCTACATACTTTCTCCCTTTTTTATAACCTTTGCAATTTACGAAAATTGAGAGGGAGATCAACGGAAATTAGACTATTTTTGATTAAAAAATCTTTATAAATCGCATTAACTTTAAGTAGAATTGGCGCGAAAACTACTTTTTTTAGAAAATTGTTATCGACCTTTTTTAAAATGTGAATTTTAGAACAGATTTTATTTGAGTCAAAAATCTCCATCTTCATTATTGTATATTTAATTTCTTACAATTTTCGAAATATCAGTGATTTTAACGAATATGATATTCTTGCCGTTTTTATACCCACAAAACATGGATACTGACTTCAGAGGTAGAAGTAATTTTCTGCATGTAAGAATGAGAATTATTCACTTTTCGTTACCAGGGCCAGGCAATATGAATTTTATGCCGAAAATTCACCGATTTCCGACCAGCGAGTGCAATACTTTATCTTCTTACGGAGAAAGACAAGTAGTAAGTAAAAATTATGTTTCCTCCAAGTTGAAATGAGTGCTAGGGGCAGTGCCCGGGCGGCCGCCCCTGCCCAGCCCTCTCTCCGCTGAAGGGCGCCTGCACTGGCGCTCCCTCGCGGCGGCGCCGCGCCGGCCTGGAGTCGTTTAGTTTCAAGAGCAATCGCCGCCTGCTGGCCGTCGCCGACGAGAAACGGTTGGTGTTTTGCGGAACCCGCGCTGGGGAGATATGTGGAAGACGGATGGCGAGGCGAGGCACTTCGTTGCTATTGGGATTGCGGCGCGGCGGGACGGAACCGTGGCAGGACTACGACTGCGGCCCTGCGACTCAGTTGTCGGCATTCATCTAAATCTTCCTGGATGCGAATGAATGTAAATGATTCGTTTTCGTTGTAAGTTGCATATTCCGACTTGATTTCATAGATGTCCTCAAAGAATGCAGAGGACAAATCTTGTAAATATTTCTGAGAGGTTCAATTAAAACTAGTACAATATATAAATTGATAATAAGTGCGATGAATCGAAAAACAATATAATTCTATATGGAGACGTGTTATATAGAGAATACAAACAACAAATGAGGGGAATCCTATTTAAGCTTATTCCCACTGCCATATGAATACCATGAGAATCAATAGTTCCATCACATCCTTAATCTCACAGGACTCGCGTCTTATTACGTAAACAAATAATAGCTCCGACTACATATGTAGCTCAAGTTCAACTCACAATTTATAGCCATTATGAGTTTCGTAAAAATCTTCTGAACAAGGACTCTGTTATTTCAAAATATTTATTAAAATGTGACGTGAAAGTCAAACAACTTCGAGTGCATACCGTTTTTTCTACCGGATGAAAATTGACATAAACGATGTCTATTAAAATACGAAATATCTTATTTCTCCTTCGATATTCAGCAATCAAAACTAGAGGACATGAATGTAATATATTACAACCGTATACGGCTTTGACAATTGTATTTCGTCAATAGTATTGCCTCCACGGCAATTACTCTTTCATCGCCCACATGCACAGCCCTCGCGCAGGCTACAATGTTGTGGCCTCACCGAGTTTAAAACTGCCTGACAGCGATGTGCTTTCTATGTGTGATGCTAAGAGGAACAAGTTATCTGTAAACGGCATTCCATCAAAAATAAAACCGCTGGACCAAATGTATAGCCCGCTTGAGTATTTCAGGTTTATAAAGATATAAGCTGTTTCCCTTCACCTTTGGCTCAATCAGAGGTTGTAATGTAAAGTTTCGCGTTTACATTTCACTGAGTAGCTTAGGAAGGGTTCCCTTAGGAACCCTTAGGAAGGGTTCTTTTCGTCAATAATATCTTTCAAATGTTTGACAATGACCAGGTAACTCTAATCGAAAATCTTGCACATAATGTATCTTGAACACTGTTAAATAACTTATATTAATGCACAACAATACAGTACAAGTTCAGAACTACAAACTGAAGTATGAACATCGAACTTGCGTAACGGAATTATCTAAAAACTGAACAATCTGTGGCACGTTTAAGCAGCCTGCCTTATTCCATTCTATTGCTTCTCTACATTCCCGGTGATTCATTCCCATTTTGCAATTATTATTTTCTACTTCACGGGCATGGGAGGCATTGTGAATATTAATGCTATGTGTTCCTGTATTGAATATTGAATGAGACAACAGTGATGTGGAAAGGGAAGGTGATTTTCTTTTCACAGCAATTTAATATTGCATACTCGTGACCACGAAACGTGATGCAACATGCTGATTTCTCAGCCACGAGAGATAAGATTTTTTTAATTTAATAGTTGTCTCTGAATGCTCATTATATACGGTAACAATGTGATAACACATTTCTAGTAATTATCAAAAGCTTAAGACAATTGTCTTTTTCACAAAATCTTCCAAATCCATTAGAAAGTCAAGTTTTCATTGCAAATCAAAAAGAACAAAACTTCCTAGAACGCTCGTAATATAAAATACAAACTACTCCATCAAAGAAAATCAGCGTCTCAACTCCAATTTAAGTGGGTGCCATGAAACTCTAGTTTAAGAAGTACTAGCTTTGAAATAAATTTTTTTGTTAATACATTCGAAACCTTTGAGTTACTAGTGTTTACGAGGAAAATTTAAAAATTTTTACATTTATAAGATATAAATTAGTGATGGTGAAAGCACAGGTCGTACCGATAGTCATCGGAGCTCTGGGATTTGTTCCTCAAAATTTGTGTAAGAACTTGGCTCAACTCCCATTTCATTCAAACGGCTGAGAAGTCATGTTCTTACTTGATATGGAACAGCCCACATTTTGCATTAAGTATTGCAGATGCAGCGACAGTTCTTAGATCAGCTCCTTATGTAGATGGTTGCAACCTGAAGTAGATTTTATATTCAGCCAACTCATAACATTTTAGTCATGATGTAGATTAATAATAATAATAATAATAATAATAATAATTATTATTATTATTATTACTATTATAACACTAATAATAATTGTAATAATAATATATGATTATATGTCCCTTAAACTGCTTAAAATTTTAATATTTATTTTGAGATTATTAAACTATTCGAGGGGTTCAGAAATTTATTTTGGACGAGGTTCATGAAGCCGTCCCATTCGGTATGCGGGATGCTTTCATCGATATTGTGGACACAGGATGCGTGGCTTACATTGTCGGTAACATCGTCCCATATCCAAATAACCAAAAGAAAACAAAGTTTCTTTCCAATGTTATGACCGCAATAATCCGAATTTATTTTTCTTTACACAAACAGTGTTTACTATCATTTCCTATTTCAGAGCGACTCTACAGAAATTGCAACAAATACACTGCACAATAACTTCAACACTAAAAATACATAGGAAATAATTTACCCTGATATAACAAATCCAAATATACACACTCAGACCTATTTACATTATGGTAATTCAGAAAATCTCATTCATATTATGCATGCATGCTACTTATAGACATTTACTTTTAAATCTCTCTTTTAACCTTTTAGATATTGTTGCCTTACATCAATTCCGAGAAAAAAAAATAATTAAAATTTTCATTTTTCATTTATGTAATCTATACTAAATCCTACACCTCATCAATTTCTATTTCTCTATTAATTCGGATCTCCATCTGCACTTTTCACCTAGGCACTCATTACATAACTTCCCATTCAACTCGACATTTTTTTTCTTTAAACGAAAGTTGCGACCTGCGGTTCAACGATCAATTCACGTTGCCTCCCACAACCGTCTCTGGGCTGTCTTAGCATTTTCCTAGGCATTTCCTACCATCATAATAACTGCCATGACTTTCGTATTGTTTTTATTGTTCATTTTAATAGTAATGCCATGTCAGTCATTTGTACTGCCAACCAAAATATTATTAACACTATTCCTTACAAAATTTGTTAGTTTATTTCCCTTTAATCTTTTTACAACTAAATAATATCCCAACTAATAAAAATAATACACCAACTAATAATATATATTATAACTAAATAATATAATAAGACTTTCGACTTCGCTTTTTCAACTATATTTCAAATTATATCATTTTTACGATTTAGTTGCGAAAATCCACTATCTAAACGAATGTTTGTGCAATTCGCATTCTCGTCTTTCTTGATTTGTGTTGCTGAAATCTTTGATATGGCTCAATTTAAATAAAAACGTCTAATTTTCCGTGTTTCTTTTATTTGTTTACGTCAAATGTCACTTCCGGGATTAAATTTTGATGTATTTAATTTTCTGCTGACGTATCCGGATGGATCATCACATCACCCCCGACGAAGACGTCACTCCATCGCTGGCAACGCCCCTGTCTAGCTCGCTTGTCTGCCACTCGCACCCACTTAGTCAGAAACTAACCCGCTACACCACCACTTACGGACCCTATCTTCACGATACTTCACACGTTTCTTCCTTTGCGTATTCGCAAAAAATCGCACTCATACACTTCAGCGTAACTCGTAATTCTTACAAACTAAATTTTCTTGTACTTAATACACTCTTCCTCCTTCTATAAGAACACATAAGAAAGCCTTAACCTACGTTAACCTAGTCTTCGTACAATATTCTTGCCATCGCACATAGATATCCGATAGTGCAAGTTCCTGCACTGAGAAGAAACGAACGGCACCGGCACTATTTTTTTTGAGTTGCGCCCTCGGCGGACAAAAGACAACGATTGGAACGAATGCAGGAGGCGTCGCCGGAGGCGTCTTCGGTTCATCGTTCAAGCGCTTCAGATAAATATCTTAAACGCGTTATTTAGTGCAGTTGCAGTGGAGGGCGTAATCGAACTATGTGTACAAACTCAGTACAGTATACTCTAGGACTAAAGCTGCATTAAAGTCTATCGCACAAGGTACTTTGCAATGTTCTTCATAGTTGCGTAATTAAATCTGCGCAAGCAAGGAAGTGATTTCAGTTTTTTTGTTTCAAATCATTTTATTATTAAAAGATATGAAATTTCTGTTAAGTTAATTCTTTTTGAAGAGAACTGGTGATACTTCTCACAAGCAAAACGAACTCAAACTAACAGAAACTGCGCCCAGAGCGCGCTCCGCCGATGCAGCCGCTAACTGCCGAGGATGCGAGTGTGAGTTTGGTTCCTGTCGGGGACCGACGAGTAGATTTGGCAGCAGACAGGGGCGCGCGTCCTCCGAGACTGCGACAGCCAGCAGGAACACCACGCGTTTTCTCCAGCCCCTCTGAGCCTGTTGAGAGTGAATGCGGTAATAAACGATTCAAAACGTACGTGCCAATGCAAATTCATTCATATACGTTCTACATTCGAAAATGAACATAGTTTTAGGGTTTCGAATATTCACAATAGAGTGAGAAATGTCTCTACCTCGATGTGGATTCAGTATCTATACCCTTGCTTATAAACAGTCCGGCTAAGTGCCCTGAAGACTCCCTTAGCAGTAGCTTGCATTTTCCGGAGAGGCTACTAAATCTGTTGCGAACTGAAGCTCTTCCACAACGATGCGTTTCCATGTCGAAAAGCGGCCCGCCCCCGTGCCTGGCGTGCCTGGCCCCCGTGCCCCGCCGTCGCGCCATCGGTCTTCATCCATCATCGTTGCGCGCACGCACGCATCGAAAAGCGCGTGACACGCGCAACACGCACAATTAGGCTCTACACCTTTCGCCACTTGCGCCCCTTTCGCTCCCCCGCCCCGCCCCCGCCCCCGGCGGCGCCATCGCTCTTGTCAAATGTGCCGCTTCCAATTTCCCTGCTTTCGAATACGTCCAGCTTCATGGCTTCATTAGCAACAACACGTTTCCTGTTTCGTAGGGAATGATTGTAAGAGTTCTTTTATGTGGAATTCACCCGTCAGGTAGAATCTCTCTGATAGCCCTGCGTCATAGTAAGTGACAGGTTCAATGTAGGTACTCATGGAGGAACGAACGGAGAGAAAATTTGTGTTAATAATGATGTGAGATTTAGCGACACTCTTGCAGATTTAATATTTTCATTTTAAAAATACCTTAATGTCAAGTTCAAACATTTCCTAGTATTAATTATTCCTTATTTCATTTCTACGAACACATAACCAAATAAGTTACATTTCACTAGGCTCTTTGAAAGTTAACAAAGTATAGTAACTATACTAACAAGCCATACAGAATATCGCCTATTAATTAAGCGGTCATTCTTTTCATTTGTTCGTGGTCTACAATGTCAAAGTACAGAAAGACGGATGTAGTTTCAACCTGAAGAAGGTGTTGGAGATCGCAATATTTTATAAAGAATTTTCATTTTGAAATAATTGCATGCAGTGTAAACGTATTCATATTATTGTTTTAGCGTCGATATTCCATACACAATGTTTAAAACGCATGGTAAACTATTATTCATTTCTCCTACAAACGTCCACCGAGTATTTATGCTCGTGAAAAACAAAAGTTTATCATGTATGTGTTCAACAATAACGTGAGAGACATTGTGGCGATTCCTGCCACGTCTTGCACAAGAACATGTTTTCAGCCGAGGAGGCTTCGCGATCCCAAAAGGTTGTGGAGCACTTGGTTGCATTCCAATGTGAACACGAGTATGCAATCTGCAATGCATCTGGGTTTGGGGAGCGGGTGGGGCAACACACCTATGTGAGGCAAATTCAAGGAGGTTCCGGGGAGGCGAGATGAGACGGGACGCGACGGGACGGGTCGAGATGAGAGAGGGGGAGGGGCAGGACGGAGCGGATGGTGGGGGAGTAAATCAAACTGTTTCCATTCTTAACGAAAGAAATAGAAAATTCCTGCTCCTGCCTAGCAAATGATTGTGATAAATAATTCCTTGGACAACGCAGGTTGCGTCAACTAGCTTTATTATAATGTCTTTAGCCTAATTGACCGTGAAAGAAGGACTGAAGGAGCAGAAAATACAACTATTTAGTTTTAAGAATAGGCGATGAAAAATTGGGGAAGTCTTATATAAGTTGGGTATTTTATATAAATATTTAAAATTGAATGATTTTAGAATATTTAATGTAATAGTAAGATTGAAGTTTCTATATGGATATCATTTTCACACTTGCATTTTTATAGATTGAATTCTGAATATTTTATGTCAATTTTGGTTTTTTCGAGAGAGATCGTTCGAGATATACTACACGTGCATATTCAGCACAGTCATTGTATTAGAAGGAACATATGCAACTATCGTAAAGAAAAAATAAATACACAATTCCTATTCACATTCTATCACATATATACGATAATTATGCATTCCGATTCGCTGAACTATTAGGAATAGAGGTTCCACACCCGTAGGTAGATTTAATACAACCTAGCATCACCAAGCAAAAGGAAGCGATGCTTTAAACGCCGCTGGGGTGCTGACACTCGGTACGAACAGTAACTATTAATTCAGGCGCAAACTATCCATATTTCAACCACCTCCTTCTCGGTCACGGCAACTGCCGGCAGCGCGTGCTGGAGGCAAGGGCGTTCTCAGCGGCCGCCCCCTCATGACACCTCCCCCGTCCCCCGCCCCCAACCGCCCTCGCCTTCCCGTCCCCACCCGCCTCCCCCCACGGTACCGCTCTCGAGTTCTCTCGTGCCACAAATTGAATCGCGACTCTTAATTACGCCGATAGGCATCTGGATAGCCCGCGCGGCGCTAAGCGGCAGACGGTGACGAGTCCGCGTTTCCTAGGCGATACAACCCGGCTGCGCTGGCTCGTTGGAAGCATTGCCTTGGCCTGTGGCGCCGCCCGGCTCACGCTACGTGGAGGTCGCGCCACGGGGGTGCCGGGTTTTCGAGTAACTGTACAGCAAGGTCGAATTTAACCACTGCAAAGTGTGTAATTTTGGTCATCTATCTGGGAAAATGTCCAATTTCTAATGTACCAAAAGGGTTATGTGGGACATTTATTTTATTTTAAAAGGTACTGTCGTATGCTTTACACGAATTAGGTACTAGGAACTTAAGTTTGACTGATAACTTAATTTGAACTGATTAACTTCATTTGGTCTGGTAAACTTCATTTGGACAGACAAAGTTCGTTTTGACTGACAAAGTTCGTTGTGGCTGATTTTCATTTTGACTGACGAACTTCCTTTAGCCTTTCACTAAACAAGACTGTATCGAACACTCAGATCCGCATTACTTCTACAATTGAGGAACAACCTCTCCATCTCGTCTCCTTGTCTTCGCAATAGCCTGTGCTCCAAAGAAGGCTTTCTCGTCAGCCACTCGACTGCCTTGCATTGGCGAGCAAATTCGCTGCCTAATTGAGCCTTCACGTCTTCTCTCCGCTTTCGTGGAGGCACTGCCACGCGCTCGCCTACAGCCCGTTTCTTTGAAGCACTTCCCAAATGCCCGCTCATACGCTCATCAGCAGCGTCTGGATATTGATCGTCTAATAATGTTATAATTGGAGACGACTCCTGTTATCGTGTATGTTGGGGCAGTAACAAGTTTCGTTTACTACATATTTGGTACACAAGTGCGATATTGCGAAATTAAACTAGTTTCTCCTCGATGTTTAATTTATTTGCCGAATTGTTAGTGCATTTTAATGTTAAATTTTTATTATTAAATTGTAATTATTTTTATATAATTATACTTTTATTAAAAAGTTAATTTGAAGTGTTTACGTCTTGACGTTTCTAGACTCGGGGTGGACCTCAATTTCTAGGGTTGGGTGTGTTCATATTTGAAATATTCTGTCAGATACAAATAAAATTTATTATTTTAACATTTTATTTTTGAATTGTTGTTACTTAGATAAAAATATGTTGCACTAGTGTAAGCAAACTAATTCAAATTTTTCATTATTCAAATAATCAAAATTTCATACATGCCACAATTCGTTTCTTCATGCCATCCATTGAATCGTTGTATTGTACAACGGGCGTAGTACACACATGAGCGAGAATTGCGAGCAGTCGGGGTTCCTGGCGTCAGAGAGATCGCGATAGAGGTGAGGAAGAAGGACTTGCAATAGGAGGAAGGCGAGGTGACGGAATGGGGGAACAAATGAATGCATTTCGACTACTCTGATAAATGATGGATTTAACAGTACCTCAAATAATAATTAGTTTTAATTTTTCGTAAATGTTATTGTATATATTTGAAATTTGATTGCTCATAGCTATTGGTTTCATACTGTTTAATTTGAAGACATCCTTGGATACTATATCATACCCATTGATAATGGTCAGATTGTCAAAATACTTCTCAAGGTTTAATTGTATCTTTTTCTAAATTTTCTCGATGATTCTATTTAATCTCCTCGAGAATTGATTGTGTAATTACAATGGTTCTCTAAAATATCCAAAAACTGCGAAGTCGAAATATCAATATATCCCTTTAGCCTAATAATAATTTTCATTACTGTTTCCTATGTACATATTTTTACTTAATACTATTTACATATTTTTCAGAGTCCATGATTTCTGGTATTTTATTTCACAGTAACGACATATAAAATAGTTTAGTTCAGTCTTGATTCTCTTGACTAACTTTTTACCTGTGGAACGCTTACTTCATTTGTTTGCTCTTTGTCAACACATTCGTTTCCTGGAAGGCCCTTTCACTGCACTAACGAAGTCCTAGCCAGATGGGATTTCATTAGTTTTTATCTCATTGTCCGCGTCGAGTAATCCTCAGCGATCGATAAAATTGGTCGATGCAACACAAGATTTGAACAATGTCCTCAATGCGCTTCCCCCGGTCTCTTTCATTCCCCGCACACTCTACAAAAATAACAATTAGGCCCTAAAGTCGCCTAACTCTTGGTGGTATTGAATTCGCGGTCTTGAGGCACAGTATTTCTTTTTCTGTTAGTTGTTCGTTACAGCCAGTTCACAACCCGGCCTCACCAGCAAGCCGCTGAAGTCTTTATGAATCAAATGTAATCGCTGTCCGAAAATGATCTACAGAATCTACTACAGCACTTAAGAGTCTTGGAAATGTATTTTAAGTTCCGGTGTCTTACAGGCCACGATGAAATTGGAATATAAAAGAAAACACTTTTTACGTGAATCCATTCTTTTACGGTAAAATAATAAAGAAATTATTGATTGCTAATTGGGCTATAAACAAGCTAATGTATTTCTTTCACTGCACACATATTTTTCTAATATAACTTTTCAGAACATTTAAATGAAATAAAAGTAAAACAGGGAAATAGTGATTTTTCCGGTCTCAAACGACATTTGACCATTCAAATCCGTCCACTCTCTTGAACCAGTTTGGATCAGAGGAAATTTTCATCAGTCAAAAAAATGAGTACTTTTCATTATATAATTTCACTGAATGTACTACATTTTTTTGTGAGAAAATGTTTCTGAGAAAAAAGAAATACAGGAATCTTTAGTGTACCTTTAGTATATCTAGTACTCTTTGTGTTTTATAGAACTACCTAGATTTTGACGATCCGTATCCCTAAAAGCATATTATTTGAGCTATCCATGATTCCGCTATTCACCTTTTCAGTAATTCTGAAATTCGAATGTTTTAAGTTAACATATTATATATTCAATTAATGTATAATATTTCAACATCAACTTCTTAAAAAGTACTTTTCACTTATAAACTTAAAAAAATAACAATGATCAAGAAATTTCTGGATCATTGTAACATCCATGAAGTTAGACTTAATTTAATCTCAAATATCTATAATGTATACGTTTTATTCGTGCGAATACTAAGATAATGTTCATGTGAATACGTTTATTTATAAAAAAGGGATTCGCCAAATTATGTGAGCGGGATGAGAGTCTATCTTTCCACCGGCCTGGTACAAGAGCTTCATGTCTTATTTAGCACATGGCTATGAGACTCGGAGCAGGTGCAATCAAATGTGGTGAGAGAGATCTGCGGAGAAAGCCTGGCCTAGTCCTGCGCTACGCACTTAAGTAACCTGCTCAAACGAGCAGTGATTTGCTCAGAAAACAAAATTACTTTTGCGAGAAATAGTGAATTATTAATTATTTGTTTTTGTTTCTACAGTGTGCACTAGTATTTATAAATAGTATACTAAAGACGGCATTTCATTTCTATAAAACAAACACAGAAAAATGTGAGAAAAAAGGTTTTATACATTTAAATGTTGTGACGGTAAGAAATATGACGCAATTCGTGAAATCAGTACGATGAAATAATTAAAATATTTTTCATTCCGTCTTTGTTTTCTCATTTCAGTCTGCTTGATGTATTATGCTATCGTTAAATTTCCGCCCCCAGTGCCGTGTTGGTAAGTGCCCTTAAACCTTGGCCTAGAGAGCGCTCGTTGTCATAATGTTCTTCCTCCTGGCGTTTGATTGGTGTTTTGCGCCGTTTATTGCCCTCGTAAGGCGATCCGTTGTTTCTCCACGATGTGGAGCATTGTTCAGAGGCAGTGTCCAGAACGCGTACTCAGATTCCACGATCGCAAAGGAAACTCAGCCATGTTGCCGCTATGTTCTACAGTAGTACACTTGACAGAAGACGGTCAAAATGTATTCCTTTAGGTGTTAGTGAGTGGGTAATAAAAGCTAAAAGTCTGACGCGACTCAGCTTCAGACATTTTGCAGTGTATTGTCCATACAGGAAGATAATTCCGCACAGATATGTTCTCGAAAGATAATAGTTGAATACATCTTCCAAAGACAAGACTTCTAAAACCTATTAAAATCAATATCAACTTTTTTCTGCGAGAGGTACTTCAGTGTCAAAATGTTTCAAGATCTGATAATTTCCTTCTGCTAAACACTTAAAAAACACTGTTTTGAGGAGATTAAGACCACGCTCGTATACCTTTTCACTTTACTACATACGTACGTTTACACACGTTATTGTGGCTCGACTCTAAGCTCAGCTATTTTGAAAAACATTCTTTAAATATTTGGGAACTTTACATGAACTACCTGGGAAATTTTCAAAATTTGCTCAAAATTGTCTCCAATTTTTTCCTTTAAATATTTTTTAAGAAAAGAACAAAGATACTTCTGAAGTTTTCGTATATCCGTTTCTCACTGTCAACTCCCAATTTTATTGAATCTTCTTGCGGGATCCGAAAGCAGTTCCCCACCAGGAGACCGCGACGCGTCGAATGACACCTCATACGTCTCGATTGGTGCACGGGAAGTGGTCTAGACGCCAGTGACGGAATGGCAAAAACACACATTTGCACGTACGGTCGTTCACACAGTTAAGAGTTTTACTGAAATGCTGTATTGTGATAATTGTGTTAACCTCATGCATACGTTCTACCATTATGAGATGGAAAAATTGAGAAAATGTAAAGAGAATGTCTTTTGGGCAACTGGGAAGAGGTTGACGCAAAACCGAAAAGCTCTCCCAGACAAAAAATGAGAAAATTAACTAGTACGGGAAGGGAAAGTCTAAGCCATTTCTGCAGCACCACTAGTTTCATTATATTCTGAGGTATAACAACATGTTTTGCCTTTACGCTTTCAGTTTCCATTGAGTAGTTACTCAACTTTCACGCCTTTATCGTGATAGCGTGAGACATACAATCTTCAAATAGAATGTATAAATATTGTTATTTATAAGTCATTGTTCTGTTACAGTGTGAGAGAAGGCCATAATATCATCTATCCGTTCTTAAAGGAATGTTTTTAATTAATTAAGGTTAAATTTTTGCTCGCAGTTAAAAAATCTTATCGAGTGCCTTCTTTACGAATATATTTTTACTTACTTGCACTTCGTAAAAACTGAGTTATGTAATCGTGCTGCAGAAAACGGCGAACTTTCAGCAGAAAAATCTCAAATTGTTGGGTAACGAAAAAGTAGGTTTATTTACCTATTTATTTTTTTAAATGAAAATACATTTAATATAAATATCTATGTTTTTCTTTAGCTTCGATTGGGTTGCTTGGTTCATGTGTCATTCATTTTCCATTTGTTACGAATCGCAAAGTCGGTTTATGTTTTACATGTGACTAGCTGGTACCTGGCTCGATGCCACCGCAGAATAAATAATTTGCGGAAATATCGTTTGAAATTTCAAAGAGTTGTCTTTGTTCGTTTTCTTATTTAAGAGTTCACTAATTACCCCTGTCTCTCTCTCTCTCTCTCTCTCTCTCTCTCTCTCCTATCTCATTCTTGCGCGTGCCACTCTCCTGTCCTTCTCTACCTCGACCCACGGCACACGGAAACTCTCAGCAAAGATAGTGAGTGAATTGGGAATTCAATGTAAATAAAGCGTTATCTTGTGCTTCAGCGCTATCTAGAGGAGTTACAATAATTGTACTAGACCTATATCCTTCCCACAAGTGCAAGCAAAACGTTGACAATGTTTATCGCAATTGGATGAACGGTTCGAACACGCATTAAGCACGAACAAACAAACAAACAGGCATTGTCTCTTATATATTGGCTTAACGCCATCTGTGAAAATATCAAGGCAAATTAGAAGTGATAGTCACATATTTGTGCCCATATTCTTTGAAATTAAAGTGATTCACCGACGACAAATCTACTTCAGCCGCTGTTTGGAGGAGAATTCTGGTGCCGGCTGCTCTGATAAGTAGTTTTTCGTGATTTCTCCGATGAACAGAACTCGAACAAGCAGGCCAAGGGCTTTGCGCGATCTTTCCCTCCTCATCCTTCCCCTATCCTCCCGACTTACTTAGGCACACACGGACCTGCATTGCACTACCACACACACCTCGTCCCGTGATAAAACATGCACTACACATACGGCACTAATGACCATAGCAGTGAAGGCGCTCGGGAATACGAAATAATCAATCAACCCGTCTGTAGAACACGCGCACCCTCTGGTGGCGACGGCCGCGAGCCGCGGCACGGACGGCGGGGGGGGGGGGGCGGCGCTCGGGCTTCCAAATCCGCAGCGCCCTCGAGTCGATCCCCGGGCGGGTGGGCGGGGCGAGGGCAGCGGCGGCGCCCTAATCTGCGCGCGGCCGCAAAGCCAGGCGCGGCGCCCGCCGGAGCCCCGAGAGCGGGCGGCGGATCCCCCGTAAGCGATTGCGCGCGCGCGGAGCCCGGGCTCTCGGCGCGGATCCGCCCCGCCCCGCCCCGCCCCGCCCCGCCCCGCCGCGACTCCTGGCTAATTGATTCCAGCGCGACGCCCCGCCCCCTCGCCGCCCCCACGCCGCCCCGAGCGCCTGGCCAGCAGTTCACACCGTGCACCTGCCTGTGATTTCCCCGGGTGTCCGCGCGTGGCGTGAGCTGGGTTAGCTGGCGTTACACTACACGCTGTGACAAGGCCCAACATTGATATACACGAATTAATAAGGATGCTATTTCTCAAGCCTCTATTCACGGTTACTTCTATTTGACCCAGATTTTCTCGTGACACACTCTTCTCTTCCATTATCTACCATTACGAAGTTATCTATACCAAGCTACGTGTCGGTAATCACATTTTAAAAAGTTTATTTGCTGAATTCGCGAAGTTATTCTCATTGACTATTTGCTGGTCTTGCACTGGTTATTGGGCGTGTTCGAATGCGCCTTTTGATGGTATTGAAAGTATAGATTTATTTACGAACCTAATTTTGTGGTAAAGATATGATGAGATACTACAAATAGAATTTTAAAGACACATGATTGTATTTAGGTGAATGTCACGACAATGTATCAATGACCACATTTTTACATTACTAAATATTTTACGCAGTTTTATGCGATTTAAGATATTGTCGGCTCGTTTATGGATACTGTACACTCAATTTATTTGTAAAACATAAATAACCGAAGGTAATTGGAGGACTAGAAAAGCGAAGCCATGAATATCCATAACATACGTTTCTATGCTTAGTTTTGAATTAACATAACTAAAGAATCCGTGGAATCACATCTTTTATGTGCCCTTTTTATTGAGGACTTTTAAAACAAGGAAAGCTACTACAACACATACTTTCTCGCATTATTTTTTAACGGTTTCGCAACATTATAGTACTACTGAACCTGCAAATGGGTTTTCAACCAGCAAAATGTGGTTTCCGCACCGAGACGCGAAGTGAGCCCCTTGCCTCCACGCCGTGGAAACGCCTGGCACTGGCGCCGTCGCTTAAACTCTGCTCGACGCCACGCAATGTTTCCAGCACTCAGTTCAAGGAAATTCAGAGAGATAAAAGAAAATTAAACTCCACCATTATTTTAAGCATTCCTTATTTTATTCGTGAAAAAAAAATAAAGAAAGGAATTGGAGCGGTTTTGGAGAAAAGGTTCTTTTTATAATTGACATTAATTACCTGAAAAGCACTCGTTTTTACAAACTTTTAAGAACTGATTTTTTAAACTGGTTTTGATTAAGGCAAAAATCTCTATCTTCAATTTTGTAGTTGTGAAACGATTGACGGGCAAACATGTGACCGAAAATGAATATTTGAGTATCAAGGTCCCTCAATACGTAGATTCTGACTACATAACGTGTTAGAGGAAGTAACATGCGATACTGAAAGTGATAGTGGGGGTGCACTTAAAAGGGACGCAAAGGTAGCGGGAAAGCAAAAGCGGGATCTGAGCATTATACATCACTGTGAGAGTAGGACGAGGCAGTCATCCATGCATCAATGTGAGAGTAGGCAGCGGAAGCCACAAGGAAGGTGTCTGGTCCATGACGTCCGACATGGGAACTCTCGAGGGCATCTAGGTCGCGCTGCTGACGAGGCGAATGGCAGGGATAACGACGCTGCACGAGTCACGCTGTTGGCCACGGGCCGAAGGCGGTGGCACTGGCGGCGAGGCAGAGTTTGGGGCAGGGGAGTTGGCGAAGAGCAACCGACGCGACGAGGTGCTGTGAGCAGCGACGAAACGGCCGCCGGCGCAAAGACGTGGTGGTGGTGGTGGTGACGGGGTAGAAGAGTAGCGGGTGGCGGGGAGGCAGGTGGGCTCGATGTCGGCGACAGTGGGTCAGTAGAGGCGCCTCTAATTGAAATATCCGTTGTCCGTCGGGGAGTTGGCCCCGGTCCTCCCGGCCGACCTGTTGCGCGCCCGGCGCGAGGCCTCGGGCCTCGGAGGGCGGATCGGGGAGCGCGCGCCGCGAAAGCGATTCAGATATCACCGCTCATTGGACGGATGACAATGTTTGATTATTCTCGTTCTCTACCCGGTAAAAAAACGTTATTGGGTCATGAAGAAAAGAGCTACTACTGAAATATTCGTCTCAAATAACTTCTCTAAACTATTGTCCTGATCTGAATTTATAATAGTTAAAAATCAATCCAGATTTTCTACTTAAAGGAATAACTATTACATAATAATGTCTTGAGTCAAGGGACTAGTTTTATGTTTAGAAATAGGTATTAAATATTATTACCAACGATTTTGAAGTATTTAATAGATCCAATTATACTCTGGACCCCAAAACAACGAATGCGCAAGAAGCCCGTCATATTCTATAGCAAAGATTCTGTTGAAACTTGTCTGGATTCTAATAACGTAAGGGCGTTCCTTCCTATCGTCAAATATCCTCCTGTAAAATCGATACATAATGTTCATGGACATATATTATAAACATGCATGCAACTGTCCTGCGAAATGGAGCGGGTGCTCCATTTAAAACTGGCTTGCAGTGCGCATCGGATCAAGAAAAGTGAGAAATGAAAGTTGCTCCTCTCAATGGGGCCCATCCACTGGTAGCAAAATCGACTCCAACCCCTACCCTCTGTGCATTGGGGTAGGGAAAAACAAATAAGTTGAATGGGAACCCCCTTTTTTTAAATCACAGATTCAGATTATCCGGAAAAATCGAAAAAAGAAATAAAACAAGTGGTCAATTATTTTAAGACGTTTTTCAACGACACTACTCATTATTGTATCATTGATTTTTCCCCATTCTCATCTCGGGAACATAGATTTTTATATCATTTGTTGGGCCACGCCGATACGAACAATTTTCATTACCCAATTTTCTTGCTCTGATGCGCACTTATCGAGATATTCCCCAAACCACTTTATAATGGAAATACATATCAATAAATGTTAGCCTTTTTATTTTCACTTATAAAATAAATTTATTGAAACTGCAATTGGGTATAACCCGATGGCAACTAATTACATAATTAAGGCCGTATAACTAACATAAGAGCTATATAATAATAATGGTACAATAGTAAAAATAGTGGTATAATAATAATAATAATAATAATAATAATAATAATAATGATAATAATACTACCGAGCGAAGTGGCTCAGTGCGTAGCGCGCTGAGTAATCGGGAGGTCCGGGTTCGATTCCCGGGCCGGCCATCCTGACCGGGGTTTTCGTGGTTTCCCTCAGTCATAAGGCGAATGCTAGGATGGTTCAAGAAGCCCACGATCACCTTTCACCAATATCCTATCACCTCCTAATCCTTTAATAATTATTTGTCCCTTCACCTATCATCAACCTATCATCTCATATTCACACTTCAAGGCGTAACAACCTTGTTGTAATCCATAGATACAGCTGAAAAGCTGATCCTGGATGAATTACACTCGTTAATCGTGTAGCGTGGTCAGTAATGGCCTATACGCCAATAATAATAATAATAATAATAATAATAATAATAATAATGATATAAAAACCAACTGATTCATAAAACATTAATTTACATTAAGAAAAATATTATACGCACGTACAGAGTAATTTACGTAGTATAGATTGCAATGCTGCGGAAAAAACGACGATTCTTCAACAGAAAAAGAGTCATGTAGAGATCTGCCGCTCCTGCGCGCCGGATCACGACCCTCGGAGAGACATCGCCCGGCGGCCAAAGACGAACTCTGGCCAGTACGGCCATTTGAGATCAGATTAGTTGTAAGATAGTTCTTAAGATTAATTTGAGCATGAGGCTTCGCCTCGATCATAAGAAAGGATGATTAAAATCATTTCAAAAAAATGAAACAATGAGTTTGAATGTTGTGGTAGCAATAGAGTTAGCATGCCTCCCTCTACTCTAGGGAGTCTACCGAAGGAACAGCTGGGGCGACGCTGAATCGCAGAAAATCAATGCATTTGTTAAGACATAAGCATCAAAGAATGTCTAAAGATATTTTTGAAAATCCATGTGTTTTTGAGTATACAGGAACTAAAAGCGGTCGAATCAAATGGAAAAAAAGGTTGGAATTAAATTTTCACTGACCCTATGGAAACGTTCCCTCAGAAGAACTCCACAAAGAAAAATAGTTCAATTCTCTCAAAATCCTTATTTGGGTCAAGATATGTGTGTCTCAAAAATCAAAACTACAAAAAAATGGAGGTGTTTTTTAATCACACAGAATCACACATAATTATACTAGAAAGCCAAAAAACTGGTCCAGCCCTGCGTATTAAAATAGAGAGATCTGGATCCACTCAGAACACGGCGCTCCGGTCAGCAACGACTATATAAGACAATCAGTTTTTAGATCGGTTACTGCTGCTACAATGGCAGTTTATCATGCTTTAAGTGAGTTTGAACCTGGTGTTATAGTCGGCGCAAGAGAGATGGGACATAGCATCTCCAACGTCGCGATGAAATTTGGATTTTCCCGTACGACCACTTGACGAGTGTATCGTAAATATCGGGAATCCTATAAAACATCAAACCTCCGTTATCTCTGTGGCCGCAAAAAGATCGTGCAAGAACGGGACTGACGATGAAAGAGGAGAATCATTACACGTTACAGAAGTGCATCCCTTCCACAAATTGCTGCATATGTCAATGCTGGGTAATCAAAACGTTTCATCGTGCGAACCATTCAATGAGATATCAGTATGGAGTTTTGGAGCCGAAGGCCTACTCGTGTTCCCTTGATGACTGCAGGACACAAAGCTTTACGCATCGCCTGGGCCCGTCAACACCGACGTTGGACTGTTGATGACTGTAAACACGTTGCCTGGTCTAGCTAGTCTCGTTTCACATTGTTTTGAGCAGATGGACGTGAACGATTATGGCGACAACCTCATGAATCCATGGACCCTGCATGTCAACACAGGACTCTTCAAGCTGGTGGAGGCTCTGTGATGGTATGGAGCGTGTGTAGTTAGAGTGATGTGGGTCCCCTGATGTCATTTAGATACTGACAGATGGCACGTACGTAAGCATCATGTCTGATCACCTGCACCCATTCATGTCCATTGTGCATCCTGACGGACGTGGGCAATTCCAGCACGACAATGCTATAGCCCACCCGTCCAGAATTGCTACAGAATGGCTCCAGGAACAATGGCCACCACAATCCTCAGACACAAACATTATTGAGCATATCTGCGATGCCTTGCAACGTGTTGTTCAAAATAGATTTCCATCCCCTCGTACTCTTAAGAGTATGTGGACAGCCCTGCTGGATGGATGGTGTCAATTACCTTCAGCTCTACTTGAGACATTAGTCGAGCCCATGCCACGTCGTGTGGCGGCACTTCTGCGTGCTCGTGGAGGCCCTACACGATATTAGGCAGGTGTATCAGTTATTTTTCTGCAGTGTATATCTAATGCACAAAAAACGATAAGTATCACGTTAGTTGAAAAGTTCCCTAAATTTTTTTCTTATAGTATTTTGTCAAATATTTGTAAATCTTACCAAAAATGTGAAATTTTGAGAATTTATACGTGGAATACGTTGAAAGTGGTTACCATAACAAGAATGTAGTTATTAAGTCATGATAAGCCATTATTATTATTATGACAAGAGTTAGTTATTATTATGTGTTTGTTTTGACAAGGTCGACCACGGCAACCGTCAACAGAATATTTAAAGAACAATACAATGTGGTGTCATCAAGTGTCATCATGTTGTCATTGTATTTCAAGTGCAATTGTTGCAATCATTTTATTACTGAAATCGTTCGTATGATGTAAGTGGTTGCGTCTCAGGCTCGTTTTATTGAGCCCTCGTCTCCCAAGTTGCGGGAGGAGTGGGAGATTTGATTAATTGGTCGACAGAACTATTATTTCAAGAGAACTTGTGCGTACAACTCCTACATCTGCATTTCAATTGCCGAAAGAGAAACCGCTAAAAGGTAAGTAGTAGAGAAATGTAATTGACCTCTCACAGTGAATGATGAAGCTATATTTTGTGTTCATCATTTTTTAATCATTTGTACTTAAAAGTTCGTGATCAATGAAAGTATTGCTTTTCCTGTTTCAAATGGTCGATCCGTGTACCTCATAACATATCAAAATTTGTGCATTACGATTATAATAATTTTTTAGACTAATCGAGTTATCATCTAGTAACACACAATAATGTAAGAAAATATTCTGAATCCAATATCCTGAAATACCCAAAATTTTGAATATTTTGTGTCAAAATATTTTTAAAAAGTCTGATAAGTACTTCATCTTTTTGGCAAGCAATGAAAGAAAACAATCTTCTATTAAAATATAAGATAATGGTTACACTTCAATTACATACGTTAATTGAAAAATAAATAGAAATCTGATTAACGTTTTTAATAAGCTACATCTTACTTACAGACCATTTAGCCAGCTCTTCCGCCTAACCACTTTCAAAAAATGTTTAATACACAAGTTCAGGAAAGGAAGGTCATTCAAAGAGAAATACGTACGCAATTTGGATGAGGGGTTTCTCATATTGAAGATAGAAATGAAATCGAGGGAGAAAGTGGTAGATAGAAAAGGGAGTACACTCTCAGCATTTGTGAGATTAAATTATTTTATTTCAAATTAGGTATGTAATAAAATTAATCACAAATAATCAGATTGAATGCTATGAGATTTTAATCAAATATAGAGAAATTATATTTTGTGACTCAGTAAGTTAGGCACGAAAGAAGATTGAAAGGAGCTTGTTTAAGACAGTGAAAGGTTAATAAGTACTACTAATTATTGCCATTACTACCAATTATAGCCAAGATTGAGTACGTATTTTCGAATTACCCCTAAAAAAGACTAGAAAGGGAGGGAATACATTCAGCATACGAGTGAAAACACATAGAGTCAAGACTTCAAGCCTCGAGAGAAATGGAAAACATTGGAAGATAATATATTTCGTAATGATAATACTTGTATTTCTTAATGATAATAACAGTATTAATAATAATATGAAAATGTATTATAAAACTATTCGGTTACTAAATTAAGAAAAAAAGGAATTGAAAACGTGGATATGATCAATTCAATTTTAAGAAAGGTTTTTAATTTAACCCCCGTAATAAAAAAGTAGAAATTATGAAAATTTAGGAAATGTTTACCCATTAGAATATTCCCAAGACTTGAAACCCGACCCGACATCTCCCACCCGTAAGCCAACGATTTATACTTTATGTATACCTGGGTCTGCAAACAAGGGACCATCCCGGCATGTCCCTTAAGTGATAAAACCTTAAACCCAGGTAACCCAGGAGGGAAAGAAAGAGAGAGAGAGAGAATATGGGTAAAGATAAAGGCTGAGATGGAAGTATTTATTTGAAAAATGGAGTAGAACGGTGTACAATAGGTAGGATTGGAATAAAAATGGGATTCGTCACATCGCTGAAGCAGCACGGCGTCCTAGTCCTCAGTTTTAGCAGATGGGCAGTGGAAATGTCGTTAAGTAGTATGTTCATGAATCCAGTTTGTGACTTCTTTTTCAAACTTTTCTAGTGGAGGGAAGATTGTTCCAAGCACGAAGGGCAGCAACAGTGACTGCTTTGCTAACAGTAGAGGTGTTGTGGTGCGCAATACAAAGAAGGCGTGACGCTCGGGCGCGATGTGCGCAATACAAAGTGACGCTCGGGCGCGATGTTGCTTCGTAATCTGAAATCGTTGTGAGAGGGTGGTATGACGAGCGCTGTTTAAAATCTTGTAGATGACAAGACGTCAGTGAAGTAAACGCCTTTTATCAACAGTAAAAAATATAGAGTGCGCGTAAACAGTTGAAATACGATCGTATTTTTAAGGTCGAAAATAAAATGAATGCATGCATTTTGAGCCTCTTATAACTTACGTTGATGTTTTAAATTTATGTTAGTAAATAGGAAATCACAGTAATCAAAGGGTGGCATAAGGAGGGATTGTACGAGAATCTGACGAGTTTTTGTAGGTAAAAGAGCTCTTTAGAAATTATTCCATGGATATCTATGGGACAGATTAGAAGACAATTTAAATGTGATGTACCTGCACGAAGGAAATAGGGCAATTTACTAAGCGACCCCGTTTCCTTATTGTAATCTGTTCTATATGGTGATACTTGAGAATGATAAATACTTTCTCGTACTAGTTAGTTTCCTAATTTCATTGGTCTAGCCTAGCTTTTCGTTCTTGTTCCATCGTCTGGCCAGCTGCCATCTATCGCCGCCCAAGCTAATTTTTGAAAAACATTTTTTCCATTTTTCGGTTTCCGAGTAGTACCGAAATATTACTTTAAGGATATTAATATGCACCAGCGAGTTGTATACATATTGCATTAGTGAGTGGGGTGCTTAAAATGATTTCTAATGACGCTTCTCGAAAATTCAAAAGTTTTCTATGTAAAAGAGCATCAAATTTCGCAATTACACTTAAACGGCATTTATGTAAAAATGGCTACGAACTTTTCGACGATAATTTCTTTAAGGACGTGAGAGACATTTAAAAAATATATTTGTGTAATTTTTGAAAATACAAAGGAATACAGAAAAATGCCTTTTGTATCATCTTAAACAGTGTATTTAGCAATATCCGTACAAAAAGTTTGAAGAAAAAATGTGGTGCAGTTTTTAAAAAAATAGTCATGAGAAAATGGAGAATTTTGAGCTTTTTTTACACAGAAAACTTTTGAAATTACGAAACGCTTTATAAGACATCATTCAAAGCCCGTGTACAATAAATGCAATATTGGGAATAAATCGTCGCTAATATAAATATTATCGAGGAGAGAGATCAGTAAAAAAATAAATGTTTGTAATTTTAAAAAAAGTATACAACTAAAAGGCGTCTAAAACTTCTTATACAGTACATTTAGCACTATCCCTACCTAAAGTTTAAAGGAAAAATGTGAAACCATTTTTGGGACATTCTATTTTTATATTTATAATGTTGCATATATTTCTTGCAATAAATCACGAAAATTAATGAAAATTTCAAAAAAATGTTAATGACCTTGACGCTAGAATAGATTATGAAGAACAAATTTAATTTGAAAAAAAATCTCTATCTTCGATTTTGTAGTTGAAGGAAAAACCATAAGAAATTTCAAACTTTTGAAATTGTCGAAAATTTAGAGTGAACTGTGAAAGTCGGACATATGCCTCCTTTTTAAGTGTATTTCCCTCTATTCTTAGAAGAAATTTAAAAAAAAAATGGAAACCGTTTTTGAGAAAATTTTGATAATAACACAGACGCTTCATATAAAGTAAGCCCAAAATTTAAAGAATGTTTTTTTCTGCATTTCATTAACTAATTTATATTATTATTCATAGTGTAACGCAGAATATTCCAGTCTTATCGGTGTCAGTAGTTTCCTCAAATCAATTCGAGGCGAATGTCGGATTGATACCGTTAACAAACTCGCCGGATATATTTTGTATTATTGCAGAAACATGAACACGTGCTTGTGTGTAGTGCCCAATACAAATTGTCAAATATCTCGAAAGCATTGGCGTGGTCTAAAGTGGATGGGTCAGGGGGGGGGGGGGCACTCTCCGGAGCTGCCTTCCCAGAGCAGGTTGTTTCTGCTCCCCAGGGGCGCGAGCGCGGTTGTTGTCCCCGCCCCCACCCCCCGCCCCCCGCCCCCGCCCCCACCCCCACCCCCGCCGGATGCAGATCGAGCGAAATACCGCAACCGTCGTTTTCGGACGTTTGACATATTCATCGAGGTTCTAATAGTTCTCTGTAGCCGTGGACGATGAACTCATTGATACATCAGTGAAACAGCTTTTTTCATGCATACTTCAGTGTTATATTTGCAACTAATTGCGGGAAATATTATATTGGAGCGTTTCATTTCAATTTTACACAACTATATTGCAACATGCTGTAACAGGCAACGAAAACTACTCCTTGTTTACACTGAAAGCTGCTGCTTCAATGTAGATCCTCTGTGTTGCTCAGCATGTTTGGCCCAAAGGGCACGTAGAGCATACTCTGAAACGGCAGTATGTATTTTCATTCAGATTAAACGAATAACAATATCTAAATAAACGTAAAAGGCGCATAGGGTGCACTCGTGGGTTCTTTACTTTTTGATCTTGAAACTTTTTCAAGAAATCTTCGGAATTTTCTCACTCGAGTGACCCTAATTTAAAATACTTAGATAGCCAAACTATTTCAACGGAGTAGGATTCAGATATAAAGAGACAAAGTTAGCAGTTTGAGTAATAAAATAAGCTTTCGAAGTATTCCCCAGAAGATCCCAGTTTTGTTTTTTTTTAAACTTTCATTTTAACCCTATTTAATTCGCAAAACAAGGAATTTCGCCTAACGACAAGTTGATAGAGCGCGCGTGATTCCATTAAATCACATTAGTAATTATCACGGGGCTGCGGCGGCTCGGGGGCGGCGTAATTAGGGCGGACGGCGGGATCATCGCGACTGCGCCCGCGGCTGCGCCTGGGGGGCTGAGGTCGAGATTTGGCGGGGCGGGGCGGGGCGCGGTCGCCGCCCTCGGGGCTCCGAGCCCTCATGCATAGAACATGACGCGCTGTGGGCGCCGGCGCGGCTCGCGGAGCGCGCGCAGGGCCCCGGGGGCGGGCGCAGGTGGGCTCCCGCTGGTTGGGGGTGGACAGTTGCGCTTCATTGCCGTACTCATATACGTACGTTTTTACGGACGAGTGTAGAGGGAGTCATGTGCCGAAAGTCGATTTTGAGATTTCAACGGATATACACATTGTGGGGTCACCTGATATCGAAAAAGTGTCTCTGTCCATCGGTGTGTCTGTCGGTGTGTCCGTCGGGGTGTCCGTCGGGGTGTCCGTCGGGGTGTCCGTCGGGGTGTCCGTCGGGGTGTCCGTCGGGGTGTCCGTCGGGGTGTCTGTCGGGGTGTCTGTCGGGGTGTCTGTCGGGGTGTCTGTCGGGGTGTCTGTCGGGGTGTCTGTCGGGGTGTCTGTCGGGGTGTCTGTCGGGGTGTCTGTCGGGGTGTCTGTCGGGGTGTCTGTCGGGGTGTCTGTCGGGGTGTCCGTCGGGGTGTCCGTCGGGGTGTCCGTCGGGGTGTCCGTCGGGGTGTCCGTCGGGGTGTCCGTCGGGGTGTCCGTCGGGGTGTCCGTCGGGGTGTCCGTCGGGGTGTCCGTCGGGGTGTCCGTCGGGGTGTCCGTCGGGGTGTCCGTCGGGGTGTCCGTCGGGGTGTCCGTCGGGGTGTCCGTCGGGGTGTCCGTCGGGGTGTCCGTCGGGGTGTCCGTCGGGGTGTCCGTCGGGGTGTCCGTCGGGGTGTCCGTCGGGGTGTCCGTCGGGGTGTCCGTCGGGGTGTCCGTCGGGGTGTCCGTCGGGGTGTCCGTCGGGGTGTCCGTCGGGGTGTCCGTCGGGGTGTCCGTCGGGGTGTCCGTCGGGGTGTCCGTCGGGGTGTCCGTCGGGGTGTCCGTCGGGGTGTCCGTCGGGGTGTCCGTCGGGGTGTCCGTCGGGGTGTCCGTCGGGGTGTCCGTCGGGGTGTCCGTCGGGGTGTCCGTCGGGGTGTCCGTCGGGGTGTCCGTCGGGGTGTCCGTCGGGGTGTCCGTCGGGGTGTCCGTCGGGGTGTCCGTCGGGGTGTCCGTCGGGGTGTCCGTCGGGGTGTCCGTCGGGGTGTCCGTCGGGGTGTCCGTCGGGGTGTCCGTCGGGGTGTCCGTCGGGGTGTCCGTCGGGGTGTCTGTCGATCTGTCTGTCGATCTGTCTGTCGGTCTTGATTGTGAAATTTTTTGGGTCCTTTCTACAACCAAACTTTAAGACAGAGAGTTTTCCTTCATATGACATTTGTTCTCCATAATTAGTTCTTTCATTAATGTTATTATACTTTTCATAATTTAGTAATTTTTTCCTAATATTGAGTGAAAAATGTGCAATATTAAATAATTACAAAAACACGAATTTCGCAAAATCGGTTTCAAATTTGTTCTTTATTCTTTTGGTAGGGATAGTGCTAAATGTGCTATGATATAAATGCCACTTTGTTCTATCCTTTTGTTTGTTCAAAATTTACACAATTGTTTTTTGGCATTTGTCTTATTTCGTTAATATTAACATGAACAGGAATTTTTAGATTATTGAATTTGTAAAGACAAGTGCTTAAAATGATGTCTGATGAAGTTTCTCGAACTCTCAAAGTTTTATTTGAAAATTAGTTCAAAATTCCGCAGTTTCAAAATCAAACGCCATTTTCTCAAAAGACGGATTTAATTTTTAATTTTTAACGTTTAGTACGCATAGTGTTATATGCACTGTATTAAATTAGATAAAAGTAGTTTGGCAGTATTCTTTTCTTTAAAAAAACGCAAATATATTTTTTAAATATATATATTTTAATATCAGCGTTAATATGTACATTTCCGATTTGTATACATCATATAACGTGTAAGAGAAAGTGCTTCAAATGACTTCCAATAAAGTTTCTCGAAAACTCAAGTGTTGTCTTTGTAAAAGAGCTTTAAAATTCGCATTTATAGTAACGCTTTAACGACATTGTCTTAAAACGTCTCTACATTTTTTCAACGAAAATTTGCAAATAGGACAATGTTTTACTTTTCTATAATGATGTTAAAGTATATTCGGTTATACAAAAAGCAAACCAAAAAATTGAGATTTTTTTTAAAGACGTGCAGTTTGGGCGGTGATAGATGGCAGCTGGCAAGAGGTTGGGGCAGTCCGAAAAGCGAAACTAGACCAAAGAAAACGAACTAGTTCGAGAAAGTCTTTGCCATTATGTACTACTAGTTTTGACGTATGTATCATATCACGAATTAAATTTCGAGTGTTAGAGAAAGTTTAATCTCCACTTCCTTTTTGTACGAATAATATAGTACTATTTACCTTATCCTTAATTTAAAGCATATTTTTAACATGAATATAATAGAAATTTCCGGATGTGATTTCAAAAAAGGGTATTTTTATTATTGCGTGTGGTCTCTTACATGGAATAAAAGCTCACAAATGTATTGTTACAATGTTGTTTCTCTGAGCTAATCTCGGGAGCGACCGACTAAGCAGATTTCGTTTAATCCGAAGGTAGAGTATTTTCTCAATATAGGCGAAAATATATAATAATAATAATAATAATTTATTATATTATTATCCGACTTTTTCACTCTCTGCACAATGTGCAGGAACATTCACCTGACCATCGCCGGTCTAGGCTCGGTCGATCTCGCAGGACGAGACCGATGTTACTCTCTTGACACTTAAATCAATCTTGTTCCAAGCAGCCGTATATCCCAGGAATTCTGGAGCTATTCTGCAGCTGTCCAATATTACTGCTTTCTGCATTTGCTCTACTCATTAAAATGGTAATTCCAATACCTGAATTGCTTTCACTGTGTGTTTTGGTATTAATGCTGTGGTAGATATTATCGGTTGTATGCCGATATTCTGAAGTCTCCATTGATAGCGAAGTTCTAAAGTGAGCAGTACATATTTCTCAATTTTCAAGTTATAAACAGATTCTTGATTGTTATAGTTGACGACTGCAAATTCGATGACCATGGCTGTTTCCGTGTGCTTGTTTGGAACTATTATATCTGACTTATTGTTCAAAATTGTGGCGTCTGTAATTATGTCCCGGTATAGCTTCCATTCTTCACTGTTCAAGACTGTAGAAGGATGATATTAGTAATATGAGACATTACAGGACTCAAGTCCGCCTTTTCTCACTAACTATCCATGAATCGTCTATGAACCCATATGATCGTGCCTGTCTTTATAGGCGGTGGAAGCCAACTCACTACAACCGGCAAGAATGTGCTGAATGTTTTCATGCTGTGCACCGCATCTTCAACGTTCGTCACTTACTATGGAGGGGTCTCTTATTAGATATTGTAAGTAATCTCTTGTTGCGATAACCTGGTCTTGAATGGCTATCATAAAGTCTTCTGTTTCTGGGTGCAGTAAATCACGTGTCAACCACCTGTTAGATACTTTAAAATCTATGTTCTGGATTGATAATTCATTCGGATGTCTACGATGTAACTCTTTCCAACACCACTGTTGCATCAGGCTTTCATTGCTTGAGCACTCTGGTTGAAACTTAGCATTTTCAAGATTTAATGAGGTGAGACTGAAATCAGACTATACTATAGCCTCATGCAGTGTCGATGTTTCTGCCCTCTCAAGGAAGTACTTTTCCATTGGAGAGATTTGGTTGGCATTACTGTTGGTTATATTTGCAATGCCTCGATCTCCTCCTGCACGTATTAATTTGATCCTGTCAATAGCAGATTTAGAATGATGATATCAATATTGGGTCATTTGACTGTCCATTACTTCAAGATCTGTCTGACTCCATTTTTCTGTATTTCGCCCGTTGAGTAGACGATCATAGGAATAGCGTACGTATTCAGAGAAAGTTTCGGTGATACTGAGGAGCTGCTTCAACGAACTGGCTGTTGATGCCCATAGCTTAATATCATCCATATACACCAGATGGGAAAGTGAGTATGAGTGCTGACTCTTTATCTCATAACCAAATTTACTGCTGTTGATAGATCGTGGTACTGCTGTTCAGAGTCAAGCAAAACCAAATTAAGCTCAGAGAATCTCCTTGGAAGATACCCCGTGTGATATTAATTTTATTGGTGATAATATTCACTTCCTTGACTTTTAATGCAATTTCTGACTTCCCTATTGTTGTAAGGGTTGCACAGAATTCTCTCAACTTTGGATGGGTTTTGTATATTTTAGCACGTCTATAAGGCAGTCATGTGTGACCGAATCATAAGCGTTCTGATAATCTACATACGCTGCAAATAGATTTCTTTGCTTATCACTTATTTCAAGACTACTGAGTCAATTATTAGTTGTTCTTTACATTCTAGCGATTCTTTCTTACATTATTTTTGTTGTTCTGCTAGGATATTGTTACCACTACAGTGATCTTCCAGGTTCTTGAACACACATGTTACGAATTTGTAGAAGGTGTTTAAACGGGTTATCGGTTTTTACCTCGCCGGATTACAACTTCTGGAGCCCTTCGGTAGGAGACACGTCGCAGGGGCTCTTCAATAGAAGAATTTATACATTCAACGATGATAAATACTTCTGCCAAAAGTTATGAGTTTTATCGCATCTAGGACTATTTCAATTCTTTGATTTGGCAACTATAGGTTTTAATGTTTCAATTTGGAAGCTCTCTATGGGTACAATCGTTTATACTGATTTGCGAAGTGTTTCAAACCAGCTTGCTTTAGCATTATATTGAATTTCAGCCAACTATATACCTCTTCAGTAGCTTCCTTGATTGGCGACAAGTTTGTATCTGCCTTCTTTTATTGGCATCAAGTGCGTACTTGTAACGTCTTGTACGTGTAACGATTTATAGAATGCTTTCTGGCCTGTTTTGAAGTTGGCATTATGCTCCTTTCTCTTCTGACTTTTCCTATAATGTCTCAACCGTTTTGCATATACGCTCAATTTTTGTTTGACTGTGAATAAATATTCCGATGGTATGCTATTTGGTTTATCAAATTCAGCGTGTTTGCTGTACGTTTTGCTAATGGCATGCATTTTCTTATCAATACTTTTATTTCTATTGTTAATATAGGATGTTATTATTCCGGCGTCAGCTCTCAACTGGCTTTTTTTTCTAATCTGCTTTCCCATGGTAGTTTCTTTCTCTTGAAGTATGGCTGCTGACAATTCGCATTTGTTTCTCTCAGGATTAATTTAATTTAACGATAGCTCCTGCTGAGCTGCATACATACAATTTAGATCTTAATAGGTGACAATGTTATCATTTTTTGATGGAAGAACAGAGTTTTCATAATATTCATCAGATCTCTCATTTTGGATGACTTTAATAATTAACAATTATTGTTTGGATATACTTGGTCTCTTTTCTGCCATTAACCCGTTGCATTTGGTCAGCATGTTATTTAACGCACAATCCATGACATCGTTCTGATGGGAATTGAGTGGTATCTCTAGACTACTGGTATTTTCTTGTGCGTCTTCTTCCACCGCTCTTGCATTTAGATTATCTATGGAGTAATATTCTCTCTCTCCTACAACGTCTGGCAGTATACGCTCTCGTATTGCTAAAGTTACCAGGTTATTGCGCATAATTGAAGGTTTTTGATTAGCTAGTCCCCGTTCAGTAACAGGTAGATTTAGAAACTGTTGTACGAATCGCGAATAGAGGAGCTGCCTTTATCCAGTCAATTCAGTTTCACAGTGCATAACTATAATGAGTGCGCCGTAGAAATTGGTTCATTACCACATTCCATTGTATCCGCTGGCTAGGTAGTCCTGCTTTGGTGGTGCTGCGGCTGGAACATTTCGAGCAGTTGACTCTTGATGGTGGGTGTCTATTTGTTCTGCTTCTTCCGATGGTTCGCAGCAAAGATCTGTGGGGCTGTCCTCTTTCCTCATCTGGAGCAACCCCATTAACTGATGAGGCCGAGGCTTCCTTATACCTAGTGGCTGCCTTCCAGTGCTTCTCTGAGCGACGGGGTGCAAACCTGAGACCCCAGTTTCCTCTAATTTCGGAGTAAAGGGGGTAAAGAGGGGAAAAGCGCGTTTAGTTTGTGCTTTATCCCCACAGCCAGGGTTTTCTTGTTGGGATTTTCTCCCTCAGCGGGGAGCCTTCACCATGGGTGCGACTCGCTAGGCCCTCGCTGGATCTTTACATGTGATCCTAGGCTGAGGCCCTTGCTGGAGCCAGCTTACCGCAGGTTATTTTACACAGGTATTCTCCTCTTCCGCTTCTTGGCCCGTTGTCTCCACAGAGGTCTCTTAGCATCCACATTATCTACATGGAAGTCCAGGGAGGCACGGCAGGGACGTAGGCATGGCTCGCCCCTCATTATTAAGTATCTAATAATAATAATAGTAATAATAATAGTAATAATAATAATAATAATAATAATAATAATAATAATAATAATAGTGGGTTGAAGAGGAGTGTTGTGTATCATGATAGCAGCATGATGTAAAATCTCGTAATTTCTTACTCACATTCTCAGAATAACGTGACTCCACGTGAAAAAAGTTAAATCGAAAAATTCCAAGATTGTTTCAAATACAATACATGGCGCAAACAGCCAATGGAACTGCTCACTTTTCGGCGCCGCGCGGCGCGGCGGGTGGCGCCAGGCAGTGGGCTGTGGCAGCCGCACGCTTCCTGTTGCCTACGTAGAACACCACACGCTTTGTCCCGTGGAATCCCAGGTAACTTCAAGCTTGAAACTGAAGCAACGGGTCGCGCGTCGCCGCCGCCAGTTGCAGCCCAGGCGCGACACGGTCGTGGCTTCCCCAGTGAAAGAGAGTGGCACTGGTCTTCAGAAAGGTTCCCGTTGTGGGTACCCTACTCGCACCTCATGGGAGACGTCTTCGATTATGTCCTTCGACCGAAGATATTTTTCCAAACCGCCTGGCGATGAAATTTGTGGTACTGAGACAATCTATTTTTTTCAGAAGGGAATAAATTTCCATGACGTTATAGATAATTTAATATTTCTGCAGGTAGTTATACAACCTAGTTGCAGAACACTACAATTTACATATTACAACTAAGAATAGTAATACACTGTAATTTTAAAGCATTTTAAGACAATAATATCAATAATATAACAATAATAACAATAACAGCATTATCTCTACACTTTGACTGTCCTGCACGGAATTTTTAACTAATAAATACACTGCACTTCACTTCACTTCACTTCACTACCCTTGCACTTTACTTCTCTCTCTACTTCTCTATTGCACTACACTTCACAACGCGTCACGACACTCCTATTCAAGAACTACTTTAAATATAATTGTATATTTAATAAACCAAAACATTTAATAGTGTTTATTAAAAAAATAACAATTATAATAAAAATATAACTAAAATAATATTTATTTTAATAAGCCTAACTTACTAAGTAATACATTTTGCAAATGTCCTTAGTCCTTAGTTATATATTTCTTAAGTTCATCATAGCCGAGGCTCAGAATTAACTATAACCGAATTTTTTGTTTTTATTTGTCATTAAAACGGGACCTGTGACTTAAGTTCACTATCACCGAGAGTTCGCTATGTCCGAAATCACTATAACCGGAGTCGAGTATCTCTTTCGACGTAATATCTCTATGAACGGAGGAGCAATGAAGGTTTTCACGGGGCTCCTGAGGGACATATCCAAGGCTTATGGAGGTGGTGTCAGTTGAGTAACAGAGCTGACATACAGGGGCGGCAGAAGAATCGACTTATCAGTCAACAGCAGCTCTCGTAACAAAGTAAAGTCACAACTTCCCCTTCTGGCCGTAACGTAAATTGATAAGCCTCCCTAAAGGGGTGAAGCTATCCCAGTCTACCTGAGTAGCTGAAATCGCTGAATGCGCGTTTGCAGCTTCTGTTGGAAAGGTCGCGGGTGCGTATCTCGCATCGGAACTGAATGTTAGTGGTGGACTCCCTCAACAATCCTCAACCGCTTTTCAATTCTTCGTGTCCGGCCTGGATGGCGCAGAGGCTTTTGGGAATTTGCGCCCGAGTGAACAGCTTGCAGGCCGTGGGTTCTGATCTTGCACAAGCCAACTCTCTTCTGTGTTGTGGCAAGGTGTTCCCCCGTGTATCATTCTCAAACCTAGATGCCTTTCTCGATTTCTTTCCTTTTGATAAGTTTTGTCAGCGTGACGAAAACGAGGTGCGTGACTTACAGACTGCAGTATCCGTGTCACTTGGACGTGACCTATGTTATCCACTGTATGCATCATGACTAAAATTGGCTGCAAGAGAGGCATTGAGGAGATGGATAGATTCTACGAATGCCAATCAATAAATCGCAAGAGCAGACATTTTAAAGTATGCGTACATTAATGTAAAATATTATTTACGTAATGTTTTAATCATATCCAGGTGTTCGTAGCATACTCTCAAGTGAGTGATTCCACACATTGGTTCTTGCTGCTAAACGTAAAACCGAGCACATGGTTAAAAACGGATCTTTACTTCTTAGTTTATTATAATATTACTGTAAAACATCTGTTAAATAATTCAATATTTTTACACTTAATTTCTGCCTGTCAAATTATATTCAAGGCCATGGAAACGCTGATTCGGGTACAGCTTGTAATTTATACTTTCACAATCCCCTGATGTTGCCATCTGACATACGTTACCAACCACAAAAAAATACATAATAACATAATAGGGCTTTATAACATCAGTTTTCTTAATTCCTGTAGCATGAACTCATGACATTTAATCGATATACTTGTTTCAGTTCGCGAAGGTCAGAAAAGACGAAGAGTATTATTTGCATTCAATACTTTTCGCAGAAGGTTAAGATAAATCTCTGCATACTGAATGATCCGGAATGGCGTCGTAGAACTAAAATATGAATGTTTCAATTTTAAAACTACGGTTTTCTCAAAGGAGGAAAATTATTTGAAGATTATGTAAAAGTTCGTCTATATTGCTGTCGGGAAATGCCACGTCCTAGACAAGGATGCCTACGTTTCGGGCGTCATTCTGCGACCTTCCTCAGGGCGAAATGCAGCATGGCGGCCGAACGTTAGCAGCTGGGCCTAGTCCGCGGCGGCCGCTCCCAAGTAGATACCGCCTCCAGCCGCAAACACTCATGCTTTAATTTGAAACGCATTTCATCTGACAGCTTTAGAACATATATGAGAGTGATTTCATATTGGTGCATTTCGACGTTAGTCTTCATCAAATTTAGTAGTACGTCATGGAGTACGTCATGGTGACTGTAAGACGAGCTGGATCGCCGAGCCCTCCTCGAGGGCAAATTTTCACTACACAGATATTTTATTTCTAGTTTTTTGATTGATTTAAATGTTGACTCTTTTGTTGAATTTGACTTTGATGTTGAAGGTGTGAGAAAGTAATGAATAATTTTATTCAATTACAATGATCAACATATATTAGCATAAACTTGTCATCGGAGTAACAAGGAAATCATCTGAGTAATGGTCATTAGACTTACACATTTGAAAAAATAATACTTTCCTCACTTTGCTGATTGACCTTCATTACTCTGATATTTTATTGGAAATATTTTACTTGATGTGAGACTTTTGTCTAGGTAGTATTTCTTAAATTACCTAATTACACTTAAGTGTCCTCTATTTATTCTGCATCTCTTGACGCCTTATTTAGAAATCAAAGCAGGAAGTAATGCACGCGCAAATTATTCCCTTGCTCCGTACAACTAAGATTCTGACTCCTTCGTTTTTGAAAACCTATAAAAACACCCTTCATGAATTCCAACATTAAAGGAATGCAACAACGTGTTCTACTGTTGTGACTTAACAATACCTGTGTTGTGTTACTTCTGTATTATGATCTCCGAATTTATTGTCAATCTTTTCGTTCATCATAAGTATCTTTTAAAAAAGCAATGATGTTACGAATTATTAAACAAGGTTTCATAATAATTATAATATTAAATATATCAATTGTTATATTACCTTTGAAAAGTAAAATTTACCGTTTTCGTTTGAAAAGAAATTTGGGTTTTCTCCTTAATCAAATTTCGTAATTTTAGCTTTACATTAAAGGTAGTATGATCTAGATGTTTTACCACTTGCTCTTATTTACTAGTTATATAGTAAATTCACTAAATATTAATAAAACTTTAAAATGAAAAGAATGACCGCCTATCTGCAATCTACGTCCACTAAGTCAGTTTCAAGACCAACTATTATACAATGTTCTTCGTTGGTCTCGGTCGTTTTGTTTAGCGAGCTACAATAAAAAACTGTCAACTTTTCGACTTGCGCGTGAGTGTGAGGTTATTATTAAAGCACCATGAGGTAAAGTTTGGCGAAGTGAATAGAAAGCTTTTGATATATTTTTAAGGTCAAAGACTGACGGTTTTTAGATGCAAAGATTAGCGAGTTAGTGGTTGATAGAGTAGTATAAACGTTTTGTTCAGCCTGACCTATATTATATGTCACAAGTATTCCTTTTGAAAAATTTTCTGTAACTGTAATTATATGCAATGCATTGCGTTTTTTACGTTATGGTGAATAGTAGATTATCCTTATCCACTACAACATAGACGTCCAGACCTCGGTAATATAATGTAAACAAACCTAAAGATGCACTAAACTAGCCCCACGTTGGGACCAGCCAAATGTAAACAAACCTAATGTGCACGGGGGAGGGCGCCAGGTTCAGCTCCTGAAATGTAACTGAATGGAAGAGATGGGAGGTCAGGAATGAACACAGAGTCATTTGTAACGAATACCAGTTTATTTCTGGCACCAAAAGCTACCAGGGAAATTACAATGTCGCAATGGGCGACGCAAGTTTTTTACTAAAATTACTCTGTGAATTAATTACAAGTGGTTAATTCTGCTGGGCCTGAGCGCGGCCACTTGCAGTTTTTCGCTGTTATAATTGTTCAGTGAGACGGCATCGTCTCATAGTTATCACCAATGGCTGCCGGTCTTCGTGGGCGGGCCGAGGCGGCAGCCTCAAAGCAGAGACGGCGGCGGCTCCGGGTTGCTGATCTTCTGCGGCGCGTCTTCTCTCGCTCAGGTAGCGGCGATTCCAGGTTGTCAGCTCCAGCAGGCTCAGAGGGGGCGAGTGGCCACGGGCGTTGACGTTGCGAAAAGGGCTGTCACTTAGCCCGGGACGAGAGGCGGCAAGGCTGGCGGGCCGAAGCGGAAACGGCGCGGGATCCGGTAGTTTCCCGCCCGAGTTTTCTCCGCAACAATTTACGAGTCGCGTCCTGACTAATTCGGCTGTGGGAAAGTCTTTTCCCAAACTCGCATCCCGATCGTGAATGACTGGATAACTTTTAGAAGTGAAGTTCTCAAGTAACGAAAATTTCGAAGTTCCACGAAGAAATTTTACAAGTCGAGACTGTCGAAGGAATTTACAAGTGAAGTTCGCCGGAAAATCTTAGAAGTAGTCTCTTCAAACTAATCTAAGAAGAAGTCTCGTTTCGAGGAAATTTTTAGAAGTGTTCCTCCGAAGAAATTTTACAAAGTGCCCGAAGAAATCTCACAAAGAGGCCTTTCCACTGTGCATCGCGTTTATAAAAGAGCTACGTTTCCCCTTCCCGAAATGTTCCTGACACCAAATTTCTCCCCTCCCTCATGGCGAAGCTTCCCATTGGCCGAGGGTGGCTGCGTCGCAGAATTCTGATTAACCAATCTCGTGTCGATTTTTCTGTAATTTTCCGTAAATGTTCTCTGTCTGTCGCTGGTTTCGCTCTCTCGCTCGCTTCCCTTTGTCAGTTACACCGGGAGCTGATCGCAGCTGTCCGGACACGTGCGCGCGAAAAAAGCACATTTCACGGATTCCCGACGGCCGGCAGGGGCTACTCGACTGCCTACTGTATTTAGAGAGAAACAGCTCCCGCGAGACTTCTGGTGCCCGTCGCGTGCCCAGACGCGTGCCAGAACGAATGTGAGGAGTTAGCATTGTCCGAGAAGGGATCAGTTTGATGGCCAAGAAAGGTTTTGCTCACGACGTGTCGTAAATGTGTCGTCGTGGTCTTTAATTGACACCCGGCCGACCCTTTCTTTGGGGTTTGCACCCCCCGGTCGCGCGGCTGGAGAAAGGACGCGGGGGCGCGCTCTGTCCCAGGAGAGGGCCGGCGAACGGCTCCGAAAACTAGAATGGCTATTTATGAGTGCAATAAACCAGCTGCCTTCTGGAAAAAAGGCCGGCGCGCGGTCGGGTGAGGCCGACGGCGTGACGAAAGAACCCTCCGCTGCGAGGGCCGGGCCTCTCGACCCACTTCTGTGCCGCGGCGCGAGCTATTTCCAGCTGTAGGAATTATTGGTTATTGGCGATGCCATAATAAAATTATATTTAATTAATCGGTGACGCCACAATAAAGCATTTCAATTTTATTTGAAGAGTCATATTGAACTCGGAGTTCAAAATGTTTGAGCCAATAAACCATTCATTCATTCATTCAAAACTTATACAACTGATAGTTCAGAGCCATGTTGTAGATAAAAGTGCCTTCACAACCTGGTGAGTTTGGCATTTTGGCTCTGATCCACTCATATTATTGCAGGGGTTCAGCTAGGTTTAAATAAAAGGAAGTAGCTGGGTAATATTATAAAAATTTCTAAATAAAGGCTTATTAGGTATAAATAACAAAATTATTTAATCTGAATTTTGAGTAACTAATTTATTAGTGGATTCTCTTCTTCCACAAGTTGATTATTTTGTTTGTATTCTACGTCTAGTTGTTGACGTATGACGGGAAAGAAGTTATTTTATGTCATGTAAGGTTGCTTCGTGTTCATATATAATGTAGTCAATTATTATTTATTTACCTCGTCATATAGACTGATCATGTCTCCAAGGAAATAATAGGAGCAGAAAAGTTACAAAATACCTTTCAAATGTAAAATTTATTTTCCTAATTTTAGATTTACATTGGAATCTCGTATAAAGAAGTTACGAATGACTACTTTTGGCATTCCGCCCCAACTGATGAGAATTTTCTCTTCCTGCGGAGGTTTTGACCTGTCGTACGTACTCTTAGCAGTCGACCGAAGACGTCGACGCGAGTATTGTGCATCTTTTGTCTTAAATCTGCAGCTTTAACTACATGTACGTAAATTTCGTGATTTGAGACGTGAAATTTCATCATGAGGTTTGCTGTATGCGTTGTAACGGCAATATAAGTTCAAACACGTTGTTTTCGGTGACATCTTCACGATCTATGCATCCTGGACAAGGAGCAGTTTTCTTACTTGTTTACTTGTATGACAATTTTGCTCTTTTGCTATTATTACTTATTTACTTCTGAGCTTTAATCTATTGCGGTGAATTATTACTTTCATGTTATAAGAAGGTAAATTTTATTGGATTGATCTAGTGTGATCAAGTGCGAATACAACTTCTTTAGGGCTGATTGTTTCAGGTCACTGTTTCTACCCCCACTTTAGGATAAAATTGTTGTCGTGTTTTTACAAATTACTCATATGTCTATCTGAGATTCTCCTTTGCGTTCTCTCTTTGTGGGAGTAAAAATGAAGGGACATGTTGTAAAGTACAACCTAGAAATATCCGTACCCCCTGAAATAGGAACCTTAAATCTCCAACTTGATACAACATTTCTCGCTGCATATTACCCCGGATGTAATTAGCATGCACTATTCACCGTTACCTGAAATCTCTATTAGGGAAGCGGAGGGTTTCGCTGCGCTTGCAGTGGGCAGACGCCGGCTTCCCGCGGACATCGATCAAGACAAGCCGCCGCACAGCCAGGTCTCGAGGCCGCTATTTCGCTTCGCCTCCCCGCACCTCCCCCACCCCCTCTTTCATACACGCTGCAAACGTCCTGCCCCCTCCCGCTGCCCCACAGCTACGCGCGTGCAAGCGCCAAGGCCAGCAACTAGCGGCCGCGCGACCTTTTACTATTTAGCTATTTATATATTAGATCATTTTTCTAATTTTTGCCTCCAAAGGTTCCCGCGCCCGGTTTGGTTTCTCAGCGACGGCGGCGGAGGTCGTGGCTGGCGGAGGCCGCGCTGGCCCCGGGGCCATGGGGGGGGGGGGGGGGGCAAGGGGCACGTCGCGCACAGAGGGCGCTGGCTGGTGCCAATTGCGCCCCTGTCTCGGAGCGGTGGTTGAGACCAAACGCCATGCGGAAATGGTGCGTGAGAAACGACCGTGACGCGGGATCGGGTGATTTCTTACTTGGAACGGCTTAAATAGGCTAATCAAATAAAAACTCCTCTACCGCCCGTTTGGAACCGCTTTTCGATTATCATTCCATTTCCATACATTTATTACTACATGTTCTCCGCCTGATACAACTCACCCTGATTTTTCTGGTGGTGCATGCCCTCGTACTACAAGATACGCAGATTGTGCGTTATAAATGACAGGTGCGAGAATGAATAAATATTAGAAAATACTTTATTTATGATAAAAATTCATCCCAAAATAATTTTATTTGAATTCTGATTCCTGATTCCTGGAAAATGGAACGTAAATGTGAAATTTGCACAATATTAAAAATACTAATGTTAGTAATCTGTAATTAATGTGATAACTCCGATAATTATAATTATACGTTACAAACATTGTAATAGAACATGTATGTGAAGTTATTCCAATGGAATTTATGAGGAATATATTTATATGGAATTTTAAAGGAATTCTGCAAGTGAGAGAAAGTAGGTTCGACGTTAAACTAATTTATAAGGAGGTGGAGATTTGCGACAAGAAGCCTATTTTACTTCTGTCAGCGTTCTAGTGCACGAATAGCCTCAACAGAGAGAGAGCGGGGGGGGGGGGGGGGTCGGCTGGCAGCGAGGCGTGGGCCGTCGCAATGCGCCCGAGAACAAAGGAACACACGCGGCGCACGACGCGTCGCGACGAGAGGCATGGATTCCCTGAAAGAGGCATTCATGACAACGATTTTTTTGTCAAAAAAAAATAAATTTTGCCTCCGAGTCCATTTAAGATGCAGACGTAATACACACAATCACTAATAGAATAACAAATAAAAAATTAAATCAGGATGTAATTAGCAATATGAATAGCGGAAGAACAGAATTGCAAAAGCTATTAGTTGAAAAAAATAAAGAACATTCCCGGTTTGAATAGTTTCTGAGAGATCAAATTACACATACGTAATATATTTATAATGTAATGTTTATGTATAAGTTTGATTCTTTCTGTGTGATCAACAAGAACATCGATATTTTATCATTAATTTGCGTTTAAATTCTTTTCACCGGCATTGAAAGTTTCAGGATCTACTGAATTACAATGTCTACATTCCTCTGAACAATCTCGAATCGAATACGCCAAGTGCCTTTCGAGAAAATTTGGTAACAATTGCTTGAATTAATCTATGTGAGTCATCAACGCATCCGAATTGAGAAATTGAATTGCTGTTTGTCTGAAAGGGTCCGTAAAACGAACAATTCCTTTCCATTTTCATTCCTAAAAGAATGCAAACTACTCATTTTTTCTATTTAGATTCTCATTGATTGCTCTTGAGAACCAATTCCAAGTCACGTTTCTAATAGAAACTTCGCAGTCCCCAGCAAGTTATTTACTTCATGGCTACAAGATAATTTTCCGTCACGTTAAGCATGTTTGACAAGTTCACCTGAAACTATCTTATGTAAATTGTTGCAGTTAATTTCTCTCCTAACTAGGAGGTAACCTTAAGAAGTTGGATTTAAACTTATAAAACTTCTAGGGTGTACTCTAGTACACTTTCTTTCAGTTGCGAGTACTTTACTACTGCTACTTTGGAGGATGAAACTCTCCGAATATTAAATGACGGAATAATTGACTAATTTGAAGTTTTTGTGAAGTCATGGCAATTGAATATAATTTTTGGAAATCAAGAATGTGTCCTTGATCACTCGAAATATTAACTGAGTGGGTCATGCTTGTGCAAAGTATAGCTGTCAGAGAGCCAACTGCTACTAGCTGATTTGTGGGCTGACATTCTGCGTCCTTGACCAGTATAAAAACAGAGATAACGGTTCAGTTACTTTCTCAACATTGCATTTTACTTTCTCGATACTGTTTATGTTGTATAGAAAAAGTATTGTAATGCTGCAGGAAAAAACGGAGATTTTTCGACAGAAAAACTCTTGTTGCTAGGCCCTAGTAACGAAAAAGTGGATAAATCTTATCCTTGTGTTTATTAAATTACTTTCTCTAACACGTTTTTTAAGGTCGCATCAGCATCTAGTTCATTAGCAACCACTATTGCAATTAATGCTATGGTAACTGTGATGATGATGATGATGATGATGATGATGAATGGTGATTGATAGGAGGTTAAAGGACGAAAACAAATACAACCATGCCCGAGGCAGGACTTGAATCCGCGATTCTTCGGTCCGAGATCGCTACGGCACAACTGCCTTGTGTGCTCTATCTATATCTCTATGACTCTCTCTATCCTTATCTGTTTCTCTGCCTCTTTCTTTCTTTCCTTCTTTCTTTCTAATTTAAAATTATTTACAATTCCAAAATGCAAGTACCTTCGCCCTGGAGAACCTGAAGTGGAACCACTGGAGTTCCACCTCGGAATTAAAAGAAATGGTGTTCGTGTGTTTCAGATACAATTTGGTCTTTGTAATGCCTGTAACATTGGACGTTTAGGAACCTGCCTTCTTTATTCTAATAAATGTTTTTTAAAGCCTTTGATATATACGCAAGAAAAATGAAGAATTAAGAATTCCAATGAAAATGTATTTGGCGTCTTTTCATGTAAATGTTTTTTTAAAGGATAGTTGTATTTAACTTCCTAAGCTTTTTTTCTTGAAATTTCTATTTTCTTCTAGTCGTGATTAAAAATTTATGTTTATATAATTTTCGCTTTTACTGATTCCAGTAGATGGATATGAACCACATTTTGTACTAGTTCTAGATGTAGGATGCCATTTGTGTTTGAAATTGGCATTCTGTATCTTTAAGGAGCAAGAGGTCGCTTTCAGTGAAACATAAACTCTAGAGAAGTGCGGGAACGAGGGTGGTGGGGGTGTCACGGTGAGCGCTGGGCTCAGATTCGCGATGCAGCGTAGCACTCGCGTCTCAGGGGGCAAGTCGATAACCCCGGCAGCCATCACTGAGTGTCTCACTGTCTCTCACGCTTTTGCAAGAAGGTGAGGTAAACGGAAGGAAGGCACACACAATTAGAACACTTATTTTTGTCATTTCTAGGCGTATACTAAGTTACATTATTAGCCACTTCTCTCTTGGCCAACAATGTTCTAAATTCATTAATTTTCTCGTTTTATATGATGTATACCGTATACATACATATAATATATATGATAATGAATAATATATTTCGAATTATTGTAAACTCTACTTTGGTGTGGCTGATTGCTTGATTGTTAGTGATTTTGGACGGATCAACTGCTAAGGCCATGAGTACCGAAAGTGTAATGCGTATATTTTCCTCGGAGGTGGCGAATCTTCCGAGAAAATAATTTATAAAAATATTTTTGTAATTTTATTCAATTTTATTAACCTATATAAAGGGTATTTAAAATTACTGCTTTTTACTTTCTTTTTTTGCCCTTAATTACTTCAAAAATTGTATTGTTTTGCCTCTATAAAACTCTTTCCAATTAATCGATTAATTGTTTCTTTTCAATCCTTTAACAGATTAGTTGAAATTGTATTTTCTTTCGATTGTAATTAACCAAGGACTATTTATTGAAAGAGTTTTGCGATCGCGCGCGCAACTGTAAATGCCGTAGCAGTCGATCTCCCGTCGGCGGTCGACCGCTCACCATTAATATCACCACTAATTTTGTTATTGTACGCTACCTGACGTCAGGCACGATCTGAACAATGATCATGAACACATTTTGCAAAATCACCAATTTCGTATTTCCATTAACCTTGTAGATAATGATTTATGATATTAGATGTTGAATATTGGATGAGAGAAGGCGAATTACTGCTCAAACACTACGTGCGCTTTGAGATGGTGTTCTCTCGTAAATAGATTGAAATAACACGGAAGTAATTTTGTATTGAACATTTTTACAATCGAAGTTATTTTCATGCTATTAAAATCAAAATATTGCAGGTTTTTTCTTACATCGTTTTGTGAATTGCATAGGAAATGTTTTCAATTAGTAGTTTCAACCAAGCTTCCTCTCTGCTACAATTGCATTGAAATTCAGAGAAGTGGCTGATGTTTGAGGTTCATTGGAAAATGTAGTGCATTGGAGAATGTGTTAACATTACAGGCCGTAGCAGTGCGTAACGGAAGGGGCCTAATATAACAAGATGTGGCAGAAGTGGCAGGACGTGACAGGATTTCAATTCATGCCTTATTTTAAGTAGCGAATTACTTACTTTACGTTACGATATAGAACCATCAGGACCGCTCTTCCGTCTGCCCTCGTAAATTTCACAACACTCCTTTCAAAATCTAGCGTAAAATGAAGGTAGCATCAGTCGGGCGACCAAACAGGCGACTTGAAGTTAGCTCAGACGCTTCTTTTAGGATTGATCCGTTGCATGCAGCAAATCTTCAACATGGGACAGCCGTCTTTACTATCGCACCGAACAAAGGCACACGAAAGATTTTTTCGCCCGTAAAAAAAACCACGGCTTCGATCGAGTTAGAAACCGCAAACTTGGGTACAACAGCCCGATACGCTAACCGTTATACCGCCGAAGCAGAGCAGGTGGGGAAGTTGCAGGGCGTGGCAGTAAGCAGGATGAAGCGAGGCATAGCAGGTCGAAACAGCGTTCGACGGAGTTCGAGGGGATTAGAGCAAGTTGGAGGTCCTTGCAGGGCCCGTGCGTGCGCGGCGTGGCGCGGCGCGGCAGGGTGTCGCTGCTCGCGCGAAACGAGCGGGAGCGGCCGCGGCGCGGTGCGGGAGCGGCCGCGGCGCGGGGGCGGGGCGGGGCGGGGCGGGGCGGGGCAGGGGGACGGCGCGGCCTCGCGCCAGCGGCCGTGGGATTTTGAAAAATCCTAGCGCGAAACGGGGACAGCTGCGCGGCGCGGCGGGCGGCAGTTCCAGGGCCGACGCCGGGCGGCGGGGGCGGGGCGGGCGGGGCGGGCGGGGCGGGAGGGAGGGAGTGACGGTGCGGATCGCCGACTGGGAGGGCGGCGCTGCGTGCTGCAGGGGACGCCCGCGAGAGGGCGCTCGCGATGCCTCGAACGGCGGAGCTCGCGGCGGCATCAACGAGAGCGTGCTAGTCCCACCGGCGTCAACGGACGCTACTGCGATGCCTCGGACCTGGAGGTTCTGCCGTTCGAGTTCCGATGGCAGCATTTTCAACACTGGCGAGATAGTTAGCACGAGTACAGCAGTGGGGCCCACGAAATCTTTCCTTCCTCTCCCTTGCTCCCTCTCCCCTATACTACATACCCCGCTGAAATTTGCTTTGAAAATAGTTTCATGTGTTAAAAATTTATTTCATATTTCATTTCTTCCATGCCCAGCTTTGTTAAAATAAGTTCCTCCAGTCTCTGGCATTGCATTTAGCAATGAATCATACCAGCTGATATTGTTTAACTACCGTTGCCAACATCCAATGGCCTTGCATGTTACCTCCATACGAGACTGGTGATGACTGATGTACTGCTTTTATTGCAATTTCAAAATTATAATCACCGTACGAAATCCTTGCAGGTCTTGATGATGTTAATAGTTAAATTTTAGTGCAGCAACGCTTTTTACGCTTTCTTGCTCATAGCACACAACACAAGTAGTTCGCTAGCACAAAGGCAGGTAATTTCTAATTTGTTCGGAAAATTCTGTCGGAAAATCTTTTACAATTGCGTTTCATTCTTCTTCGCTATACTATACGACTATATAACAATAACGTAGCAGCGCACTGTAGCCACAACTGTGGCTAGGCGACTATGTAACTATAACGTAGCAGCGCACTCTAGCCACAACTGTGGCTAGGCGATTATATAACTATAACGTAAAAGCGCACTGTAGCCACAACTGAGGCTATACGACTATATAACTATATCGTAGCAGCGCACTGTAGCCACAACTGTGGCTAGGCGATTATATAACTATAACGTGGTAGCGCACTGTAGCCACAACTATGGCTATACGACTATATAACTACAACGTAGCCGCGTACTGTAGCCCCAACTGTGGCTATACGACTATATAACTATATCGTAGCAGCCAACTGTAGCCCCAACTGTGGCTATACGTCTATATAAATATAACGTAGCAGCGCACTGTAACTCCAACTGTTTCTATACGACTATATAACTATAACGTCGCAGCGCACTGTTGCCCCTACTGTGGTTATACGACTATATAACAATAACGTAGCAGCGCACTGTAGCCACAACTGTGGCTAGGCGACTATATAACTATATCGTAGCAGCGCACTGTAGCCACAACTGTGGCTAGGCGACTATATAACTATAACGTAGCAGCGCACTGTAGCCACAACTGTGGCTAGGCGACTATGTAACTATAACGTAGCAGCGCACTGTAGCCACAACTGTGGCTATACGACTATATAACTATAACTTAGCAGCGGACTGTAGGCACAACTGTGGCTATACGACTATATAACTATATCGTAGCAGCGCACTGTAGGCACAACTGTGGCTATACGACTATATAACTATATCGTAGCAGCGCACTGTAGGCACAACTGTGGCTATACGACTATATAACTATATCGTAGCAGCGCACTGTAGGCACAACTGTGGCTATACGACTATATAACTATATCGTAGCAGCGCACTGTAGGCACAACTGTGGCTATACGACTATATAACTATATCGTAGCAGTGCACTGTAGCCCCAACTGTGGCTATACGACTATATAACAATAACGTAGCAGCGCACTGTAGCCACAACTGTGGCTAGGCCACTCGGTAACTATAACGTAGCAGCGCACTGTAGCCAGAACTGAGGCTATACGACTATATAACTATATCGTAGCAGCGCACTGTAGCCACAACTGTGGCTAGGCGACTATATAACTATATCGTAGCAGCGTACTGTAGCCGCAACTGTGGCTAGGCGACTATGTAACTATAACGTAGCAGCGCACTGTAGCCACAACTGTGGCTATACGACTATATAACTATATCGTAGCAGCGCACTGTAGGCACAACTGTGGCTAGGCGATTATATAACTATAACGTAGCAGCGCACTGTAGCCACAACTGTGGCTAGGCGACTATATAACTATATCGTAGCAGCGCACTGTAGCCACAACTGTGGCTAGGCGACTATATAACTATATCGTAGCAGCGCACTGTAGCCACAACTGTGGCTAGGCGACTATATAACTATATCGTAGCAGCGCACTGTAGCCACAACTGTGGCTAGGCGACTATATAACTATATCGTAGCAGCGCACTGTAGCCACAACTGTGGCTAGGCGACTATATAACTATATCGTAGCAGCGCACTGTAGCCACAACTGTGGCTAGGCGACTATATAACTATATCGTAGCAGCGCACTGTAGCCACAACTGTGGCTAGGCGACTATATAACTATAACGTAGCAGCGCACTGTAGCCACAACTGTGGCTATACGACTATATAACTATAACGTAGCAGCGGACTGTAGTAACAACTGTGGCTAGGCGATTATATAACTATAACGTAGCAGCGCACTGTAGCCACAACTGTGGCTAGGCGACTATATAACTATATCGTAGCAGCGCACTGTAGCCACAACTGTGGCTAGGCGACTATATAACTATATCGTAGCAGCGCACTGTAGCCACAACTGTGGCTAGGCGACTATATAACTATATCGTAGCAGCGCACTGTAGCCACAACTGTGGCTAGGCGACTATATAACTATATCGTAGCAGCGCACTGTAGCCACAACTGTGGCTAGGCGACTATATAACTATAACGTAGCAGCGCACTGTAGCCACAACTGTGGCTAGGCGACTATATAACTATATCGTAGCAGCGCACTGTAGCCACAACTGTGGCTAGGCGACTATATAACTATAACGTAGCAGCGCACTGTAGCCACAACTGTGGCTAGGCGACTATATAACTATATCGTAGCAGCGCACTGTAGCCACAACTGTGGCTATACGACTATATAACTATATCGTAGCAGCGCACTGTAGCCACAACTGTGGCTAGGCGACTATATAACTATATCGTAGCAGCGCACTGTAGCCACAACTGTGGCTAGGCGACTATATAACTATAACGTAGCAGCGCACTGTAGCCACAACTGTGGCTATACGACTATATAACTATAACGTAGCAGCGGACTGTAGTAACAACTGTGGCTAGGCGATTATATAACTATAACGTAGCAGCGCACTGTAGCCACAACTGTGGCTAGGCGACTATATAACTATATCGTAGCAGCGCACTGTAGCCACAACTGTGGCTAGGCGACTATATAACTATATCGTAGCAGCGCACTGTAGCCACAACTGTGGCTAGGCGACTATATAACTATATCGTAGCAGCGCACTGTAGCCACAACTGTGGCTAGGCGACTATATAACTATATCGTAGCAGCGCACTGTAGCCACAACTGTGGCTAGGCGACTATATAACTATAACGTAGCAGCGCACTGTAGCCACAACTGTGGCTAGGCGACTATATAACTATATCGTAGCAGCGCACTGTAGCCACAACTGTGGCTAGGCGACTATATAACTATAACGTAGCAGCGCACTGTAGCCACAACTGTGGCTAGGCGACTATATAACTATATCGTAGCAGCGCACTGTAGCCACAACTGTGGCTATACGACTATATAACTATAACTTAGCAGCGGACTGTAGGCACAACTGTGGCTATACGACTATATAACTATATCGTAGCAGCGCACTGTAGGCACAACTGTGGCTATACGACTATATAACTATATCGTAGCAGCGCACTGTAGGCACAACTGTGGCTATACGACTATATAACTATATCGTAGCAGCGCACTGTAGGCACAACTGTGGCTATACGACTATATAACTATATCGTAGCAGCGCACTGTAGGCACAACTGTGACTATACGACTATATAACTATATCGTAGCAGCGCACTGTAGCCCCAACTGTGGCTATACGACTATATAACAATAACGTAGCAGCGCACTGTAGCCACAACTGTGGCTAGGCCACTATGTAACTATAACGTAGCAGCGCACTGTAGCCAGAACTGAGGCTATACGACTATATAACTATATCGTAGCAGCGCACTGTAGCCACAACTGTGGCTAGGCGACTATATAACTATATCGTAGCAGCGTACTGTAGCCCCAACTGTGGCTATACGACTATATAACTATATCGTAGCAGCGCACTGTAGCCGCAACTGTGGCTAGGCGACTATGTAACTATAACGTAGCAGCGCACTGTAGCCACAACTGTGGCTATACGACTATATAACTATAACGTAGCAGCGGACTGTAGTAACAACTGTGGCTAGGCGATTATATAACTATAACGTAGCAGCGCACGGTAGCCACAACTGTGGCTATACGACTATATAACTATATCGTAGCAGTGCACTGTAGCCCCAACTGTGGCTATACGACTATATAACAATAACGTAGCAGCGCACTGTAGCCACAACTGTGGCTAGGCCACTATGTAACTATAACGTAGCAGCGCACTGTAGCCAGAACTGAGGCTATACGACTATATAACTATATCGTAGCAGCGCACTGTAGCCACAACTGTGGCTAGGCGACTATATAACTATATCGTAGCAGCGTACTGTAGCCCCAACTGTGGCTATACGACTATATAACTATATCGTAGCAGCGCACTGTAGCCGCAACTGTGGCTAGGCGACTATGTAACTATAACGTAGCAGCGCACTGTAGCCACAACTGTGGCTATACGACTATATAACTATAACGTAGCAGCGGACTGTAGTAACAACTGTGGCTAGGCGATTATATAACTATAACGTAGCAGCGCACTGTAGCCACAACTGTGGCTAGGCGACTATGTAACTATAACGTAGAAGCGCACTGTAGCCACAACTGTGGCTAGGCGACTATAACACTATAACTTAGCAGGGCACTGTAGCCCCAACTGTGGCTATACGACTATATAACTATAACGTAGAAGCGCACTGTAGCCACAACTGAGGCTATACGACTATATAACTATATCGTAGCAGCGCACTGTAGCCACAACTGTGGCTAGGCGACTATATAACTATACCGTAGCTGCGCACTGTAGCCCCAACTGTGGCTGGGCGACTAATTAACTATATCGTAGCAGCGCACTGTTGCCCCAACTGTGGCTATACGACTATATAACTATATCGTAGCAGCCAACTGTAGCCCCAACTGTGGCTATACGTCTATATAAATATAATGTAGCAGCGCACTGTAACTCCAACTGTGGCTATACGACAATATAACTATAACGTAGCAGCGCACTGTAGCCACAACTGAGGCTAGGCGACTATTTAACTATTTCGTAGCAGTCCCAAATGTGGCTATACGACTATATTACTATAACGTAGCAGCGCACTGTAGCCACAACTGTGGCTATACGACTATATAACTATAACGTAGCAGCGCACTGTAGCCACAACTGTGGCTATACGACTATATAACTATAACGTAGCAGCGGACTGTAGTAACAACTGTGGCTAGGCGATTATATAACTATAACGTAGCAGCGCACTGTAGCCACAACTGTGGCTAGGCGACTATGTAACTATAACGTAGAAGCGCACTGTAGCCACAACTGTGGCTAGGCGACTATAACACTATAACTTAGCAGGGCACTGTAGCCCCAACTGTGGCTATACGACTATATAACTATAACGTAGAAGCGCACTGTAGCCACAACTGAGGCTATACGACTATATAACTATATCGTAGCAGCGCACTGTAGCCACAACTGTGGCTAGGCGACTATATAACTATACCGTAGCTGCGCACTGTAGCCCCAACTGTGGCTGGGCGACTAATTAACTATATCGTAGCAGCGCACTGTTGCCCCAACTGTGGCTATACGACTATATAACTATATCGTAGCAGCCAACTGTAGCCCCAACTGTGGCTATACGTCTATATAAATATAATGTAGCAGCGCACTGTAACTCCTACTGTGGCTATACGACAATATAACTATAACGTAGCAGCGCACTGTAGCCACAACTGAGGCTAGGCGACTATATAACTATATCGTAGGAGCGCACTGTAGCCACAACTGTGGCTAGGCGACTATATAACTATAACGTAGCAGCGCACTGTAGCCACAACTGTGGCTATACGACTATATAACAATAACGTAGCAGCGCACTGTTGCCCCAACTGTGGCTATTCGACTATATAACAATAACGTAGCAGCGCACTGTAGCCACATCTGTGGCTAGGCGACTATGTAACTCTAACGTAGCAGCGCACTGTAGCCGCAACTCTGGCTATACCACTATATAACTATAACGTAGCAGCGCACTGTAGCCACAACTGTGTCTAGGCGACTATATAACTATTGTATATCGTAGCAGCGCACTGTAGCCACAACTGTGGCTAGGCGACTATGTATCTATAACGTAGCAGCGCACTGTAGCCACAACTGTGGCTAGGCGATTATATAACCATAACGAAGCAGCGCACTGTAGCCACAACTGTGGCTATACGACTATATAACTTTAACGTAGCAGCGCACTGTAGTCACAACTATGGCTAGGCGACTATATAACTATAACGTAGCAGCGCACTGTAGCCACAACTGTGGCTATACGACTATATAACAATAACGTAGCAGCGCACTGTTGCCCCAACTGTGGCTATTCGACTATATAACAATAACGTAGCAGCGCACTGTAGCCACATCTGTGGCTAGGCGACTATGTAACTCTAACGTAGCAGCGCACTGTAGCCGCAACTGTGGCTATACCACTATATAACTATAACGTAGCAGCGCACTGTAGCCACAACTGTGTCTAGGCGACTATATAACTATTGTATATCGTAGCAGCGCACTGTAGCCACAACTGTGGCTAGGCGACTATGTATCTATAACGTAGCAGCGCACTGTAGCCACAACTGTGGCTAGGCGATTATATAACCATAACGTAGCAGCGCACTGTAGCCACAACTGTGGCTATACGACTATATAACTTTAACGTAGCAGCGCACTGTAGTCACAACTATGGCTAGGCGACTATATAACTATAACGTAGCAGCGCACTGTAGCCACAACTGTGTCTATACGACTATATAACTATAACGTAGAAGCGCACTGTAGCCTCAACTGAGGCTATACGACTATATAACTATATCGTAGCAGCGCATTGTAGCCACAACTGTGCCTAGGCGACTATATAACTATAACGTAGCAGCGCACTGTAACCACAACTGTGGCTAGGCGACTATATAACTATACCGTAGCTGCGCACTGTAGCCCCAACTGTGGCTGGGCGACTAATTAACTATATCGTAGCATCGCACTGTTGCCCCAACTGTGGCTATACGACTATATAACTATAACCTAGCAGCGCACTGTAGCCACAACTGTAGTGTCAACACGAGCTAAATACCTTTTCTGTCACAAAAAGTTTTGAAGTCCTCTGATGTAAACATTGTATACAATGTAAACTGTGGACAATTGTCTGACTCTAGTTGTCGGGGTCATTCTTCAACTCTTAGACTGTTTTGTGAATCCCTTACTCTGCCCTGCGATGTCGGACTTGCCACATATACCTCAGAGTTGTTCGTTACTATTAGCCATGTTGCTCCCTGAGCGGGACCAGCGAAGTTAATGTGTTTTACATCCCATGGGACCTCTCGTTTGGGCCCCGGTACCCACTTTTTCGCTGAATTTTTTGAATGCATGACATGTCCCTCAGACTCTCACCACTCTTATTGAGTTTGTTTATCTCTGGTCAGTCACAATTGTGTCTGGCTATTTGTTTAGTTAATACTATGTACCACTGCTTATTGTGGAATGTGCAAATACTTCTTTCCAATCTCGTACAACAGAGGCTATAATGTACAATTTCTCCAGCACTCGTTCCTGTGTCTAGGATTAACACTCTCATTTGTCCTGTCAATGTCTCCCTTACTTTAAAAATGGCGTTTTCTTACCTTTCATGGGCTAGCCTTTCCTGACCGATTGTCTTATCCTGAGGAGCACCGTGTCCCTGTCGGTGGCTTGTGCTGTGCGCCTTGGGTTGACCGCGAAATGCTAAATCGTCTGCTCCAACTCCTGGTCCTTCTGCGCACAGTCGACCTCCATTATATCAAATTCTTCGTCTTCGCTAGCTAGGATGTAGACAAGGAGTCTGTGATATGCTTCTGAATACTATTTCATATGTATAATCCGTCAACAATAGCGACCATCTTGGTAGTGTTTTTGCCGTGTTACCCGTTATTCTCCTCGCAGGAGGAATAACGCCTCCTGACACAGTGGCATATGGTCTGTAATTATTATAAATATGATCCCCAGTAAGTAATCACTGAATTATCTTCCCCAGTGATAATTCGCAAAGCTTCTTTCTCTCTCTGTGATTACTGTCCCTGATGAACATGTGTCTTGGACGCGAACGCTATCAGTTACTTTATGTCCTTACTGCCCTCGGGAAGCACTTTCTCAATTCCGTATTCCCATACGTCCGTTGCCAATCGTTTTGTTGGGATCAAAATGTGTTAGCTTTGTGGTATCTGAGCTGTTTGATCAATTGAATCGTTTATTTTAGAAACCCGTCAAACGACAAAATCTAAAACACGCATTAACAGTTGATTATTGTTCCAAGAGGATAGACAAATAGTGCTCATTTATCTGGAAAATATTCATTTATCAACTATTTTACTTAATAAATAAATATATTTTTTTAAATCAGATAAATTGGATTCTCTCAGTTTTCTCGAAATGACGAACTTGGCGTTTGCGGGGTTTCTGTAATAAACGATTCAATTGAAATGACAGTTGACATGACTGCGATCACTTAAATGAGGCTTCTTTTTTCCTAACGCATTGAGTGGTGCCGCCACTGTCGCAAATTATCTGACGAACTTCGCATAACAGTTTACGTTTCACAAAAATTACATCATTTGTTTAATATGTGCTGGTGGAGGCAACTTGATAACTGCTTTCATTTTCTCTGATGTGGGCTTAATCCCTTCACTGCCAATAATGTGCCCTAAGTATATAACTTGTTTTTTTCATCTTTGCTCGAAGTCCTTCTTCCTTTAATCTCCGTAATAATATTTCCAAATTCCTAAGATGCTCCTCGCTGTCACAATGTCATCGAGGTAGCTTATACTTCCCGAAACTTGTGCAATGACTTGATAAATGTAACGTTGAAAGATGGCAGCCGTTGGTTCTGGAGGCCAATGGGAGTGTTTGCTGTCAGGTAGTTTCTCTATTTTTCATCTAATGGTAATTGCAAGTATGCCTTCTTAAGGTCTATTTTTAAAAAATGATCCCCCGACTAGTTTCTGAAAAAGGTCTTCAGGTTTTGGAATGGATGTTCTACCTGTACCCGCGCGCTGACCTTTGCTCTGCAGTCCCCACAGAGTCGCATGCGACCGTCTGCTTTCTTATTCCCCAATGGTGTAACCCACTTTGTATCGGAACCGAATTTTGCTTCACAAAATTTGGACAGGCCTCTTGTTTGAGCTGCACATGTGCCTCGAAAATCGTAGATCTCCCTAGCTGAGGCGCAAAAACTTCTGAGGACTTCTCATCTAACTATTCGATTTTAGTGAGAGGTTTCTCTTCCGAAAGTAGATTAATTTAATTCTGGACTGTAAATCCGAATTTTCATAAACATCTAATCCAAATTTATTTGTTGTCGTATCTGTTGACTACCCAACTTTCAAATTTTCTCGTTTCCTCTTTGTAAATTACCGACACCTCAATATATCCTTAGGTAAGGATTTATTTCTTGGCGTGGATTTCTATAAAAGGTATTTAGGTTCACGACCTGAGAAAGTTGAGCATCGCTTTTTATTTGTACCCGAAAGGTGAAATGTACTATTCAGCGCATAAGTATTAATATCTTTTATTAGATATCGAAAACTGTCTCAACATGGCTTCTACAAAGGCGATCAGAGAAGATAAAACATATTAATCGCTTTCTATAATCCGCTATAAAGGTTTTAGAAAATGCTGGGCGACTCAGGACGCCAGGGGACCACCCGAGGTCACTGTAGAAAGCCATTGGTGAGTTGAAAATGGGAAAGGCAGCCTGGTTGGAGCAAGAGCGCTGGAGACGCCTCAAATAATGCCCAGCGGCCGAAGCAATGTCCAGCGGGAGTGCGGCGTTGTGGGAGAGGAGCGGGGTTGGCGCGCGTTCGTCCCCGAGAGCCAGCGAGCGCTGGCGCGAGTGGGGAAGGTCAGCGGCGGCGGAGCGCGCAGTTAGGTTGACAGATTGCGCTCGTGAGGCCGATCCAATCGCAGTAGCTGGCTCCTCGCCCTGCAGCCCGTCACCCCCCTCCCCCACCTCGCCCCATCATCGCCTCCGCCCCTTCCATTCTTCCAAACTCCACTAAAACCCTCCCATCTTAGGGCCGCTTCACACGGCGCGGCCGCAGCGCGCTTCGTTCAAGGAGCATAGCTCTTCCGACGCAGCCACCGCCGGAGCCACCGCCGGAGTCACGGCCGCACCGCCGCCCGCTGTGGAAGGGGGTGGGGTCTGGAGGGGTAGGTTTCGCCGACCCTCCGGCGACGACGAACAAAGGGACCCGAGCAGGTAGAACGCCGCGACCGGCGGCACAGTGAGAAGGCTCCCATTTAAAGCTGTGTTCTGCTAGCGGTGGCGCGCGGCCCCTCGTGCGCTTCTGGTGGCCGGAGTTCGGCGTCGACGGCCGCAGCAGCCGCCACCCGCTGCACGTGGGAAGGCCTCCATTCAAACCAATGCTCTGCTACACGGCCCGCTGCTGCGTGGCGCGCCACGCGCTGCACGTGGGAAGGGGCCCTTAACGTACCGTCCTCGCCCACTCTGTTCTCGCAACCCTCACTCCCCCTCTCTTTCCACCATCGCCCGCCGCAATTGCGGTAAGAAGCAGCTGCCCTCTGGAGACACGCGAAGTCCAGGGCCACGTATGTTGAATGAAGGATTAGATGTGGAATGATCTGCTTCTTTCTGTGCCCCAAATTGGACAGTGATTGCACTGAATTAGAGGACGTTTTAACACACTCGCCTTTGTGTATTTTCATTGCATTCTTTCAAATAACTTCAGGGCGTGTGATGAGCAGTACTTTCATTATTTAATTATTTATAGTTGATCGAAAGTAACCAGGAGACTAGCGAAATTCAGAAATGGTATAAGACAAGGACGCTTTCTTTCACCTCATTTATTCAAATAGTTTATAGATGAAGCAATAAAATATTTTAAAAGAAAAACAAATAGTTTAATGGTTTATAAAATCTTTAAGATATGCTGATGATATAGCTCTCTTAGCTTGTGCAAGAAAAGTTTTACAGGAAAATATAAATCACATTGCCAGAATTCTGCAAAGATTCCTCATCAAAATTAACATAAAGAAAACTAAGTTCATGATATTTGGGAAAAAGAAAAACTGTGCATCAAATAATGTTAGTTGCAATACAGATAGAACATGTTCTATTTTTTCTATTTAGTTTGCACTTGCACCGAAGACAATAAAAGCACAACAAAAATAAGAAACTAACAAAGAAGTCGTCCCTAAAAAAAAATTTGCCCACACAATTATTTTTCATACATTCTTTTTACCTGGTGACCACATGCTTTGGAATCTACAATAAAAGAGAATTCAGCGACATGTAATTGAGTTCGCACCGAGCAGCCGTGCCGTGAACATCGAACGCCACAGCTCTCTCTCTGCGTAGTGTGTTTAGATTGAGTGTCAAACTAGTTTCGCTTGCACAGCAATCTACCTGTATATTTTAAATATTATACATTGTTTCATCAAAAACAGTTTAATTTTGCAAACAGTATTATAAATATTTACCACAAGTGATTGAAAACCAACCCGTGACCGCGAGTGGCGAAATGAACGTCCAAGGTAGCCCCGAGTCGGGGCTACACAGCACATCACAAGTGTTAGTGAACGCTATGGATACCTTATATGCAAGCAACAGCGATCAGTGCATTCTCCCAACAGCACAATTTCAACTATTACAACAACAGCAGCAACATCTGCAACTCCTTCATCAGCAACAACAGCAGCAACTACTGCTACTGCAACAGAATCAACCCACAGCGCAGCAAGGGCAACCGTTAATGCAGCAGCAACCGCCCCAAACGACCCTGCCCCAAGAACACCAAAGCGAGGAGATGCACGCAACAACTTCCAACGAAACGCTTTCAAACGTAAGTAAACGAAAGAGAAATGATGATGAAAACTCTATGCCATTATACAATGTTCAAACTTCATCGCGTTTCGAAGTGCTTCAAAATCTTAAAGACAGTAATCTAAGTACTCCAGAACAAACATTAAAAATTCCGCCCATAATTATGCACAACGTACTTGACTACAACCAAATGATTTCCGACATTAAATCAGTCGTCAAATGTGATTTCACAACCAAGACAGCCGGTGATCAACTAAAAATCATGCTCACTACAATAGAAGATTACCGTAATTTTAGACATCACTGTGTTGAGAAGAACAGACAATTCTATTCTTTCCGCGACCCTTCTATTAAAATCTTTAATGCTGTGTTGAAGGGCATCCCCACATGTTACTCGGAAGCTGACATTTTAAAAGAACTTGAACTCAAATACCCTGTTACCAAAGTGACTAGATTATATGACAAAAAGAAAAATCCAATTGAAATTTGTGCTCTAGAAATAAAAGACAATAGAGACGGGAAGTCAATATTAACTTTAAATCGCCTGATGCATTGCGTCATACAAGTTCAACCTAGAACAAATCGAAACTACCCAATACAATGTAAACGTTGTCAAAGGTATGGACACTCGCAAGCAAACTGCCGACTCACTCCGAGGTGCGTTAGATGTAAAGAATCACACCACTATTCTCAATGCACAAAACCAAAAAGTGAGAAACCGAATTGCGTTAACTGTGGCTTGGAGCACACGGCTAATTACAAAGGCTGTCGCATTTTCAAAGAAACTCAGCAAGCACGTTCAAACCTAAATGAACGCAGGTCAGGGTCAGAGCAACAACCGCCGCCGCGCAACAATCCCTCTCGTAGCCCTCCAACATTTAGCCCTCGCGAATTTCCTCCCCTTCCCAAAACCAATACCCCGTGGTCACCGGCTCAATCTTTGCAAACCCAAATGCCAACTGATGTATCTCAACTAATAACCACAATAGTATCACAAGTAATCTCAGCTATAATCCCGCAAATTCAAAATATTGTACAGTCAGTGCTAATAAATTTCCATAATGGCAAATAAAATCACTTTATTGAATTGGAATGCAAACGGAATTAAAAGACAACAATCAGAAATAGAAATTTTTCTTCACGAACACAAAATCGATATTGCATGCATAACCGAAACCCACTTGGTTCTAAATGAAAAATTCAAAATTTCCGGTTATAAAATATATAGAAGTGACAGAATTTCAAATGTTGCAGCAGGGGGTGTTTTGATTGCTCTTTCAACCCGAGTCAAACATCAACGGTCACTTAGCCCCAACACTTCTAACCTGGAAACAGTGTCAATCACCGTAACCATAGATAATAAAGATTACACAATAATAACAGCATATAAACCTCCGAATAAACAATTTCCAGTAAAAGAATACAAGGAAATATTTAATAACAACGCCAACGTTATTCTACTAGGAGACCTAAACAGTAAAAACCAAGCCTGGGTATGCAATTGCACAACCCAGCAAGGCACTAAATTGCAATCTTTTGCAGTAAACAATAACTTAGATGTAATAGCACCTTGGCAGCCAACACACTACCCGTACAATAGTAATATTATCCCAGATATTTTAGACATAATGGTGTCTAAAAACTTCCACTTACCTACATCTCAAACCGTACTTCCTGAATTAGATTCAGATCATTGCCCAGTCATCATTGAACTAAAATCTTCAAACCTCTTGCAGTCTAATAATCCCTTCACAGTTTTGGGCACGAAAGGGCACGTTAACTGGAATAAATTTAGAGACCTATTAGAAGTAAACCTTCACTACCCGGAACAGATACAAACAACAAATGAAATAGACAACCAGGTAACTAATATCACCCAAAAAATCTACGTTGCATTGCTACAATCAACAACTCCTTTCGCAAGACCTTTCACTAACAATAGAAATCCGATCCCAAGGAATATTCTAAACCTAATTAAAAGTAAACGTAACCTTCGACGGCTCTGGCAAATCAACCGCAGACATGACCTTAAAGCAAAAATCAACAAATTAGGGAGAACAATCAAAAACAAATTAAATCAAATTCGAATAAACAATTTTCAAAGATCCATAGCTCAAATACACCCTAATAGTAGACCACTCTGGTCAACCATAAAAAGACTATGTAAAGAAACTACTGACATTCCTATCCTGAAACACAACTCAAATGTAGCTTATACGGATCATATGAAAGCCAATATGTTAGGTAAATATCTGCAAAATAGTTTTACTCCAAACCCAAATACAAATTCTTCCTTTACTAATTATATCACAAAAAACGTCCTGTTACCAGACTATAATGTCCCAGATAAAATAAAATTTATATCCCCATCCGAAACATCTAAAATTATTAAGCAATTGAAAACCCGAAAATCAGCAGGTCACGACCATATTAACAACAGAGCTCTTAAAGAATTACCCAAAAGAGCTATAACTATTTTAACCGCCTTATTTAATTCCTGTCTAAGACTGGGCCACTTTCCAAAAGATTGGAAATTATCTATAATCTTACCCTTCTGTAAACCAGGCAAAGATCCTCGCCTTCCTGCAAGCTACAGACCAATAAGCCTCCTACCCTCAATCGCAAAGATATTTGAAAAGTTAATTCACAGCAGATTATCTACTTACCTAACAAAGATTAGCGCTATCCCAGACTTTCAGTTCGGATTCAGATCTCAACATAGCACCACCCACCAATTGCTCCGTTTAACTGAATATATTGCAAATTCATTTCACAGCAAAAAATACACAATTGCAGTTTTCCTAGACATTGAGAAAGCCTTTGATAAACTCTGGCATGAAGGTCTTTTATACAAACTGCGCCTACTAGGAACTCCCAAGTATCTACTCCATCTAATCAGAAGTTTTCTAAAAGATAGATATTTTTCCGTCCGTATTAACTCAAGTCTCTCAAACAGATTTGAAATCAATGCAGGAGTCCCTCAAGGTTCTTGCCTCTCTCCACTTCTCTTTTCTGTTTACATGTCGGATTTACCACAGTCAAACTATACAGAAATTGCCCTTTACGCAGATGACACAGCACTTTTTACCTCTCATTCAGACATTAGCTGCGCCTTCGACAACATACAGATTGACCTAAACAACTACATTAAATGGGCTTCAAACTGGAAAATAAAGATTAACGCATCTAAAACACAAGCAAAAATATTCACACTCCGCAAACTTCCTCAACCACCCCTCCTCAGCATCCAAAACACAAATATAGAATGGATGAGTGGAAATACACCAGCAAAATACTTAGGAGTACTACTTGACACCAAACTAAACTGGAAACAACATATCAAATCTATAGCAGATAAAACTTATGCAAAAATATCCAAACTATATCCAATAATAAATAGAAATTCCGGACTTAGCACTGACTGCGGCTTAATCATCTATAAAACAATAATAAGACCAACCCTCACATATGCCTGCCCGATCTGGAATAACGCCGCAAAAACAAACCTAAATAAAATAGAAATAGTACAAAATAAATTTCTCAGAAAGATTATTAAAGCTCCTTGGTTCATAAGCAACATACAAATCCAAAATGAACTAAATATATCGTCCGTTAACGAATATATAAATCTTATGACTCATAAATTCTTCTCATCCCTTCCCCAATCGCGCAGTACAACAATATTCAAGCTAGGTAAAACGTATGGTTCATCAAAAAGAATAAGATCACGATTCCCTAAAGACTCCCTTCGTCCACCTTAAATCACCTACCCATCTTCCACTTTCCAAAAATTCCACCCACTTACACCCTCTCCTCAAAATTATCACATATAACTTCAAAAACTGTTATCCACAGTTTCTTCTCAAAGTACAACGTTTCATCAGACCCCTGAGAGAGGAGGTAACGCATGCGGATGTCCATCCCTAAATGTTATTGTGTAGAATATTGTATAATGAACACCCCTGAAAGGCAGAAATGCCGAGCAGGTAGAAATAAATTAAAAAAAAAAAAAAAAGCGACATGTAATCGACCTCGATTCCACGAAAAGGAGAGGATGAGTGGACACGAAATGTTTCCAGGCTCTTCTTCAAGATTTGACGCAGTGTCCTTGCAAAGTTTGGTGAAGATTAATACACGAATGCGGAAAATAAATAATTTAATGTGTTGGTAGATGCACCACGATCTTTATTTTTTCCTTGTCGCTAAGAGACAGGTTCCTTATATATTCCGCCAGAGGCCAGCAGAGGTGCAGTAGAACTGTGACCCCGATCTCTATGAAAGATGGCACATCTACGTGTTTTTCACGTGTTTTTCACAGAACGTTTTTGTGCTGTTAATTTTGTTGTAACTTTACTTAATGGCGATGCAGCAGCAGAAGATTGCGCTTAATGTTAATTCAATTTCCATTCAAACAAGTCCTCTTGGGCTTCATTGTTGATGGGCGTTGCTGTGTGACGCATGTGAAGACGTCAGGACAGGCAGCGCGAGAGGGAGAAAGAGAAACAGAAACAGAAAGACAGGGGCAGACAGATCTCGATTCCGAGTGTACATCCCTTACATCTCCTTCTCTTTACTGAACCTTACTTCTAGAACTCTAACATTTATTCATATAATAATTTACATGTATAATGCTAGCAATGCCCTCAAACTTTCACCTTAATATTTATGTGAGTTTATATGAAATTTCCATTGAAATATTTTTATTCTTTTCCCCATGTATATCTGCACATATAAAATCACAGTACAAAATTCCACTCGTTCGCAAATGAAAGGTTTATTTCAGAAACAACATATGTCAGGTTTTTGGTCATTTTGACTTTTCAGTGAAATTTCTCATTCTCTGCATGTCAGTATATGCATTGTTTCATACGTATATAGCATAAATCAAGCAATTCTAGAAATTGGTTTTGACGTAAATAGGAACTAATGCAGATACGACACAAGGCACATGACTTGTGTTCTTTCTGCACTAAAGCGCCAGAAGCGGAGTCTGTTTGGAGTTCAATCTGCTGATTGATTTTAAGCCTACTGCAAGGTGTAATTGCATTGACTTAACGCAAAAGTTGAACCTTTCTACGATTCCAGTTCAAGAGACATTCTACTTGCGCCGACTGACAGAAAATGTGTCCATAATCTAGATGATGACTCTGACACATTCTTATGTATCTAGTAGTAATAGAGTCTAAAGATACTGGTAAGGTTTTAGCATTTATCATGGATTCTCTAAATACGTCAATGTCCAAGTCGAAAACCTTCAAATATTTTCAGATGGAGGTCAAAATAAAATCACATAGTATTGAGGGCCATGCCAGACCTTGTTCCTACATGAAAATAAGAAGGCATTGAACAACATTTTCCAATTCAAGGATTCCGTTTTTCCTTGGATTGAGACTTTGCTGTTCCAAAAAGGAAATTAACGCATTGAAAAACATTTTGCCTTCCAAAGGACTAAGTGGAATTGATTGTGGCTTCAAGACAAAAGAATAGTTTCGAAGTAATTATCCCTAACTGATTTGACATAATAAATTATAAACGTTGGTGGACACAATATTACAAAAGGAACGTGACATCTATCGAGACATTTGATGAAAGAGAGTCCCGAGATTACAGAAAAAACGTTCCAAATTAAAAAAGTACTTACACAGTTTCAAAAATTATGGTTTGGTAATTGCATGAGATATTATCGAGGAACTAGTATCAAACGTACTAATCAAATCATTTTGTCTAGCAACTCAGCAGATCCTCAGAGATATCTTCTCATAAGTAAAAAAATCTATTGATGTCAGAAAGTTAATCGAGTATATCCCCAACTAGGAAGAAATGGATGCGTTTTGTGCAGAAGTAGAAAGCTTGGTAATGCGTGTCAAATTAATGATGGAAATAAGTTATTAAATGTTGCAATTTCTTGTAATTAAAGGATTTTCATACACGTGTAACATTCTAGTCATTGACTTGAAGGTCATGAGTGCTAAAATGTATTTCAAATATAGAAGCATTTAATGAATGACAATACGTTTTTGTCCCAAACAATGTTTTATTTCAGAAACATAAGTCAAATATGTGTATCAGTAAAAAATTAAAATTTAGAATTTACTCTCCTCACATCTGAAAAGGGACAGGAGATATCTGAAAAAAGACAGGAAACATCTTAAAAAGGATAGGAAATATCTGAAAAAGGACAGAAAAAATCGCTCGCTGTGTTTCTGCATATTCTCAGTTTCTGCGTTCCATCTCTCCCCAACAAGCATAATCATAAAACAACCACACGTATGTTTAAAATAACCATTTGATTCGATGTACTGCCTGTTGTGGCCCCTTAACGACGCTATTAACATGGGCATCTAGCGTTGATATCATCACACCTCATAAAGCCGTTTTCCTGTTGCTGCTCTGGCTATCGCCGCGTCCATCTGCGCGCTTCCGCCGCTTCGCTTGGGGGTTCCAGGAAGTGCCTCGTGAACGAGAGGGGGGCGTGCCCGCTGCCAGAACATCATCCAAAATTCCCTTCCCCGAAAGAGTCGCTCTTGAAAGCGAAAGACGCAGGGGAGCACGTGCACGAAGCTGAACGAGGCGGCGGGAAGCGAACAGCGCTGGGGCGTGCCGAACACGGAAGACGTTTATGCTGGTTTCTCGTTTATGTGAGTTTCATCTCGACGAACAAGCTCTTTGACTTTATTTATTTAGTCTACAAAAAGTAGAAATTGTATGTGACGTACGGAGAAGGAAATCAACGGTATTTTTGAGTTCCAGAACCTCTTTCCACCATTTGAACTATAAATAGGTAAAGATGAATAAAAGTAGTAAAATAGTACAATAATAAAATGGAAAAAACTGAGATAAGCAACATTTGTAGACACTAGACATTTTCGTTCCCGAGTTATATGCCGACAAAATAGCAATTCACCCCCAGACTACTACTACCACTATCACCACTACAAGCAAAAGGAGAGTTCAACAATACGTGTGCATAGTAAAGCTACATTTACCTTGTTACGTAATGGGAGCAGGGTGTTCACAAACTGAATGCAAATTTTAAAAAAATCATCAACTCTAACTTTAGTCCACTGATTATTCAAACTAAAACATTCATTAATGATAATTTATTGTCACCAAAAATTTGAATTTTCTGTTTATTCAGGTTAGGGGATTCCTTCAAATAATCTCAGGATGGCAATACAAGTTGCTCTTCTGTCAAAAACACTTTTCACTATTTATTAGTCTGTTCGTTGGGGTAAAGGATATGGGAATTACATTTTAGCTATTGTAAGAGGCTACCTATGTAGTACCAATCAACGCGCTCATCCTCCAGATTTGAGCATCGGACTTCAAACTTCGTTTACTTCATGTGAAATTTGTGTTAGATGTGTTTTTATGGTAAACCCCAATGAGTATAGCTCACTTTCAAACCATTTACTCGTTCAAGATGGAGGTTGATTGTTTTAAGTTTGCAGAATTTACTTTATGTTTTTTTTGTTTGTTTTTTTTTAATTTATTTATCCTAGCTTGGCCATTGGCCCTCAGCGGCCGCATAAAACAGCATTTATGTTTTCGGACAATAGACCTTATTTTTCATGACCTCAACCATGTTCTTGGCGTCACTGAATTTCACTTGAGATCCTGATTGCACGTGTAATTTACCCTGTTTTGATGATAAATCATTCGGACTTTCGATATGAAATAAATCGCGTAAAAAAATCTAATAAACATATTTCAACACATTAAACACATTTTTTTTGTTCTAACTCCTTATTAACTATTCGTAAGGCTATTATCGCCGATTCAGTTCTATGTTTTCAAATAAAAAAAAAAGGAAAACTTCACTCGTGTATCTAAAGTAATATAATCGTAATATTTTATTTATCGTCAAAAACCAGTAAAAGGTGTGTGTTGTATCAAGGAAAACGGTTTCCTTAAGCTCTAGAACTCCCACCTCGCCCTTTTTATTGTACATAGTTCAGTGACAAATGAAGATACTAGGAGAGCTTGATAGCCAACATTTGAAAACTAGAAATTTTCGCTCGAGAGTAATAGTATCCTATTTCCATCGAGAAAGAAAATACAGATTTGATTTTAGATCATTGCGATAAGTTTGTAATGACCAACCCCCCAGCTGGACTTCTTCCGCAATTACCAAAAGGAGAACTCAACAAAACATCACATAATGAACATGTTTTATGCCCATAAGAAAAACCAGGGCTTGTCTCAGCATTTGCTGAATGGATCAAAGGAAAATGGACTAAAATCTAATCGTGATGGGTACATTGACCCTGGAGGTAAAAATAGTTGTTTATGACACGAGTGGAAAAAGTGACATTTTATTTTGTTAGTAGGAAAGGTTGCGACGAATGGCTGATCACCACAATCCTAAGGGCAAAATAATATTATTTTGACCACGTGTGATACACTATTTTTGGACAGTCTTTCTTGACGTTCATTCTAATTCAAGTACACTTATAGCTTAGTAATAGTAGTAGTAGGTCTGTAGTAGCTGATTCGGCCTGATGGAAGTGTTTAGTTTTCTTTGTTACATTCACTTTCCTGAACACTTGGGCACAAATTGAACTTTTAGCACGCTCCCCATGACCTGAAAGAAAATCTTTTTTACTCACGGCTGTCTAAGAAGTACTTTCTCATTTGATACAAAAAAATAATTGTCACTAATAATTAACTCTATGACAGTCGTAATATTAATTTGGGGGGAATTAAGATTTTTCCGACTGTAGAGTATTTTAAAAATAAAAAGAAAGGAAATAAGTACATGGTATATTGGAGCAAGGGATTCTGAAATCGATCTGATTGAAAAATTACGTACAAAATCATGAGTTGCTAAATAGTGTTTGCCTTAGTGAATCATTAGACATTTTATTGAAATGACAAACTTTCTTCCATTAAGACGTCATTCAGATCACATTACAATATTAGGAAAATATTCTTATAGATTTCCCGAGAAGGAGTAGGACATTAAAATAGTGACTATGAAGAAGTTCGAAGTGTTGAAACATCCGTGTCATTTGAAATGTACAATTGTTACTTATGAAGGAAACACTTCTTGTAACTATCACACTTCTTTCTCATCACATTTCTTTGAAGAAGACAGAAACGGGTCAGTATATTATAAAGTGAGGCGATATCTTACGTTCATGTGATATGACATTTCAGGTGAGGCCTTACAGATATACCTTCTGTTTTTAAATGTAGTTTGCTCCTCTCTTCAATCGTTCATCATCCATTTATATATAAAGAAGATAGACAGAGGCAGTTTTCTCTTTACTTCAGTTGTTTAACAAAACCAATTTACAATAGTACTCGAAGTTTCTAACACAATTTGTGAACATTTTCTTCGAAATGTTTCACGTTTTCAACGAATCTCCTTTAATTTACAATGTAGATATTTTAACAAGCACTTTCCGATTATTCAAGTAAACTTAAGCGATCTTTATTCTTACAAAACTAAATGATTTTGTACATTGAATATACAAAGAAAAATAGTTCCGTTTCTATTCGGGAAAAGTATAGTAATAGCGAAGAGAAGTATTGCAACAGTGTTATGGACGGATCATAATAGTATTAGGAAGACACGAAGGTACAACAAGGGTGCGTCGGACCAGATCCTGTAGAACTCAGTAGTATTTACTAATGTTCCACCCTCCGTCCCTATGTTGGCATAATATTCCGTGATTAATGACGAAGCCCTTGTTCTCGAAACGCACGAGCGAAGCACGACATCAGAAGCAGCGCTGCGCCTGGAAACATCGCGCGCGAGGGAGATTCGTCGGAGGGAGTTTGTAAAAGCGTGTTCGCGCGCGGGGGCTGCGCTGCTCGTCTGCATGTCCGCGCTTCGCATCCCGCGCGCGCCGCTGCGCTGCCAGCGACGTCATTAGGCGCTGGGCCCGCGCGCCCTCCGCCCCGCGCGACCGCCCTCTGCGCCCAACGCGCGGCAGAAGCTGCGCAGAACACCCGCAACGCGCGTCGGCTGTCGGCGGTCCCGCTCCCCGCAGCACTGTCGCTCGTTCGTTGGCCCCGATCCATCCTCACTGGACCCGCCTTTGGGACGTCATTGTTCCACCGCCCTGGCGTTTTAGGGCTTTTCCCAGCCGACAGCCAGCTCCCCTGACGGCCCGACGGGACGCACCAACATGCGCGAGGCCCTCCGCGACAACCCATACGTGGCAGAAGAGGGACAAACAACCCTGCCCGTTGCTGCACCGGACCACGCAGACTGACGTGCTGAGCCAGTACACGCTCTTAGCCACCTCGGCCACCACGTGGGCACCCTTGTGACTTCCGGTTTTCCTGTTTTTCCGCATTTCTCGCCAGTTTCACCTCACTATCAGACGTATTGTGTGTGTAGCAACATTTTCATTCAGAAGGACGCCCGAGGCAACTGCGTGGGGCGGGACAAACCGAGCGAGGAAGGACAGCGCAGGGCAGGGCAGGGCAGGGCAGGGCAGGGCAGGGCAGGGCAAGGGCTGTGCGCGCGGTCACGAACAGCGCAACCGCTGAAGGTCCTAGGTCACGTGCCTACACAATATTCGCAGGAGTTTCGAAAGCGTCAAATCGCCAAGAGATATCGTTATCCCATTTTTTGCCTTTTTCTCTTACTAATGCACCAATCTAAATAGGCAAGCAAAGCAACCTTGTCGTTTTATCTCTGTTCCAGAATGTTTATTTCAAGTTTTGCAACAGTGCGTGGGAAATAGGCTGCTGTTGCGTCCATCGCTTTTGCAAACGCCGTTCTATACTTCTATTTTTTCAGTGACCGAGGGTCATTGTTATACCTCCTGCATTATAAAATGAATGTTTTTAACAGTAGTAAGCACGTTTCGGAGGCCACGAGCCCCATTGAGAAGGACCTTCGCGAATTAATTAAAAATATTCATTTTGTAAGGCAGAAGTAACAATAACCTTATGTCATCCGCCTCTTTAAAAAATCTAAGTGTTGTATCATTGACATAATATTCGTTCACAATCCACTCGTTCACAATCACACTCGGGCAAGGGTGATATTCGTTAAGTGTTTACCGTCTACCTTGCTGTGGCAAACCTCGTTAACATTCTCTCATTCTTTGCGTGTCTTCTCACAGCCATACTAAATTTAGCATGTTGATGAGACTAATCTTATATACAACCGTTTGTCCGTAACGTCCGACATTTGCAGGGGCAGCTACAGCTACCAAAACTAAAGTTTACAGAACATTGAAGGCGTGAGATAGCGTGAGATATAATACGTCAGTGGCGTTACAGAAAACTACTATGAATAAATTAATACCCTGGTTTCTCATAACTCTGTAAATTGAACCTAAGTCTAAACATTTTCCAGCAAAATTGCGCCCACTGCCATAACCGCCAATAATAATAAGTATGATTTATTTACCTTGCCTTATCAACCAAAAGTTCTCTAATTTTGATTTCGTAAGACGGACTGAATGCTACCTATGAGCTGGCGTGTCAAAAAGAGTTTGTTGATTTTCTTGTCTTCCAGTATGATCTGTCGCTGTGAAGACACCCTCCCTACCGTCAATTCTTCTTCTGATGTCACAGTGTTTACTTGTAACCTCAGTGTCACTTTGGAACATTTATACGTCTGTTTGTCCGTGGCACCAACCTTAATACACATATAATCTGCTCTAACACCAACCAACATTACGGAATATACAAGTATTGGTACACATACAGTTGAATCTCTGTATTGAGTCTGTATTTGCGATCGCACATTCTTTCTAATTGGAATGGTCAAGTAGCGTTTAATAATATCAACAACTTGAATGTTTAAAGTAAAAATGTATTATGTACAAGTCTGGGACTCAGAACGTTCAACGATAGAGTAGCGGTCAAATTGTCACACTCGGTGTTTTGGATATTGCGTTGAACTAGTGTTTCTAAGCACTTGAGCTCAAAACTCAATCCAGGGTACAACTTTTACGGGTTAAGAGCACTTTCAGATGCATGTTGCATCAGTGAGGCTCTTCCAAATCAAGTAACCTGGTCGCTGACTGAGAAATGCAATTGTCAATGCAATTAAATTCAATAACCCCGCAATCTCTCTACCATTTTGGTACAACTTTCCGAAATGATATGCCAGTTTAATTGTACATAATTCCATTCAAATCAAACAGCAACCCTTTCTAGGGTTTGTTGGTGCCAATATCTTTATCTGACCTTGCACTGGCCGAGTTCGCTGGGAGAGGGAGGGAGGTTAGAATTCAGCCGAAGTGTGTCTAACGATCCTAAACTGTCCGCGTGCTCGATCACTACCGCTGTTATTACTGGCACCGCTGCTGCACTAGCACCAAGGCACGAGTTGTTGAGCTATCGATCTGTTTCTTCCCTGCTACCGTCCCATCAGTAACTATTCTGTCACTTTCGAACCTGTCAATACTCCACCACAAAGCCACAAACTCTGACTTGCTGACATTCTCTCATCGTCTGATCAGTTTTCGTCACTCCCACCGTTGTACAACCTTCATGACGCCTCTACTCCATCTTTGTTGAGCCACGACATATCATCTCCAAATCCAATTTATTCCACATTTTCTTTAAAATATGATCTTTTGTGTGATCGGTGTGCTTTCGCCTCGTTGTTACCCCGTGTTTTTAATGTCAGTGTTAAAATTGCCCTACTTAGTCAATACTTACAAGAATCACCTTTTTCACCACGCCTGACTTCTTATTGGGCACATTTACACCATTTGCACACGTTCGATTGCTAATGATCGTTTGTGAAACAATGACGCACATCATATGTCGTTGCTTGTCAACACAGACTTCGCAAGTCAACACAACTTACTACCACGTATGTCGTTATAATCAGTGTTACTTTCTATTACTTTCATTTTCTTGAATCTCATTCTTTCTGTCTCAGCTGATGGCGTCGGACCTACGGCATTTTGAAAAAGTGCAATGAAGTAATTAAAACGTGTATCGTGTTCTTAGGAAAACCAGATAACTGTGATTGAATGAAATATCGAAAACATGAAATTTTAATTTCTAAAAATACAATAAATATTGTAATTTAGAAGAACACATAAAAATGTCATTGAATATATGTCAGGTTGAATTTAGTACAACATTAATACTTATAACTTACAAAATTTAAAACAAAAAACTGATTCAAGAAGAATTAGAATTCTATTTGCGTAAATTGGTTGAAATAAAGATAGATACAACGATGGGTGGCATTGGTAAGGATTTGGGGATCGGGCCAAATAAAAATTTTAAAAAATTGATAGCCTTTGCCCGATTCATTCAACATCACAAGCGCCGTCTCATACAATTCCTATGTACAATTGAATGGGTGAAAACCAGAACGGTGTAAGGGACATTTTGTAAATTCTGAGAAAAACTGTCTTTATATTAGGCTATTTTTCAGTGCCAATGTAATTTCGTAGTTTTAATGAACACTTGAAATGCCGTGGTTTTAATGATAACACAAATCACCATGGATTTCCAGTGTTATTGACTTAAATAAACAGCTTGCTCAGAATTTATAAAATGTCACTTATAGCGTTCTGATTTTTACCCATTCAATTTTCCTCGTTGAATGGAAGAGAAATGCACATTTTGCAATTTCCTTGTCACAGAGAGAGTCTAAATCTGTTTAATGTGTCTTCCGCAGAAGCCTAAAACCGTGTAATTGCATTTCAGTATATTCTCTAGTTGTTAATGGTGATTTTCGGCGTTCTTTCCGCAGTTCAACAACTAGTCAATCTCAGACGTTTTATAAATGCAATACTCAACTCAAATGAACCAGCAGTAAAACTGAAAATGAAGATCTTTAGACATATATTGAACGATCCTGAAAATGCGGAATTTCAAGCTCAAACTCCAAAATGAGTATTTCCGTTGAAATCTTGAATATACATAACTTTCTGTATACTTCGTAAATTACTCCGTCTATACGTATGTATACGAGAAAGTAAATTAGTGGAGCTACAGCAACACATGCCTCCTGGCATTATATGTCGCTCAATATGTAATACATGCAAACTCGCTCTACATAAACATACAAACATGTTTTCAACCAGCAAACCTTATCTTCCGCACGAGGACCCGAACTCAGATCCTTCGAGTTAACTCGCCGTCACAGAAAAACTGTAAAGTAAGGTCTTGGGCTGACGCATAAATATGTAATTTTCTCAACCCAAAATTTTTCCAACACACATTTTTTGTAGTTTTTGCAATTACGGAGATGCCCCCAAAATAGGACTGGCATATTTTTACTTCTTCCTCTTGCGGAGGTACTTTGTACGAAGAGAAAATTATGTAAGCTTGCGCCGGAAAATGAAATTTCTGTTGAAAATTCGTCCATCTGTCCGTTCGGCTGTGGAGAACGTTAGCGCCTAAATCGCTCAGCCGATTTTCTCCAAAATTGATATTCGGCGATCGATGTGAATGGACCCGAGTATTTGGGAGTTTAAACTGGTTATTTTGATTTTTGAGGGTGCTTTATATGAAGCGAGCATTTACATTTTTAAGCATCGGTCCGAGTCGAACCCGTACTGCGCCTCTGTGTGGTATGGGGGCCGGCGCGTTAACTCTGAGAATCTGACTTCGAATCTCGGAGCGGAAAAAATGTTTTGCTGGTTTTTTGCAGGTTTGGGTAGTCTAATATAGCGGAATAATGTATGAGTTTATGTAAACGTGAAAGGTATAAAAGTATGTGTTTTCGTAGCACGAGTAAGTTTCCGGTGAAGTGCAATGCAACCGCGAGGGAGGTCGCGAGGGGGTCCGCGCGGCGTGGCGACGGCGCGGGGGCCCGGCCCGGCCCGGCCAGGGCTATCGGCGCCTGCGCCGCCCGCACTATCGCGCGCCGCCGCCGCCGCCGCCGCCGCCGCCGCCGCCGGAGGTTATCTGCCTGTTTATGCACCAGTTTCGCCAGTTTTGCGCAAGCGGGCGACGACGCATCGCCCCAAATCGGACGCTTTCGCCGGCGGCGGCCTCCGCGATAGCGCGCCCGGGCCGGGCCGCCTGTGGCCTCGCCTGCCCCTCCCCCTCCCCCTCCCCCTCCCCCTCCCCCTCCCCCACCCCCGCAGTGACACCTTGCCACTCGCCGGGGGAAACCCTTCCAGTCGCTCCTTGATAGGCGCCTTAGACAGCTCTAATTTGACAACATATTTCGGCGATAAAAGGAACGAAGAGATGGAACCACACGCCCATCCCTCACGCACATGAGCACATTAGGTTTTAGCTTTCCTCAATTAAAACAAAGGGAATGGAATCAGTATTTCAGTTTTCTCTGCTGTTCTCTGCATCTCTAGTAAGCATATTGCCTTGATCTGTAGTTGTTAGGTCAGTGTTCTGTTGTTATCGATTCTGTGACTCGCACTCTCTCCTCCAGATGCCAGTCTTAGTTCACTATATGCGAGATATCTGATTGGAAGGACGTTAGGAGGGAAAAGTGCTGGCGGGATATCATTGTGCCGGGCACCTGCATTGCCAGAGTTGCTTTCCATGCCAAAGGCCACTGTGGGCCTTCGCCCGCCTCGCAACAAGCCACGCAAATCAGCGTGATCGAACCCGCGCACTGGCTTCACCAGGAAGCAAACCTCTGGCCAGCCACTGATGTTAGATGAAATTTCTTTTGATTACTAGCGCCGTTAGGAAGTTGAATTTAGAGAAATAACGGGTACATCAATATAAACAACATCAATTTATTGAACATTCGTTTACAATAATCCAGATCAACTTATACCATTTTTTGTATTATAAAATGCCAATTCGACCATCACATCGAAGAAAACAATCTTTTCAACACAGTGTTCGTACTCAGTCCACGTTGCTAGTCTGACAGCGCAGCTCACCACTCTCCAGTAGATTAAACAAAACCAGGCACTATAGCGTAAAAAGTAGAGTAGATGCTTTACTCCAGACAAGATCTCCAATCACTTCCCCAATCATATCGTGGCGCTCGCAGCCTTACACGAGTACTAGAGGCGATGGCGCCATAGACTCGCCTCGAACCTTCTGTCTGCTGCCTCTCCGAACGGGCGCTGTCCTGCTGCGCGCGAGCCATTTTCGGATGTGCCCACGCACACAACAGCGGCCAAACAGATGGTTCATTTTTGGGATGATTTTGGTGATTTAGTTTTCTTTTCAGTACATTGGCATTCTCAAGATGATAAATTTCAGGCAGATTAACAAATGAAAATTTCAGTTACTGCGAGACGAATGCAATACATTGCTAATTACAACATTACTGATATTTGCGCGTAACAACATTGCACTTTCACATATCGAAATTTAATAATAATAATAATAATAATAATAATAATAATAATAATAACAAAATGTTTGAAAATCAATGACAAAAAAATCGTGAAGAGACAAACCTCTCCATGGACAATAAAACACGTGGCCCAAGCGCAGATCAGGGTATATCATTCATTTATGTGACAAAAGGGGACGAATGACGCCAGAATGGAAAGGAGTGGTAATAGCTGCCCAAGATTAGGCGCTAAAAACTCATTATGATAAAGCGGTTCTCAAAATTTCCCAACATGATAAATGCCGCATTTGCCAGGAACAAGTAGAAACCACTCATCATATTGTAGCAAAGGCTGATTTCTTCAAAAGACACGATACGGTGTGTAGTTGCTTCCACAGGCAAGCCTGCAAGGCCATCGGAACTTAAAAACACATGCTCCAACTTGTGTCAATCCTACGGGAAACATCTGACGTCTGTTGGACTACAACTGTAGCACGTTTGTACGAGTAAAATATTAAAAGACCAACAAGTACCAACTGTCCGTCTGTCTGTGAACAACACTAGCGCCTAAACTAATCGGAGGATGTTTTTCCCAATTAATATTCCCTGATCGATCTGATTCTACTCGAAGTTCTTCGATTTGAAAAATGTTCTTTAAATTTTACTTCACTCTTTTGTTTTTTTTAGTTACACATCAGTTTTTGACACCTCTCTTAAGTCGTTAATATTTACATTAACAGCGATTTGTGTACATTATTGTGATAATGTGTGCTTCAAATGATGTCTTACAAAGTTTTTGGAAAACTCAAACGTTTTCGGTGAAAATTAACTAGAAATTCCTGATTTTCAGAAGTGCCCAAGCGCCATTTTCTCAAAAACAGCTCCAACTTTTTGAACGGATAGTGCTAAATGCACTCTATATGGTGACTTAAACCCATTTTTCTGTATTTTTCTCAAAAACGGCAACAGTTTTTTTTTATTAAAGTTTGTTGTCAAATAGCGCAAAGAACTCTGAAGAGAAAGGGGACAGGTTACACTTTCGCTTAAAATCACCACTTTTTCGAAATTGCACAAATTCATATTGTTAAGAGTTATTCTACAACAACAATTATCAAGATAAAATTTATATTCTTTATAAAATGTGTTCATAAGAAACGTCTTAAAATAAAGTACTGTTCAATTTTTAGAAAATATGAGAATTCTTGTGTGAAACATTTGCAATTTTTAAATTTTCAACAATTATTTTCTCAGAAACTACTTCAAATTTTTCTTCATTTTTTATCGTATGTAGCAATTAATTGTAAAAACAGTGGTGATGAAACCATTTTCGGAACACACTGTATTTTCGAAAATATGAAAAAAATCGGAACTACAAATTCGAATTGTGCGCGTTTTTTTTTGACACAAAACAGCCTTTCAACATTCTTTGAATGCATCCCATTGTTGACGGTAGTGATGGTACGAGTATATATTATTCTTGTGAAAGGAAATAGATTGAAGGTAATAAGTTTAAACAAGCACACTTCTCTACTTCAAGTTTTGATTAGAAAATTGAAAGCTCAAAGCAGCTTGCTTCTGTGTATTACCTGCTATATATATATATATATATATATATATATATATATATATATATATATATATATATATATATATATATATATATATATATATATATATATATATAATCATATAGTGGATGTCCTTCAGTTCTAGATATTTAATTTGTATATGACATTATCCTTGTTGTGTATATAATGTTCTGCAAATATTGTAACAGTTGAAATTTATTCATGGTTGTTTCTTTTGTATAATTTAGAAAATGCTACTGTTCCTCACTATCGAAATAATTGCAGATATGCGCAAGCAAGAAAATTAAGCAAAAGGTTCAAGCAGTTTCAAAAATGTACAAATAAATTGAAGATATATTATTGATGAATGTATTCCATTGAGAAAAATAACCATTGACTCTGTATTGAAGATATGACACACGTGCGGAATAAGTGAAACTTTTGCATTGTCATAACTCTATCCGAGAATGACGAGCCATATAAAAAGAACCCCTCAAAATTAAATGTTTCAAATTTATACAGTCTCATGTTGACCCACGTGATCGAGAAATCTATTTTTGGAAAAATCCAGTGAATCAGAGAGGATCTACTGTTGTTGACATGGAGTAACGGATGCAAATGGTAATGCACACGGGCTAATGGACGTTTCGAAAAATAGTATTATAATTTTTGACTTTAGAGACCTCCAAAACCTGTAATTCCGGCAAAACTTGATGGAATATGTTTTCTATAGAAATCCATAACTTTTTCCACAATACACATAAAATAGCACGTGAGGAAGTGAAAATAAATTCTTAATAACGTCTAAAGTCAGCTAAGTTACAATTTTAGTCGCAAAAACTTGTAATATTAGTAACAATGTTTCGTCAACTGTAAAATAAATTGTCGTGTGCACATTTTACGTAAGTCTGACTGCCAGAAAATTACCACCTCGCACTGATAGGAGTTAACACATGTCTAGCGCGATTACTATTGCTCAATTTTCGATAATTTTTGATACTTTAAGTACTTGTGGATAACAGTGTGACGAAGTCTGGAAGAGAAATTTATGTAGTTTGAACAAATTTAATAAAGCAAAACAATTTACAGAACAATAAAATATGTTCTTCTGACTAAAAAGACGAAGAACGTTTTTTTGTCGTCAATAAAATTGACCTCAACGTCATTTTCTTCATTGCTGAAGGTATTGGCGACGGAAATTCATTTCACTGAGTTTTATTAAACATTTTCTATCATTTAGGGCGTTCATCAAAAATTAAACCGATGCAATTCTTTAGAGTGTTCCTTGTTTTATATATAAAAATAGAGAGGGTTTTGAGATTTGTTTATACATTGCCTACATTTCAAACACAAATTAGGTAAAAACTATTCTGTTTTAAAAAATGGAACATTATCTGTTTTGAAGAGATGATTTTAACTTTCCCCTATACGTATGTATATACGGAGTAAAATTCGTAGAGGGAAAGGTATGTAAAGATGCAGAAAATCAATTTCGAGATATCAACGGAAATACATGTTTTGGAGTCTCCTGATACCGTGTTTTTATTTTCTTTTGTTTTTTTCAAAACGTCCGTTCGTTCGTCCGTCCGTCCGTCCGGTATATGTGAACAACACTAGCGCCTAAACCATGCGTAGGATTTTTTCCAAATTGAAGAAACCCCTGTACATTTGGCCTGAGTCAAAGCTCTGCGTTGAAAACATTCATTAGTTTTGGGAAATACTTTACATGAAGCTCCTGGGACATTTCTTCAAACAACATTTGCTGTCCATAATTTTTTCTTTCATTAAGGTCATGTACATTTTTTCCGTGCATCTTGTGCAATTTTTAAAAAAAATAGAAAACAATATTTTTTCAAAACGTCTATTAGCAATAGTAAACACTATTGTAATTGTGAGTTAAAGTTATTTAAATGACTTCAAATGAAGTTTTTTCGAAAACTCCAAAATTTTCTTGGAAAGTGTGTTTCAAATTCGAAATTACTGTAGTGCTTAAGCACCATTTTCTTAAAAACCGCTCCAAATTTTTCAAATAAAATTGCCTTTTAGGACGAGACTTTACTGTTCTTTAATATTCTTAAAATAATATTTTCGTTATGCTATTTGGAAACCGAAAAATTATGATTTAAAAAAAAAATGTAATACCTTGGTCAGCGATAGCATGGCAGCAGACAAGAATAGCTGGACGAGAGGAAAAGGAAATAGGGCAAATACGGCAAATACGGCAAAGTCTGAGCAATTCTGTAGCACCACAGATTTTGTCTCAAACAAAAATATGTGCGAGTATCTTCAACACTTTTGTAGTTTTAAAAATTTAAAGCTCGCAATTTTCGAAAAAAACGTTAGCTGGTATGAGACTAAAACACATTTTTTACCGTCTTTTGCAGAGAAAATGTAAAGAACAAAATTGGGCCGTTTTCATGAAAATGATTGTATAAAAATTTTTGAAATTGCCTATATTTTCCACAAAATTACTTGAAAACCATTTAGGTTTGTGAAACATTGTACATGACCTTATTTCTAAATTTGTCTTAAAAGAACATATTTCATTAAGTAAAAAATATGTATCTTCAATATCATATTGAATCAAATATTCTAACCTCAAGGGGCCTTGAGATCTTTTAAATCGATCGAGGAATCCCAGTTTTGAAGAAAATCGTTCAGTTGAACAGTTTAGGCATTAGCTCTGAACACGGACAGAAGACGTTTTGCCGTCAATTAATTTTTTGGTTAGAATGACTCATGAAAAATGGATTCTGAGATCTCAGAATCGTGTTATAGGAAGCAATTTACGACAAACAGGAAGAAGATTGATCCACATTTACTTTACCAGGGCCCGGCAATAAGAGATTTTCTGTCAAAAATTTGCCGTTTTCCGGTACACTATTACAATACTTTCTCTTCTTAAAAATTAAGTGCGAGAAAGTAAAAATTAAATCTCTTTTCCAGACTTTGTCACTATGTTTATCAACAGTATATTTAATGTCACTTAGAAGTTTCAAGAATAAAAGAAGGTAATTCGATAAACGTATTGGATTCCGAAAAATTCACGAGAATGTAAAAAATCGGGGAATTTATCTAGATATTTGCAACGAATGGTATTTATTCAGACTAATTCACTGAAATTATGTCCAACAGAGTTTTATACTGAATCAAATATTAATAATTATTAGAGTAGGAGACATTTAGTGTATAGTTGTATTAATTTGCTTTCTTCAACGTCCTGTAATACCTCAATTTTTATGACGGATATTTCGCCGATTGTAATTGGTCAGTAAGTAAAAGAAACAGAAAAAACAACAATTGATTGAGCCCTGAGTGAGACATTGTAAATGCACAGTTTAACATCATTCATTAGTGCCAGAGGCATACAGTCAGTAGAGCTTTTTTCCATAATGCCAGCTTGCGATTGATAAGAGCACCGGCAGCGGCAGTCGCAGGCGCGCAGCGGGCCTTCGGAGGGCTAGGGGGGGGGAGGTGGAGGGGGGGCTGCGCTACGTGGTCGCACAAAGCGTGGACGTGACGACAGCACGCGAGGGCGCGGCGCGCGGGGATTTACGAGAGGCGCGTTGGGGCCGCGTGCTTGTCCTGCGCGGGCGCACCTCGCTCTACCCCGCTCTGCCCCACTCTGCCCTGCCTGCCCCCCGCTACACCACGCCCTGCGCCGCCCCGCTGCGCCCCACCCTTCCTTGCCACACCTCGCCAGGCCCCGCTCCCCGCCCCGCCCCGCCCCGCTCTGCTCTGCCTGTCCCCCGCTACACCACGCCCTGCGCCGCCCCGCTGCGCCCCACCCTTCCTTGCCACACCTCGCCAGGCCCCGCTCCCCGCCCCGCCCCGCCCCGCCCCGCCCCACCCCACTCTGCCCCGCTCTGCCCTGCCTGCCCCCCGCTACGCCACGCCCTGCGCCGCTCTGCTCCGCCCCACCCTTCCTTGCCACCTCGCCAGGCACCGCTCCCCGCCCCGCCCCGCCCCGCCCCGCCCCGCTCTGCCCCGCTCTGCTCTGCCTGTCCCCCGCTACACCACGCCCAGCGCCACCCCGCCCCGCTCCCCGCCCCGCCCCGCCCCGCTCTGCCCCGCTCTGCCCCGCTCTACCCGGCTCTGCCCCGCTTTGCCCTGCCTGCCCCCCGCTACGCCACGCCCTGCGCCGCTCTGCTCCGCCCCACCCTTCCTTGCCACACCTCGCCAGGCCCCGCTCCCCGCCCCGCCCCGCCCCGCCCCGCTCTGCCCCGCTCTGCTCTGCCTGTCCCCCGCTACACCACGCCCAGCGCCGCCCCGCCCCGCTCCCCGCCCCGCCCCGCTCTGCCCCGCTCTACCCGGCTCTGCCCCGCTTTGCCCTGCCTGCCCCCCGCTACGCCACGCCCTGCGCCGCTCTGCTCCGCCCCACCCTTCCTTGCCACACATCGCCAGGCCCCGCTCCCCGCCCCGCTCCGCCCCGCCCCGCTCCCCGCCCCGCTCTGCCCCGCTCTGCCAGGCTCTGCCCCGCTTTGCCCTGCCTGCCCCCCGCTACGCCACGCCCTGCGCCGCTCTGCTCCGCCCCACCCTTCCTTGCCACACCTCGCCAGGCCCCGCTCCCCGCTCCGCCCAGGCGCAGGTGACGGGGCGTCCAGGAGCGCCCACTCTGGCCCCACTCCAACAATGCCAGCTTCAGTTCCTCTCCACTTCGTAGATTAGGCTCGAGGCTGCTCCATCTTCACATGGTTTCCCTCCATCGTTTTCGAATCTGTCAGCACTGCTTCCTCCTGATAGTTTAAAAATAATTTAGGGGCCTTTGAATTATCCATCCTTTGTGAATGTTGATACCAGTTGCTGCAGTAATTCGCTATTTTGCTATCAATTTCTACAGATTTCACAGTTTTTCACTTTAATCTTCTCGTTTCGAATATAATCTTTATTCGTGCAACTTTCAATTCTCCTCAGGAACTTTATTTCAGCGGCGTGTATTCTATTTAGGGTCCTCCGCTAGCCTTCCGCGGGGCCCAACTTTTGCTTCCATGTAGATAATTGGGAAGAGCTATTGTTTCATAAAACATCGTTCTTGAATCTTGACTCGTCTTATTTTTAGTGCATTATTTATTTACCACATATTCTTTGAAATCTAGCGAGTTTTCTATTTATATCTTCATCCGTATACTAATCGATGTGACAACCTCAATAGCTGACACTGGGAATGTGTTCTAAAAAGACTTAATCCTAAATATGAGCTATGTCCATTATTACATAAGCGTGGTCTCAGAATTATACAAACATCCAGGTCATAAAGGGTGGTCAAAGATGCTCACTATTTGCCAATGAACATAATGATTTGAAATTTCGCGTACCGAAGTTATGCATGAGTCATTTCCCCTTGATAACCAATTCATTTTTCAACCTTGCTGTACTTGAATTAGTAAAAGTTATGCGAGTAAACGTTGTGATGTCTCAGATACATAATTTCAATTTTAGTTTATCTTGCTTCACAAACTGACTATTGGGTGTTTCAGTAACAGACACACACTAAACACATTTTCTAACATTGGAACTTCAAAACTTTATTGAGCAACAATGTTTATCAAAGAAGATAAACAATTGTACAGTGTGCAAATTGTACTACATTCTCCGGCCTGCGGTGTGCTGCGCTACACACGGTTTGATTGAGACTATTCTTGTGACGACAGCATACATCTCATCGACAAGAACTTGTAGCTATGCCATCTGTGAACAATAATATATAGGTTCAGAGAAGGGCGGTGTAGCATTGTGTTAATTGGCGAACGTCTCTGACGCTCTGTCGACGGAACAACTACTCGGTCATCTGAAAAATCGTCCGCCTGCGCCTCAGGGTGAAGTCAATTCGAGCCTTTATTCTGGGACAACTTTAACATTTATGAAAATAATTATTACATAACTCCTGAGAAGCCTTTTAGTAAGGCTTACCTCATAATCCATCAATTATTAAGCGGGAGATCCTTGCATTTCAACAGGTGGCGAAACCTTTAAAGAGGTTTATCTGAAAACTTCATTTTGGAGTTGCTGTCCGTGAACAATTTGACGAGCTTGGCTGTAAATATATGTAAGCCACGAGACGTTCATTCCGAGAAATAATAAAATATAAATGTCTCAATGCATCCCTCCTCGTCACTGAATAAAGACAATTTTTGTTTTCTAGTTCAGCAACATTTCTCATACATCTTCGCACTCCTTTCACCAAATTAAAATAATCGATGTGGCGAGTTTGTTTGTGTATTAATCTACATTTCGACGATGCGACTGTGGCGTCGTCACGACCTCTAAGCACAACAATAAATTTACAATGTTTTACACATTTGAACAATCTCTTCTGTTATTTTGGGCCATCTCCACCTCCTTTACCCATACGCTCGCTGCTCCTCGTCCCCTTGGCTCGTGCAGACGTCTACCCCGGAGGTTTCCCGCGCTGTGCCGTGCGCCGCTCTTTCCGCCCCTCCGAGCGAGCAGTGTGCGGTCGACCACTCGCCAGGCGACCAGGAAGCGACGCGGCGGGCATATGATGACCCCCAGACTCCCTCCGACGGCGACTGGCCGGTCATCACGTCATCGCCCATGCGCCTTGGGGACACCCAACCACCGCTCTGGCTATTTATTATTTTAAAAAAAATTGTTATTGGAACCCTTCCATCCATCTATGGTCGTCTGCATTCTGATGTGACCGCCGACGCCTTCGGAAGCAGGAGAGCCAACTGACGATGTTACAGCGGCATAGGACTATCTACAACCGAGCCCTTCGTATGCTTATTTTCACTCTCCGCAAAAGAAACAGGGGAGAGGGGTAAGATATCGCACTTCAATTTGTTTTAAGCCCTAGAGGTAACTACTGAAAGGCTAACAGTCGGTACTCTAATTATTATTAAAATTGTGCTAATGACTTAAGACAATTTGATTCTCTGTACATTATTGTGGTAAAAGATGGTATCTCTGACAAGTTATCGACACAAACTTTTTTGTGAAAAAAATAGTAAATCAATAATTGTAGTAAGTGGCAAGTGCTGGTGCTGAACTAAAGATTGCGTCAGAGAATTATTATTGTTGTGAACATAAAGCACATTTTATTGTTAAGATATTGATGGATGCATTAAAAAAACATTATGCAGTTTCAGTCGTAGAGGTCAAAAACCCTGTAGAAAATTTTGCAGCTCGACATTAAGGGCATGGAATTTCCTCGCAAGGTACTCCCTTTATGAGGGGTATTCAAATTGTTTTTAAATTCACTCGTAATACTCTCATGAAATTTTCTACAATGTTGAATTTGTATCTTTTCCTAGAAAAGCAAATGAAGGTTTCATGTCAGAGAGCTATGTTCCTGCCAGTAAGTGAGCAATAAAAATGTTAATTGAAGTAGATTCTTCTTTTCTTGAATCCGCGTAAATAATGTTTCACTTTTTAAATATATCCAAATCGCTGACGTGTTTATGTACGAGTAAGTTTGGTGAATACTGTTTCAAATTTTTGTACGTTCTCTCACACAATTGTAATTGAGTATTTCTGGCACCTTTCGTACGAATACACGTTACCCGAAATGTTAGTCATTTTGATATGCCTGGTCTGACTTTCTGTGCCATTAATAAATTAGTGACTGAGCTTTGAGAAGGGCTAATGATTTTCTTTTACCAGAATCAGTGGAAGAAACCTTCTGGTTAATGCTGGGAGGAATCCACAACCAGTGGCGCCCCGTTTGGTACTTCCGCCACTAACAACTGCGTCATCTGTTTCGGGTTGGCAATGGGTTTTGACCTTCAGGTCCGTCATTGATGTCCTCCGATCCTGATCCTTCTTGGGAGTATATATTCAATGCTACTATGAGTTTTCTTCTTTACCTATTGCTTTGAATTGCACGTGTATCGCCAATTTCCTTGTTCACGATGTATTACTAGACTTAACAAAGAGTTCTCAGATGTGTCCGTGTCGTCTCTCACGATCTCGGAGAAAGGAAAAAGGAAAGAGGGACGTGACTAGTCGTGGAGGTCATGGATTCAGTACTCAGATCTTTTCCGACTTCCATATTGTGTAATGAAAACTATAAACCTCCATTTTATAAATCTCAGCCCCCCGAACCTGATTCCAATTATTTTGAAATCATCTTACCCTCTGCTATGCCATGCAGGGATGTTGCGATAGTTCACACGAAAAACTCAAATATATTCCGTAGGTCACAAGTGAAAGTAAATGTAGTGACTATTCGGTAATCGCGGCGAAGTCTGAAATGTTGCAAATTATACAGGATCACAATTTGCACATAAAATATTTGATGTACAATTTTTAACTAATTCTCACCCTCCTGTTTCTTCTGATTAATATCATTTTAGGTACATTCGGTTACTGTGTTGCATCTAATCTCATAAATATTACGAAATATAATGAAGATACGACACAGTTATAAGCACCTCTATCACCTCAATAGATAAAAATTCCTCTGATGACTTGGAATGTGAATGTCTCTGAAATTTGTTATTGTTCCTTCATGAAAGTTTTCACTCTTTATAAGAATTAGTTTAGGAATTATAAGGTTTTCTCGTTGCATTGCTGTCATTTTTTTCGAATATTTCATATCTCAATAATTAAAAAAACTTGAAGTAATAACAACATAAGCCACACAAACTGCAGCGAGACCCTTCTATTCACGAATTATTCAGGAATTTCACTAATATTGTGAAAGTGTGGCTTATCTTGTCACTGAACTACGTCTTGGGCACATATATGAAAGGTTTAGGACAAACAAGACGATAAAACAGTTCGTCCAAAATCGAGATATTAACATTTACCCAGCGCGAAATGTCCAGTAGCTGGGGTTGATTATCTTCTTACTGCACGAAGCCCTTCAATCCGTGGTCTGAATAGATCTAGTAAATCCGCCAATAAGCAACTTTGTCAACTAATCTGTACATATTTTCTTTATAATTACCAGAAATATAATATATATTGGTAATTGAACTTCGAAGGCTTGCGGAAAGTGATGCGAGCAGTGAACGTAAACCAAAAAATAAATAATGAAACATTTTTGTCCGTGATTGCAGAAAAAAAACAGAACACCCAAAAAACGGGTTCACATACATTATCCAGATTTGTACACCCAAATCAATCTGTAAATTTGCAGATGAAACGTATGTGACGATCCTCGTTTGTTAAGGGTGTCAGCGAGGTTGATTTTTAACTTGTATTTCCTACTCGTGCACTTCAAGTACCGTCTGAGGTGGCTCAGGGCATCCGCCGAAGTCATTTCAGCGCCTCTGACCGGGAGGTTCCAGGGTTCGAGTCCCGCAGTAGCAGAGCTGAAGCGAATTCAGCCGCCAGCAGGAGGGGAATGGTGGGGGCTGGTTGCTCATCCCCATGACGGAGTAGAACGCTAACCAACGGGCCCCGGACCGCGCGCTTCCTTTCTTCTCCTCCCTGCGTGGAGACCAGTCGGAGGCTTGCAGAGCGCCCAGCGGCGTGGGAAAGCCCGGCTTGGAGAAAGCCGGACGAGCGAGAGCAGGCCGCCCGGGCGGCGGCGACGGAGGACTTCTACCCACATGGGTTTGGCGACATGCCGTTTTGAGTACAGCCTCGCAGTACGCTCCCAAGTAGAATGTTTTCAAGCTGTACAAGTGTATGCATACAACGGATGTAAATTAACTGTTTGTGTGTAGCGAAAGTCAATTACAACGTGGTAAACACGTAGCTAATGACCACACCAGTTGACGCACCTGGAAACACATGCACACAGAATATTTTCCTTGAGACTGATCGCACAGGTTTTTACTCCAAACTCTAGACTATCCTTGAGGGATATTTCACTTCTTCTTTATTACTTTTTGTAAATTCTGTTCTGTAATCGCTCGCCTAAGCGATTTCGTCTCGTCGCGAGAAATTTCGACTTCGCGCCTCGACCACCGCTTTAATTCAACACGAAACGGGCAGAGGGCGCGAAATATTCGTTGACAGGTAATCATAAAATTTTCGAGCCAATCGAATGAATTTCGCTTAAGATAAAGATTCGACTATTTTGTCACCGGACCTCTATGGAGAAGGATCTATCCGAAACTACCTGAAGCGGAAAGTATACAATGTGATTGCTCTAGAAACGTTTACAAGAAGCTCTAAAGAAGGTAACTTACATTTCTTAAACTATTGATTGCTACAAAAATCTCATCTTTTATAAAAGAAGACTGGAATTTAAATTTTAACTAGACGAAGTTGGGCCTCATCGTGAGGTTGTAGAGTTTGAGGGAAGATTTATGACACTAGCTAAATTGCAGCATCGAATGCACACTCTGGAGGAGAATTCTAGAGATGGCCAAGATGCCAGGCGAATGGCCCATCAATATCTAAACAAACAGGCCACGGGCCGTGCGCGATATTTCCTTCCTCATCCTTTTCCCCTCCTCCCTCCTCAGACACAGAGACTAGCAGGCATGGCTCTCCTGCGCTTTCCGTGAGACAGCGGGGAAGGACGCCTCCACGAACGGGGCGAAGAAGCAGAGCTGCTATCATTGGTGCTTTCTACACATAGCGAACTTGCAAATGAATGTTTACCATGGCATATAGGTGATAGAAATGTATAGTTAATTAGGTCATTTTTTTTGCCGTTTGTCAATTTTAGATCATTTTTTGTCCCTTGCGGCATTTGTCATTTTTACGCATTTTGTTCCCTTTCGTGTGTTTCGTTAGTGAATGTTTCATGAATTTACAATGACACACTAAAACAAAGTTTTGTTGTAACATCAGTTCATGACGAAATTCATTACTACAGTACAGTTTAGAACTCTCAAAATTGTCTGATCTTCAATAACGTCCTCGACCTTTCAAAACTGAAGATCGGAGCTAAGGATAATATTTCGTCCTAAAATAAAGGCTTTACATAAATATAATTTTATATAAATAAATTTCATTTAAAAATTGTTAAATCCATTGAATAAACAATCATTTTCATCCAAATTTGTTATTTTTTTAAAAAAATTAGATCATTTTCCCCTTATTTTTAAGTAATTTTATAGGTTATTTTCCTCTTATTCTTAAGTCATTTTGTAGGTCGGTTTCCAAGAGTTTTTCGGTCATGAGAAGTCGAGCCCTGCTAATGAGCAGAGCAGATGACGCGCTTTGAACCACGAAATTATCAATCACTCAACAAATGAACCTCACTTGGGGGGGGGGGGCACTGTCCGCTACTCCCCAGTGGCCCGCAGACACCTGATTACTTTTGTTAATGATTCCCTGCGAGGTCTGAATCCCAACATGGGCTGGTTGAATAATTTGATGAGTTGGCGATAATTATATTGATGTTACGAACGATGACGGGAAGGGGAATCAGGGAAGCCCCTGGGCGACTCGCGTTGCCGATTTTCACTATGGAGAAAGATCACACTTCGCATAAAAACTATTAATAATAATGAATTTTTCTTCAAGACAAACTTCCTTCTACTGACAAAATAAATACGTCCATCACTGTCCATCACTTTCACAATCCCACAATTCGCCTTCTTCATTATCATTGCGCTTTTTTCGCCTTTCTACCAGACGTGGATGATGAAATCAAGAATTTGGACTTCTTTAAGAACGTTATTAAACATGGCTTTTCTTTTTGGCGCCATGCTCGAAATATAAACACCACAGGTCAGCAAGAGAGTATTCACATGACAGAGCACAGAATATTTTATTAACTCGTGAATACAATACGTAGAGGAATACAGCATTATATTACGTATTATATCCATGTACACTACTATCCATATATATATATATATATATATATATATATATATATTATATATATATTGTAGCGGTACAGAATTATTAAGATAAATTAAATTGAGTAAAGTAGATTTAAGAATTTTTTTTACTGAAGAAAAACATTCGGCGTCACGCGCGCAGCCCCCCTTCTTGCAACAGCCACGATCCCCTGACCCATTTCGGATGTTTATGACACCCCACCCAACGGCCGAAGAAAGGGTAAATTGTCAGGCGCCCAGCTGCAGCCCCATCTGGAATACTTTCGAAACGCCTGTCATCGTGATCGGGGAAACCCAAAGCAATAATTCAGTAGCCGGGAAGCCCGTTCAGAGACGTGGCCTACTTTCGAGACGGTAGAGGACACCATGTTCCGACAGAAACAGAAAATGGAAAATTCCTATACTCCGCCGGAGCTTATTGGCCAAATTTAGTGTACAACGCCATCACCTTTAGCCAATAGCGACGCGATCCTCGTAAGGAACAAGAACATATGAAGAGAAAGGGGGGGATAAAAGTTAACTTCGTGCATTTATGAGAAATAAAATTTCAGTTGGTAGAGAGACTTCTCTGGGGTGGGAGCCAGTCGCGGGGAGAGGCGAGTGCGCCTCTGAAGGCACTTGGTTGAGAAACTTCTCTGGGGTGGGAGCTATTCGCGGGGAGAGGCGAGTGCGCCTCTGAAAGCACTTGGTTGAAATCACTGGTGATTGACTGGAATTCTCAGTGAGAATTTTAGAGGAAGTGCAAAAGCACTTCAAAAGTAAATTGGCGAATCCTTTGTAATTGCGTATTCGCTACAGGATTTCGCAACTTCTAAATTTGTATTTGAGAGGATTCGCATAGTTCAGAGGGAGACATTGTTGTGTGCTCCGCACCTGCGATCGGGGGCGATATACCCCGGTTATCTACAAGCTCCGCCGAAGCAGCCTCCAGACGTCCTTTCGCTGACGTCACTGACCACCGCCAGACGCCGCCAGACGCCACCAGACGCCGCCAGACGCCGCCAGACGCCGCCAGTCGCCGCCAGACGCCGCCAGACGCCGCCAGACGCCGCCAGACGCCACTGACCGCCGCAGCCGCCATTGGTGAGGGCGTACGCCCCGAACGCATTCCAGAGAAGGCCGTCCGCAAGCTTCGCCGCGCCCACCCGGGCCCCTCGAGCACATCTGCCACGGAGGGCTCTCAGGCAATGTAACTGGGGGTAATAAACCTTTTGAAGTATTGTCAAAGCGGTGCCGCGCCAAGGCACAAGAAAGGTCCTCAGGGACAACTCTGTAAATCTAACTATAAAATAATTTTGTACTCTTCTCTAGTTGTAAGCCTTCCTTTAATTTTAATCTCTATTTTTTTCTTTTTATTCAATCTTTCCTTTCTTTTATTTTATTAATGCAACTTCCCTGGTACAGTTTATCCGGGAATAAACTTTGTCTTTTTACCACTGATCAAAATGTTTATTTTGAATGTCCATTAATTTCGTTAACAATTCCTTCCATCACCTAATTTTAAATGAGCAAAGGAAATTGTTACAATTGGCTAGTTTTTAAACGAGTAAAGGGAATAGGACCGACTGAGCTATAACCGGGCCGCTAACCGCGCATTTTCCGACGATCCCATTCGCCGGTAGATGAGTGGAGGTTTTACAATATATATATATATATATATATATATATATATATATATATATATATATCCATGTACACTACTATATTAATAATATAATAGTATATAGTCGTACCAGCTAATGGCAGAACTGTGGGTTTTCATGTAATAAGAGACATTTCAAGGTGTATAGTTGATGAACGATTTTGGCGGTTGTTATGGAAGATAACTGAAGTTAAATGCCATTTATTGATTCTATTATTATGATGCCGGGGCGCGAATAATTTGAAAAAAAAGCACAATATACTTCGCACACCAATCGTATGCAATAAAAAAGAGGGCATTGCGTCCTGTCTGTAAAATCCACCCGGACAGTTTTTCTTGCATGAACAAGAGAGCATGTCCGGGGAAAAGAGGACGTGTGGTGACCGTCCGGAGTAGCCGGGGGACGCCGCCTCGCCCTCGCCGCCTCGCGCTGCGGAGCGCCGTCGCTCGGCTACTGCTCTCGCGCCGGATACCCAAACTTGGCGGCGCCGCTGCGCCACCTCGCGTTGCCCAACCGCGGAGACACTCGCAGCCTTCGCGACGCCATTTTGCCCCCGCGCGCTCTCCCGTGAACCGCGCCGCGGGGCAGCATGATTTACGAGGGGCGAACGGATCTGCGCAACGGCGGCAGCCACGTTGCTCGATCGCTCGCGCCAATGGGAGCGGCTTCTCTTTATTTGCGGCCGCGGCTTGAAAGTGCAGGCCGCAACCTTTAGTGGGAAAGAGAGAAATCGTCTGTTGCCTTAGCTCTGCTGGTTGCGTTTCGTGAGCATTCTGGTAGCAGGTCAAAGGCGGCACGCGTTCATGACTTCCATTGAACGTTAAAATGTTCATTTTCGCAGATACGTTTTCTTCCGTGGGGATTATTAATAGAGAGCGCGACTAGAAATGATCGCAGGCCTCTGCGAAGAGAAGTTCAATCAGCCTTTGAGAATATTCGCTTGAGAGAGGTGTTGAGCCCCCGTTGGTTTCTATATGACGTGCCATGTGGATAAATAAATTGATACAACTCTCACCTCGAATAAATACTCATTATAATAATTACTTTAAATTCACGTAAGACACAGCTGCTATTCTATGTAATACAACTGAAATGATTTGTTTGTACTTCGACAGCTTGTCATTTGTCTCTTTTATGATTCGAAATCATGTGAATTATTCAAAGATAATTTCTCCTAATAATTTAATAATAACGAAACCGAGGAAATGTAATTATTAATAGAAAGAATGATATGAAAACGAGCAGAATAGGGGCAACAGACAATGAATAAATACATTTCTTTTGCTCTTAAATTTGTGTTAAATTTCAGTGGATATTCGATTTCGTTTAAACTGTTCCTCTTTCAATAATGACTTACGTGCATCTTTTGTGTAATTTAAACTGTAATTACACAATTTGTCATACTTTGTATTTTGGAAAGTACACATCCATCAGAGCAATGTCATATATGTCGTCCACCAGAGCAGTGTGAGGCGAGTGAATGTTCTTGTTGCATTGGTGTTGGGCACAAATGTATTGTTGAAGTAATGTTGCAGTTACTTCTTCAATAATCTTATGCAATCTAACATTTCCGCATACAGCCTGATTTGTAATCTTAATGTAGTAAAATAATACATTAAAAGTAGGATCAATGAATAACTTTTTTCGAACAATTTAATAGAATTTATTCCAAATTGCATATAATTGTTTCTAATTATGCCGGAGCAAACAGCCAGTGCATCTACTAGAAGCAAGATCGAGACTTCGAATGGAAAAAAATATTATATCAAAATGTAGATTGGTTTTTAATGTTGATGTTGAATTGCTAATAATTCACCAAAAAATTGATTAAATGTGATGAATAATTCTGTTTCAATACTACATAAGAAACGCAATTCAATAGTCTATGAATTATTCTATGAATGATCTCTTCTTTTCTTTATGCCAATCATTTACACATTTTACTCAATGACTTTTTTATTGTCATTCGTTCTCTCCTGCTTATTGAAAACATCGGGGCTCTGCATTAGATGTAATGATACATGACAAGTAATATCCAGCCTAAGTAAACAAATTTTTCATCAGTTAAATTGTGTATAATTTTAACAATAGTGAACGTATCGATGAGTATTGCTCTACTAACTTCACGTGCCGGGTCTCAACGTCATGTTATGAATGTTTCTATTACTAATAGTTTTCCACTTTACAGAGATAAAAATTGTGGAACTGCACGAGAAACTGAAATGCAGCGTGATGGGTTCGCAGCGGCTGAGAAAGAGGCGTCGGAGCGCCCGTTCGGCGGCGCCGGGGGTGGGGGTGGGGGTGGGGGTGGGGGCAGGCTGCGAGCGGCGTGGCCGCAGGCGCAGCCTCGAAAATAGGAATTTTCGCAAGATCCAGATTTAAAAATCCCAAATACGTGTGTGCTTTGTAATAACACGGGAGCTTAATGGGTTAATTACACGAGCATAATGAGAAAATTAATGAAAATTGTGAAGCTATGTGAAGGGAATTACACGGCCATAAATTGTGTTTATTTAAATGGAGTGTGTGTGCATGTTATTACGCTAACAAGGCGGCAGTGGGTGGGCCGACGTACCCGATCCGCCCCTCTCTCCCCTCCCCCGCCCCTGCCCTCCCCCCACCCCCTCCGTAATCCCCCTCCACCGCCGTCATCGCTTGCGGCACCAACTCTCGCGCAGCCAGGCGCCCGTTCACCCTCTCATTGCAGGCATAGTTCTTCTCGCTGCGAAGTTCTTGGAACAGTAGCAATTGCGGGGTACGCAGTAATCTGATTTCTAAAGGAGATCGTTTCGGTTTAAATCGTTCGAGTAGTAATGTTAACCAGGTGGTACCGTGTTCTTTAAGCAACAGTTCCAGGTTCGAGTTGAGCGTGAGCACACACGTGTTTTTGAGCTTGTTAAATGAAATACTGTTTAAAGCCGTTGTACTTATTAGTTCTACTCATCTACTGGTTCTTCACTGAGTGGCTGAGTCAAGAGATCTGTCGTTCAGCAGATGACCTAATACTGCGTGGGAAATCAGATTCGATTGGGTTCGAATTTGATTGGAAATGCTGAGACACAATGGCGAAGTAATCAGTGTGATCGCATTTCAAATCCACTTCCAGTCGTAGTAATCCATTTGTAGTCGTAGTATGTCACCATTCAACAGAGGGAAAGGCTGTTAAAGAAAATTAGTAGAGAAGTCAAATACATCTTCATGATAGTATTCATACTACAGCACCCATTCCTCTGTGATGCGTTGGCCTTTCATGTTGTCGAATGAACGCGCGATACGCAATGTTCGAAAGTTTTTATTGTTCGATCATCAAAATTCGACATTTTTACATTTCCTGAATCCGAATTAGTGTAATTTAAGCCACCCGTGTACCAGTCTACCTGACCAATTTTTCGATCGATTGTGGTTGATTAACTGTTGTTTCTGGGCCCGTCATCTGAAATGCTCATTAGTCCCGTTAATGTAGTGAATGCTTTATCCCGTGCAATGTTCCTGCCCCAGTTGCATAATAAGATTCTTCGCCGACCTACATGTTGGCTTGCAAGGGTTCGTCCCCCACCCAGAACAAGCTGTAGGCTCCCGACTGGCCTGATATGTGTCGTAGTGTACTGCTCGTCAGTGTCCGCGCATGGAAATGTGAGGAGAGCCTAGGAGAAGAAAGGGAAAGGAAAGATCGCGCGCGGTTTGTGGTCCATATGTTGGGGTACTTCTCCGGTATTCCCGTGGTATTTATCGTTAAACTACGAAAACCCCATCAGAGCTGTCTATAATTCTAGCCCTAGAGTTCTCCTCCAGACAGTGGTTGTATTCGACCTAGCGATCTAGAAATCCCACACAATCGGGACTCGAACCCTAAGACTTTGCAGTCCGAGTCGCAGCAGAATCAGCCAGTCAGCTATCCTCGGTACCGATTGTGGCACGCTCATTGCCTCCGGAATAATTCTTTCCCTCAAACGTACTTTTTCTCAAATTTTCACACGGGGCTTTCGGCATATTGGAATGTCAAGAGTGCCAATTTGGTTGAATAATCATATTATAAGTTACATAATGCAGTATTTTAGAAAGTATATTAAAATCGTTTTTCAATGCTGAATTTTGAAAGCATTCAATGAATTACCTCAATAAATTTAGAACATCAAAATAAGTTATTCCAGTTCTCTGTTTGTACACATCAGAGAATGTCAGTCATTTGGATCGCCACATAGCGCGGCTCCCGCTGCGCTTCTTTGATGGATGTCTCGGGCGCGTCCGCCCGTTTCCCACGCCACGCGAGCGTGCGTGTCCGGGTGCGTGTGTGCGCGTGCGACGGCGTCCGCTCAAGGCGAACGTCGTGAGCGGCGCGCGTGCTGCGTCGGTGCGCGACCTTCGCGTGCCACGTCTCCCACCCCCCACCCCTCCACCCAACCCTCCACACCCACCCTCCACCCCCCACCCTCCACCCCACGCTCCACCCCCCACCCTCCATCCACCACCCTCCAGCCACCACCCTCCATCCACCACCCTCCACCCCCACCCTCCCTCCGCCTGGCCCATCACCACCTCCCTCCTCTCCCACCCCCACCCTCCGAACGCAACCCTCCCTCCGCCTTGCGGCCTCCATTCATTCGCCCTCCACCTCCATCGGCCATCCTCCGCCCTCCCCCCCCCCCCCCCGCCTTCCAGCCTCCCAAAGCGCCGCGCTTCCTCCCGCACCCTCCCACCGCTGGCCTTCGCCCTCCGTCGAACAGCCTCCTGCAGCAGATCCGCCTCCACCCTACAGTGCGCATCTCGTAACCAGCCATTCTCTGGTTTTCTCTCCTCAAGAAATTTCTGTTCGGCCAGCACTACGCGTGTCACAGCGACACGGAGTTGCAGGTAGCTGTCGGTCACTTGTGTATTCCATGGTGTGACAAATGTCTCAATTCGATGAAATCGTTTTCTTTTTGTCGACGACGGACGGAAGATTACTTTCTGGATGCGCTTCGTATGCAATTCAATCGTAAGAAAAGGTTCTTAAGTCTTGTTTCTCAATAATTAGTGTAACCACATTTGGCACAGGTCTATTTTTATGACGATTAATTCCACAGTTATCATATAGTTTCTTGAATTATAGTCCACATAAACGATATTAAAATCTTCTAAAGTAATGTATAACTACCTCGAAAGTGATAAGTTAACGAGAAGCTGCCTGTAAATACAAATTCAGTTAAGAGATGCTTCATGTCAGTGAACAGTATATACGCTATATTATAAATCAGTGAAAACTGAGCACATATAATACACCAGGCATTACAAAGGGATAACACGTGATAAAAGAACAGGCGCATAGGAAAACAAAGGAGGTGTCTGCATTCGCAGCGAGAGGCGGTTTTATCGCTGCGCAGTCGGGGCACAACGATGGCCACGTTGCCCCACCCCACACGCGAGGCCCCAAACGCTATCCGATATCTCGCTGCGCCGCCGCGCCGCGCCGCGCCGCGCAACCTGCATTCCGACAGCGCGGCAGCGGCGACACGCCCTGCGCGAAGGAAGAAATGCCGCAAAACCATTGCCCTCGCGTCTACTCCCCCGCCGCCAAGGCCCCCGCTGCAGCTGCGAACGCGCGCCCAAGTGCCCCCGACTCCACACGCGCGTCCGCTCCCATCGCCCTGCAGCCCTGACCTCCACCGCCACCGGCCCTGTCATCGCTCCTCCTATTCTCTCCGGCTTCGATCGAGTAGGGCGTTTTCCGTGGTGCTGATTCCGAAAATATAGGGCGCGTTGTTGAGGTCTCTTTCCCTCGCTGGAAAGCGAGATCTGACGCCGCACTACACGTCGTTGAGGTATGCTGGTTCTCCGACGTATGGGATAGGTCCCAAATGCTATCGGATATCCCACTATACCGCCGCGTAGCCCCCCCCGGCGCCATTTGCATTCCGACTGTAGAGCGCCGGTGCGCCTTGAGGAGAAAGAAAATACGGCCGAAGCTTAGTCCTTGCGTCTGCTCCCCAATGACGACTGCTATTGTACCCCTCCAACAGGTCTCCAGCTGCAACTCGCGAACGCGCCGAACTAAGCCACCCCTAGTGATGCGACTTCGATGACGATGATTTGAAAACGAATGGTTTCATAGAAACATCGAGTTTTAATCGTCAATATATTGAAGCCGATGTTTTTGACATCGCTGTTTTGGGCTCGATGTTGTTGTTTTTTCTGATATTTTGTTTGTAAATGAATAATTTTGATAATCGCAATTCTGTAAGAGTTAAAATACGAAATAAACCGCTATGGTGCCACCGTGCGTGTGTGCAAACCAAAGGCACTGTTTGTGCTACCTTCCGTGAGAAGACCACTCGACGACTCCTGTTCGCTGTTTCCTGTGCCTCTCTTCGTCTTTCGCAGATGAGAGGCGATCAACGAATGCCCCGTGTGCTAGTCTCCCCTGCCTTCCTGTTTCCTTCTCCTGCAAAGGGAGGACTAACCTTTTGATATGACACTGTGCGCTCACTCTTAGTTTTGTTTATTGATCTAATATTTTAAAACGTTATTCAGTTAAATGTATATCATAAATCAATAATCAATAAACACGGCCACTGTCAAATGTAATTGTTGCGCACAAAACTAATGATATAGTTTACAAAACAAACTTCAAAACAGACGTTTTTTGATCGATGGTTAATATTGATATTTAGTTTTGAACATCGATGTTCAAGTAGTGTTTAGTAACATCGTAGTTTAGTTTTATTATCGATGTTTTATTATGGATATTTGCTAGTCATCTCCGCTCACAGTGTAGCATAGTTTCGCCATCGTCCGGGGACCCGTTAACATCGCTATTACTTGTCGCTGACCCCGCAGCCCTCAACACCGCCTTCGCTAGCCCTGTCATTGCTCTTCCTGTTTTCACTGGCTTCATTTCATTATATTGGGTTTTGGGGGAGCGTAAACAGCTATTGATATAATACCGTAAGTGTAGTGCAGGTCATATCCCGAGATGTGGCAGTGTTCCTCCCCGCTGGAATGTAATATCCCATGCTGACCTACACGTCGGATAGCACTAAGCACCCGGGGGTTCTACTCACATGTGTGGCAGTGTAGTGCATGAATGCGCAGTGTGTGGTGTGTGTAAGATGAAAGGAGGGGCCATAAATCAGCAAAAAGAACGTCGCGCGTTGTCCTTGGTCTGTTTGAGAAGATTCTACTTTGATGTTCGCCTGCTATTGATCGGAGAGAGAACGAACCACTACCGATCAGAGCAGTTGGCCTCTAGAATCTCCTAAAGATAACGGATGAGCTCGATCTAGCTACCGAAGACCCAAGTGGCTTGGACATTTTCCTTGTTTGTTTGTTATATTTCCAGTCCTCATCCATCTCCAACCATCACGTAGCCACTACCTCTGCCACCCTCTGCCGCCCTCATCCAGCCACAATGAAGGCCGGCGCCGCTCCGCGAAGAGACGCTCTCCATCGCCATCTGTGTCTCCCTGGCAGCTGGCGCTCTAAGGATGGCACGTGGCATTCTGTTGGCAGCCGTGCGTCTCTGTCGCTGTTGCACAAGCGCCCCACGCACACATTGTTTTACGCTCGTGGCTCATTTACTCCAAAGAAAACCTACGCATCTAAGTGTCAGATACTTTTTTCCTCATAAAATATTGCAAACATTATTGTAAATTAATCTTTGAATTAAGAATTTTCTGTCAATGGTAAGGAAAATCTGAGAGCATAGTCTGACGCAGGTATTTTGGATTTTTAACAATAGTCTTGACGAATAAAAGTGAAAATATCCGATATATTTACGTGTTATAAGATAATAATTTATTTATTGTTCTTTACCAGTGTGCTATCCACTAGTATTGATTCGTTTGTGGATAGGTGTGGCGTCATCACATCTCTCAAAAGTCGCACGTGATAGTAGTGTTTTTCAAAAGCATTGAGAGATGTTACGCTATCAGGCGTAACACAAATGCATTATGATCTACCACCCCGCCCGTTGCTCCAAATGCAAAGTACTTCGGTGTATACGCGACTCCGGCCCTTCAGAAAATGCAGCACGACCTGCTCAGTGCGCGCTTAGTATTTTTGCTTATATTACCCACATGTCATTGAACAACCCGTCTCACAGCATTCATAATTATTTATTGATTCTCAGCGCTTGTGTTAATGAGCAGCGTGTATTTTCGCAATATTCATGGGATGATTAATTTCCCAGCCTTTGTCTCCTTCCTTTTAATTTATGCTCTCAAATTTTACTTGTGATTTATATCCGTCTGATTTTCCTCGCCGTTTACATCCAAGATGATATATTTCAATACAGATAAATATGCATTACGTGTCTCTTTGTGATTTCCAAAATTTCAGGTTTTAAACATTTTAAAATATTTTTAACTTTTAAAAATTACTTCAATTTACTTATTAGATTATTAGAAGGTATCCCACATCCAACCATCTTCATCTGCACAATTGTACGAACCTATTTAACTGAAAAACTACATAAGCTATCAACATGAAATTTAAACACATTATAGGCACTACTACTAAGACCAATTTGGTTGTTGTTACTCAAACGTTAGTGCATATATTTGTATGTGCCACAAAACCTTTAGAACCTCTGGAGTGATTGCTCTCAACTTTGACACTTAACACTTTTTAGGGGTTGAGAATGAAAAATAGCGAGGTTGCGATTGAAAACTGTTACCTCAGAACGTTTTTTTAAATATTAAATTAAATGCATTCCCCCACCTGGCATCATTGTTGCTGGTTGTCGTCGTGTGTCGCGGGGGGTGGGGGGTGGAGAGGGACCAGACAGAGCGAGCAGAGCGGGAAAGGCGGACAAGTGGAAGGAGCAAAATGCGCGAGAGGAGAGGAAGAAGCGAAAGGAGAGGGAACAGACAGAGCGCAAGGGGCTGCCATGGGATGCCAGATTGGTCGTGCGGGGGAGAAGTGCTCCAGCAGGGTAGACGGATGGGCGGGGCAGGGGGGCAGGAGATGTGGGCAAGTGGGGGTCGCGCGTTGCGTTAAGAGCGAGAGGAGCATATAGAGCGGAAGCGGCTGGCTGGATAGAGCGGGAGTCGGGCGAAGCCGCTTAATAGCCGATTGCGAGACATAAACTCCCGGGCAGCGCTGGGTATTCAGCTCGAACAGAATTTGGCCGCGCCGGCTCAGGCCTGACGAGCTAGCCCTCCGAGCCCCGACCTCGGGTTAGATTCTTAGAGGTTCAAAAATGAAAAGTTTTGTTGTTCTTGCAGCTGGTTGAGAGAGCGGACGCTTCCCGCAGGCAGAGAATGGGGGCGCGGAGCGCTGCGACTGCTGCCCGCACGCCCCTCACGCTGCCCACCGCCGGCGCAGCCACGGCTCGGCCACAGTTCCTTACATGCAAATAACATAGAATACAAACAGTGTAAAGCCCTTGCTGTCACGTAACGTCAGCCGTAAGCCGTAACGCATTGAGTATGAGAATTCAGTCGGCACGCTCAGTATGAGAAATTGTAGAGTGACGCAATCAACTGTTTGCACTTTAAAGTCTTAACTATTGTCTTTGGACTGTTTCCAAGTTCCGGGGTATCTCATAAGACCATAAACACCTCTCACGTGGCTCGTAGGTTCTTTCAATGTCAGGACGTCTTGGGAATTTTTAAATTAGGTTATGGGGGTCCGCAAGAGCGTGAATTTCATTTGACCAGTCTCGCAGATGAAGTAAATGTATGGTTCAGCGAATATTCAAACAATCATATTTGATCTTCATTTGTAAATTCTATTTATTCAACTCCCGCCAAATAAAGAAATCTAAAAAATATTTTTTAATTCAGAAACTTGTTTAAACAACAAAAAATAAACGAACAGATAATGTAAAAGTAATAAAATAGCTAATAGCTATTTAAAATAGCTAACGTAGTTGTAGCGTAAAAAATATTTCCCTTCGATTCCCGAATTATCTTCACGTTTCAATAGCGGGTCAGGTATCGATATTTGTTGTTGTTGTTCTTGTTCTTCGATTACTGTAGCTCCTAGGGCGATTCAACACTCAGTTGTGTATAAAATGTCGACAGAATGAAGAATATTGAATTCTTATTCGCGGCCATCACGTTCCGGCTCTTATGAAATCGTATAGCGCCCGCTCGGGGATAAGGAACTTTTAGTGAAGACTTTTCTAATTCCATATGATTTTTCTTTTTTCACCGAACTGCCTTTAGACATACTCTCTTTTATTCTCATTGTAAAGCCTTAATCAGGCTTTACAATAATTATGCGCTTACAAAATAATTGTATGCCGATGATAACAGTATCTCCTCCTCCACAAACGTCAGAAGTGTAAGCGGTGGAATAGCGACCTCTGAAAGCCTGATATCCAGTTAAAAATGGCTCACAGAAAGTTTCTCAAATTTTTGAGTGACTAGCAGATGGAATTTTGAGTCGAATTTCCATTCGATATGATTTATACCGACTCTATAGAACTGACACAAAAGATGTCCCTATTCATGGATTTCCCGTGACAGCAAACTGAGAAATTCTCCAAGTGGGATGCACTGATAAACTTACTCATTGTCGCATGTCCTTCGTCCCATTCTATCAGTCCGTGAAATGTACGTATATAGAATGACTTTCCTTATTATGATTCAAAAAGGAAAATAAAAGAGAGAAATATGAATTTTTTTAAAAATTTATTGTATACGCACGCATATATGAAGAGTAGTGTTGAGAACTATATATAATGCTGCGAAAGCGAGTTCGATAATTGTGAAAATGCTTGAGTGTCTTGAGGTCCCCTGATTCCGAAAACCTGCTTTTAAAAGCGTCCGTCCGTCCATAAACAACTCCAACACAAATTTGGCCAAAATGAAATCCGAGATCATGTCCGTTTGAAACTGACTCTCTTAATTTTGGGAATACTTCATACGATGCCCCGTTTCAATTTTTTTTTTTTTTTTTTTTTTTTTGAAAAACAGCTTCAATTTTTCTTTAATTTTCTTGTGAGTGTAGTGTGAAGTGCACTAATAAATATGGCGCCGGAACGATTTTGACTGTTGCTTTCGAAATTTGGAAGAATTGCAAAAGTTTCAAATATCTAAACTCCCTCGTGCAAAACATTACTGAAGATAGGGATTTTTTTCTATTGAAATTTATTCTCCAAAATTAGTTCTTTCATTAAAATCGTGAACATTTTTCGAACATATTACAGTTTTTCTCTTAATTTTTAGTGAAACATAGGCAAATATTCAAATATTAAAAACAATATATTATTTTGCAAATGCGAATTACAATGCATGTACCCCATTTTGAGTTTTCTTTTGTTTGTTTAAAAAATAGATGTAATTTATAATATCTCACACGTCGTTAATATTTACAATAAGTGCGTTTTTTTCTATCTCATTGCATTGTTCTGTACAAGTGTTTCAAGTGATTTCTTACTAAGAAACAGAAGTTGACTGATTATTTCGTGTTTTCGGTCGCGTCAACTACCAGGGACATTAGTCCCCTTAGTGTAGTGCAGGGTTGAAGGTTGGCAGGTGTTGCTAGTAGCGTTGGTCGAATGCGATGACGGGAGTGGTCGGTGGGGGGGGGGGGGAGAGGCGTTCGTGCCCTATCGCCTCGACGCGCTGCTTTTCAGCGACGGCACCGCGCACATGTTCAACGCTTTTCTCGAACGCGTAGGAGGAATTTGATGGCGCATTATGGCGGCCGGTGTGCAGGCTGCCTATCGCTCTTCTGCGAAACGCCTGAGACAATGCTCCCGATGGGGCCGAGATAAGCATCGCATACAACGCCTGCGCGGACCTACAATGACCCCCATAGGGAGTCACGTGCAGTGCGAGTTGCCCCATGGTTTTGAAGTTCTTCCGGTAATTATGTTCGCATTAAATGATCACGACAGCGGTTGTAACGAACAAGTCGTATATTGTATTCGGTTTGTGGATTTTTCCTCGTCTGTTTTCATTTCGTTTGTTTTTAAATAGTTTCCAAAGAATATAAAAATTCCACTCTCTTCTTCTCACGTCTTCTCACAAATACTTTAATTTTGCTACAAAGTATTAAAACAAATAAACTTTACTGAATGTGCAATTTCTGATCTTGTTCTTACTGGAAGTGTTGAGATGGCATAAAATTAGACATAAAAGCTGAAGATAAAATAAAACTGGTTATAATGAAATCTCAATAACTGTAGTCAGATAACCCAAAATGCCGGCGTGTAGAAGTTTCTTAGTTTCAATTGTACACACCCCTTTGGGCACACGACATCTGTATTGATAGCTGCAATGGTTAAGGTTACGTGTGACGCTCGCGAACGCCGATGACTGGAACTGTGACGGCCGATACCGTGCTGGTGTCGTTAATCTGCTCGAATCCTGTGTGCGTGTCTCTTGCCCAATTCGAGTTAGAAGATAGGAAACGTTGATTTACTTGTTTTTGGTTTTTCTTATAGCTCCCCGGAGAGGCTTTCTATAAGTCGTAATTTCAATCATTCCTCCCCATGCGCCCCTTCCAATCTAAAGTTATCCGGAGAGTCCGTCTCAAATGGCCACCTTCACAGCGGGAAGAGCCCACGTCTAGAAATGATTGTATTAAGCTGATTAGATTCTTTGTCGAACAGAGCCACTTGTTATATACTTTTTTACTAAATTTGCTAACAAAGAACTAACAGAAGAAAAACTAAGTTCAAATACACGTATGTGAATATTGACTCCTTTTTGGGAGAGGAAAAAACAATTTTAATAAAAAAATGTATCCTTGTGAAGTTCCGTTAAAACTTAAGTACGACCATTTGATGAAACAACGCAATTTTTCACTGAATGCAAACAATAAAATTCGACAAAAAATAACGAAAACAAAAGTACAAAAAGAATTCGTAAAATTTTGTCGTATACCTTTTTGCACATAGAACGTCCATTTTACATCTTCATGATTGTTTATAGTAGGCAATATGAAGAAACCGAGCCCTAATAATGGATCGGTTGACAAGCGCCACCGCAGGGGGGTGTGGGAGGCGCAGGGCGCGGCGCGCCGCCACAGCTGTCGCTGGCGCCGTGCGCGGCGTCGTCGCCCGTGACAGGAGCGGCCGCGGGCGGTGGCCGCTGGTGGGCGGCCGGCGGCGCTGCCCGGGGCGAGCGGGCGACGAGGGCCACCTTCCACTGGCGCGGCGCATCGACTGATGTCACTGCAGTGCCTCTGACGGGGACGTCCTACAGGTGCCGCACCTTGAAATACCGTTCCCCCTCCCAGAATCATTAGTAAAATTTGGCCCAGCTATGTTTGAGATCGACGCACCGTAGGCGCTATGTGTGGACCTCCATGAGGCCCTGAACCACCACTGAGTCTGGTGGTCCTCTTGTCTACGTACTATCCCTTTATGATTGACTTTCTCAGAACTTCGGCAGGTGGTTTCACAATTCACATTTTTTAGCTAAAGTTACTTGGAGAGTTTTGCCTCGTTTTATACACGTGCCTTTTAATTGTAAATTTGAATCAATAATTGTTACATTGATTTTTAATGCAAAATTGTGAAATCACTCCCATTAATTTTTTTAAACTTCAACACTAATAGCAGTTGCTAAAAAGAATTTTATACATTAAGATTAAATCTGAAATAATTGCATATCATTTTGCCAAATATTTTTTCTAACATTTAATCGCAAGAAGTGATATCTCTTCCCTAACCAACAAGAAACAAAACAAAATTAAGCGAAATTCGATTATATTGAGTATTTTTTAATACGATTGCTGTTAATTAATTATTTGTATTGATTTATTTGGTCCCTTCTTTCACTTAAGTCAATTGCAACTAATGGCGCATAACCATAAATATATGAAAGTTTGTTTTACATTTCGTGAAACTAATCTATTTGTTTTAACCTCGACTTATTGTTAGCTCTGAGCTGCAAGTTGCAAATGTCTGCAATGAAAAAAGGAGCTGAATAAATTAATACTATACAACTCAATCACATTAATCTGATAACAGGCATGAAAACTACAAACAGGACGATGAACAATTGTGATAGCATTTCAAATACAAAAATTTTGAAAATAAATTTATATAAAAATTAAATAAAATTTAATAAAATATATTTATTTAAAAATTATACATTGTATTTGAAATAATTATTGTTAGCATTGTTATCTGTTTATACATTTTCATAATGAACAATTAACAGCTCATAATTGCCCTAGGCCACAAAAACGAAACATTACAATGAAACCAAATGTAATTAGGTTATCTCAGTACTAAGAGATTATGAAAAGTAAGATATAAGTTTTGCCTCTGAGAATGCTGTCAATCTGCTCACATAGTAAAAATCAGACGTTTGTGCACATGAACATTTTGGAAGGGGCACTTAACCTCACATGATAAAAATATTTCATGCAATGCATACTCCTTTAGAATATGGAATATGATCAAGAGGTCAAATTAAAATCAATTGTATTTACGCACATTATTGTTATTTCATTGAACTTCAAATTATTATTTGCAGGTCTCTCAGGAGGTTCAACGAAGTTCAAATTAGTCTAGTGTGATAACAAATTTTATACTCCAAAAATAGTGAGTCAGAAAACAATGTGATCATTTTTAAAGAAGAAATAATAATTACAAAAGGAAATAGCTTTTATAAATACATGATTCTGTAGCTTTTGTAATTGAACGATCGATTCTAAACGTCAAACCCAAACTAAGATAAGTGTTTCCAAATTATAAAGTTTTATTTAAAAAACGCAATGTAATTAAATTTTCACACGAGAGGGCTTGTTCAAAGTCCCATTTCTTCTTTCTGAAATTCTGTTTTTGAATAGTAGGTCAATGTTGGCATTAGGATATTAGTATCACATGTTCCCTGAATTTGGATAAACATTTTATTTATATTTTTTTCTTAAAAGTTTGTGACATAATCAATGCCAGACGTCATAAAAAATAGATTGTTTCGAATTTTCTATAATACCTATTATAGATAAAAATTCTCACCTTTTAGCATGAAGTTTGCATTGTTGCATGGGATACCAATTATAAACACTTTACAAACTTTCCAAACATAACAATTGTTAATCCTTAGTAATTTCTGAAGTGACAGTATTTTTAATGTGTAAAATAAGAACAATCAAAATTGTTCTATAAATTAAAACTCAAAACATCAAAGATAGAAAATTTCATATTTTCTTAGATGAAGCTTCAAATTTCAAATTCCACCTACGCAATTCTAAGTATGATTTTCTGAAGTAAACTTTAGTCTGCACACGCCTATTATAAAAACTCGAATTCAACAATGTAAAGGACATAACTTTTGCACACCCGTCACAATTTTATCTTTTAAGCCTCTAAAAAATACAATGAGAAACAATATATATTTTTTTTAAATTATACATTGTATTTGAAATAATTATTATTAGCTATATGTATTTATTCATTTTCATAATGAATAATTAAGAGCTCATAATTGCTAATTCAATACTGAGAACCATATCATTACTTGTTTTTGTCCTAAAATTTTGTACAAGTTTTGTGTTCTGAACCAGAATCCATGTTTTGTGGGTCCTTTATACCAAAAAATAGATTGAGGGCAAAACTGCTGCCTGTCTGTCCGTGTCTCCGTCTCTGTCCTTGTCTCTGTCTCTGTCCGTGTCAGTCTCTGTTTCTCTGTCTGTCGGTCTCTCTGTCTGTCTGTCAATCTGTCTCTGTCTGTCTGTCTGTCTCTGTCTGTCTGTCTCTGTCTGTCTGTCTCTGTCTGTCTGTCTCTGTCTGTCTGTCTGTCTGTCTCTGTCTGTCTGTCTCTGTCTGTCTGTCTCTGTCTATCTGTCTCTGTCTGTCTGTCTCTGTCTGTCTGTCTCTGTCTGTCTGTCTCTGTCTGTCTGTCTCTGTCTGTCTGTCTCTGTCTGTCTGTCTCTGTCTGTCTGTCTCTGTCTGTCTGTCTCTGTCTGTCTGTCTCTGTCTGTCTGTCTCTGTCTGTCTGTCTCTGTCTGTCTCTGCCTGTCTGTCTGTCTCTGCCTGTCTGTCTGTCTCTGCCTGTCTGTCTGTCTCTGTCTGTCTGTCTCTGTCTGTCTGTCTCTGTCTGTCGGTCTCTGTCTGTCGGTCTCTGTCTGTCGGTCTCTGTCTGTCGGTCTCTGTCTGTCGGTCTCTGTCTGTCGGTCTCTGTCTGTCGGTCTCTGTCTGTCGGTCTCTGTCTGTCGGTCTCTGTCTGTCGGTCTCTGTCTGTCGGTCTCTGTCTGTCGGTCTCTGTCTGTCGGTCTCTGTCTGTCGGTCTCTGTCTGTCGGTCTCTGTCTGTCGGTCTCTGTCTGTCGGTCTCTGTCTGTCGGTCTCTGTCTGTCGGTCTCTGTCTGTCGGTCTCTGTCTGTCGGTCTCTGTCTGTCGGTCTCTGTCTGTCGGTCTCTGTCTGTCGGTCTCTGTCTGTCGGTCTCTGTCTGTCGGTCTCTGTCTGGCGGTCTCTGTCTGTCGGTCTCTGTCTGTCGGTCTCTGTCTGTCGGTCTCTGTCTGTCGGTCTCTGTCTGTCGGTCTCTGTCTGTCGGTCTGTCTCTGTCTGTCGGTCTCTGTTTGTCTGTCTCTCTCTCTGCCTCCGTCTGCGACTCCGTCCCTTTGCCCGTCTGTCCGCCTGTCCACCTGTCCGTCCGTCTGTTATTAAGTCTAGCGCTTAAAACGTTATGCTGATTTTCTCCAAAATGTATGTTTCCGAACGTATTCGAGCCTTTCGGAGATTTAAAGGGATACTTTGAGTGTAATTGAGGGTACTTTACATGAGGTCTCAAAAACATTTTCAATTTTTTCTCTTAAATGACTTAACTTTTTTATTAAACTTTGTCCTCGGATAACGTAAAAGATGCATATACACCTGGCCCCGTGTGAGTACAAACAGACAGCGCGGGACAGAGTCCGCGCCCCCCCCCCGTGCCACAGGAAGCTACCTGCGGAACAAAAGAAAAGATCTGCAACAACACCAGGCGACAAGCTGGAGCGCCTGCCTAGGTCTCGAATAGATTTATGTATTATAAAAATATATATAATAGTAATATAAGTAAGAATTTACACTAAGCCAGACGGCAACTGAAATTTATAAATGTATGTATAAATATTGTAACGTTTCTCCGTGGTGAATTAAAACCAACACTATTATTTAAACAAAGAAGGTTTATTCGTGAACAACTATACACTAAAATCTACTTGGTCTATTTACAGATATATTACACTTAATTATTTACACTGTTACACACGACTCCGTTCTCTTGATTTATTTACAGAGTTCACTTCTTACACACTATTTATTTAAACTGTTCTCGTCTTCTACATTATCAGTCAGTCCATGCACAGTCCACGGTCCACTGCACTTGACCCCAATTCCCTGCACAGACCACAATTCCCCTGCGCAGACCACAATTCCTTGCGCAGACCACACTTCACTGCGCACACCAGGGTCCACTGCACTGCTGTTTACCGCGATGCCCACTTCACAGCTCAGCTTCCACTGCAGACTTCAAACTGCTGACTGCTGTTTCCCCACTGCACCACTGCTTACCGCGATGCACCCTTCACAGCTCAGCTTTCACTGCAGACTTCAGGCTGCTGACTGCTGTTCAACCACTGCACCACTCTTCACCGCAATGCACACTTCCCAGCACAGCTTCCATTTCGGACACACTGACGGACTGACGTCTTACTGCTCACTACTGACTTCTGCTAAACTCGCTTCTGTTAACTCGCTTCTCTAACTCCTGACTGACTCGCGGCCGCCGGCAGCGGCACCTTTATACCTGCCCGGCGCTTGTCCCCAGGCGCCCGGCACATTCTCGGCATTTCTCCGCGGCTCGCCAATAGTCCGGAACCGTCTAGTTCGGGGGGAAGGGAAGGGGCGGCGGTAGATGACGCAATCCACGCGCAGCGACTTCGGCAGGTGATGCAATATACGTTACAATATGTATACATATAATATATATTAGATTAAGAAATAAATATTTGTGTTAAAAGAGATTAGTGCAGGTCTCATGTTCGTTAAAGTCCCAGATTTTTGGAAGATTGCAATAATGCATTTTTTTGGTCATCTTCCTACAACTATAGAATTGAAGAGAGACATTTTTCTTTAAGTTCCTCAGACCATATTTAGAGAAAGAAATGAAATTAATTTTGCTTATATTTTTGCTAAATATTGCTTATATTTTACGCAAAATTACGGGAAAATTACTCTTATTTACGAAAAATTGTACATTACTATGTTTCCAAAACATTTAATAACCTGATTTTAAGAACGAGATGTTATTGAGGAAAATATCTTTCATCAATAGTATAGTTGTAGTAATACGCCCAAAAAAATTGCACTTGAGAAGTTTCGAAAATTCTGGGATTTCAACCAACATAGAGCCTGCATCGTTCTCTGCAGCGCCCTTTACGCTGTACGCTAACAAACATTAATTCAAAATGTTAATTTTAGAAACAAATTCAGGTTTCATGTGAAGTACCCTAAGAACTCTCAATATCTGATTGAAACTCACAAAGCTTCGATTCTTTCAGATCTATTGGGGAAAATCCATTTTGGAGAAAATCGGTCATAAGGTTTAGGCGACAGCTGATCACGTAGGGAAAGCTGAACGGTCGGTCGGTCGATCATCAACATCTAAATCATTAACGACACTATTGCACTAAGCACCACTATACAGCTAACGATATGGTAACTGTGAAGCTGACATGAAATGGTGATCATAGGGGGTGAAAGGACGAGCACAATACAACCATGCCCGAGGGGGAACTCGAACCCGCGATCCTTCGGTCGGAGATCGCTACGGCACTGCTGCCTTAACGATTTCGGCCGTCCGGACCGGCGATTTCTGACTTTGTCTCCCCGTTGTCAATACATTATTCCAAACTAGCTTAACCTTGAGGATATGATGGTAGAATCTTAAGAGCAGACAACTATAGTGTGATTGTCGCCTAAGTAAACCCAAAATTAAACTGATTTCAATTGCTAATCCCTTCTGATCTTATCTTGAGTATTTAGTGTCCTGCAGCACAAAATGATCAAAAATACACCCTCCCTCTCCTACTTCTTTCAGTTAATGTGGGGTATATTGTAATAAAAGCGATCAAGTCGCCTAAACTAGCCCGACTAGGGACCAGCCAAATGTAAACAAACCTAATGTGCACGGGGGAGGGCGCCAGGTTCAGCTCCTGAAATGTAACTGAGTGGAAGAGTTGGGAGGTCAAGAATGAGCAATTGAGTCATTTGTGACAAACAACTGTTTATTCCTGGCACCAAAAGCTGCCAGGGGAATTTACAATGTCGCAATGGGCGACGCAAGTTCTTTTACTAAAACTACTCTATGAATTAATTACAAGTGGTTAATTCTGCTGGGCCTGAGCGCGGCCACTTGCAGTTTTTCGCTGTTATAATTGTTCAGTGAGACGGCAACGTCTCATAGTTATCACCAATGGCTGCTGGTCTTCATGGGCGGGCCGAGGCGGCAAGGCTGGCGGCTCCGGGTTGCTGATCTTCTGCGGCGCGTCTTCTCTCGCTCAGGTAGCGGCGATTCCAGATTGTCAGCTCGAGCAGGCTCAGAGGAGGCGAGTGGCCACGGGCGCTGACGTTGCGAAAAGGGCTGTCACTTAGCCCGGAACGAGAGGCGGCAAGGCTGGCGGGCCGAAGCGAAAACGGCGCGGGATTCGGTAGTTTCCCGTCCGAGTTTCCTCCGCAACAGTTTACAAGTCGCGTCCCGATCGTGAATGACTGAATAATTAGGCACGTTTAGCTACCAGGGAGTATCTTGGAACTCTTCCGTAGTAACAAAACTTTATAAGTCTCTCTCGAAGAAATCTTAAAAGGTGAAGTCTCCGAAGAAATTTTACAAGTGCCCGAAGAAATTTTAACAAGTCTCCGAAGAAATTTTAACAAGTGTTTTCGAAGAGATTTTACCAAAAAGTGTCTCCGAAGAAATTTCAACAAGTTAGTGTCTCGAATAAATTTGACAAGTCCCCTATTCCTACTCTGCATCGCGTTTATAAAAGAAGTTCCTTTCCCCTTCCCAAATTGTTCCTGGCACCAAATTTCTCCCTCCCCTCATGGCGAAGCTTCCCATTGGCCAAGGGTGGCTGCGTCGCAGAAATCTGATTAACCAATCTCGTGTCGATTTTTCTGTAATTTTCCGTAAATGCTCTCTGTCTGTCGCTGTCTTCGCTCTCTCTCTTGCTTCCCTTTTGTTAGTTACTCCGGGAGCTGATCGCAGCTGTGTGGACACGTGCGCGCGAAAAAAGCGCATTTCACGGGTTCCCGATTCCCGGATTTCCAGGCCGGCACGGTCTAATCGACTGCCTTACTGTATTTAATTTGTTAATGGCCCGTGCAGGGATTCAGGCGCCTACCCAGGCGTGTGCCGAGGCGCGTGCCAGAACGAATGTAAGGGGTTAGCATTGTTCGGAAGAGGCCGAAAAAAGGTTCTCGCTTACGACGTGTCGTAAATGCGTCGTCTTTGATTGACACCCGGCCAATCCTTTCTTTGGGGTTTGCACCCTCCGGTCGCGCGGCCGGAGAAGGGATGCGGGGGCGCGCTCTGTCCCAGGAGAGGGCCGGCGAACGGCTCCGAAAACAAGAATGGCTTTTTATGACTGTCATAAACCAGCTGCCTCTGTAGGACAGGCCGGCGCGCGGTCGGGGGGTGGGCTGGTGTGACAAAGGAACCCTCCGCGGCGGTGGCCGCGTCCTCTCTGACCCACTTACTTCTGTGCCGCGGCGCGAGCTATTTCCAGATGCAGAAATTCATTTGTTATTGGCGACGCCATAATAAAATTATATTTAATTAATCGGTGACGCCACAATATACATGTCCCATAATAAACCATTGTTAAGTATTCGCATCTCTAGAAATATATTTGTGATAAAAAAATAGAAAATAACCTTTTTAATAACCTAGTTTTGTTTCTTCCCTGTACAAAGCCTTATCTTCTTGTGAATTTTACACTTGTATAATTCATCATCGATCCCTTACTCGATTGCTCACCCAAAAGCCTTATATGTTTAGACCACAAGTATTAGGAACAATTTCCTACTTTTAACGCCACTGATGTGTTCTCAACACACCCGCTCCACATCCTCAACATTTTGACTGCCTCCTCATCTTTACCACTGGGTTCTCGCCAAGCCAATTCCAACTTCTTACGTTCAGCACAGCCTCTTGGAACGACTAAATTTAGCTCAAAGCGAACATTGTCGCTGACTCTGAGATCTTAACTTCTTAGCGAGGTGGAATTCAGCCGCTGTCTGGAGGTGAAATGTTTGTAAGCAGTTTGCGTGGTTTATCCGATGAATACCAGGCGAATTCTAGATCACAACCCTAACGAATGGTCTCCTCTCTGCATACGCAAACACACTTACATACACTACATTAACATACTTTGTACATGAGGAAGAGCAGGTGGGGGCTTGGATGGTCCGCTGGGGAGGGACGTGCGGGGGGGGGAGAACCCCCGGAATTCGACGCGACGCGTGGATCAACTCACTTTTCCCAGCGAGTGAGGAACATCTCCCCCCCCCCCCCCCCCCCACAACGGAACATTCGCAACACTTGCGGTACTTACCATAATCACCAATCAAATCCTGCATTAGAACGTTTCCTGCCTCTCGGTTTACCGTTATTCCACCATCATTCAAATCAATCATTATCAGCATCAGCATCCGCCATTTATTCAGACCACTCTCTCAGATATAGGCGAAAAGTTTCAGGTATTGAGAATTATAACAAAGATCCCCCCTATCTTCTCCCCTGCCCCATCTTTCCTAGAACTTTTTCTTCTCATTAAGCCCTTAATACGTTTTCAAAAATACATTAATAGTAAAGTTTAAATATCCGTATGCCTATTTATCCTAATGAGAACACTTTTGAGAACCAAACTTAAGTGAATAAGAACGAGAAAAGGCAATAGACATAAAATAGCCAATACTCTTGGCAAATTGACAGAAAATGAGAAAAAAAAATTATAAAGTTTGGAAACTTGACAAAACACTTTTCTGGGTTGAAGTATTAAGAAACAGGAACTTTTCTTCCCTTCGAGGGGAACGTATTTCACCTCCCAAAATTCTGCAATTTTGCAATTTTACGTTGCACAATAATGCATAAAAGTAATACGGTAAAAGTTTAAATAATAAGAATCCCATCAATTTCACGAAATAATTTGAGATCTATTGTCTCTAAATAAGTGTTCAGTTGTATTAGGTTACATTTAAAGAGTTATATATCTTGTACTGCAATATAAAATGTAATCACCGTTTTTGTCCTTCTTTCTGTGTATCTTGAATACATAACCTAAATATTTGCCTCAAATCTTCGTGAGTTATTGATGAACAACGCTTCGAGTTGTGGGCACTATTCTGTTTATTATTACTACACCTCAACTAGTGTTTTCGTCAAGTTACAAAACATTAAAAACCATTTCACCCATTGGCTGCTTTTAATCCCAATTTGCCTGGACCAATAGAGGTGGAGATCGACAATTCCGTGCTTCTCAATACGGTTTGAGAGGAGGGTCTTGGCAATGAGAGTAATTTCGCTTTGACATGAAACATGTATCCTGCCTTAGAAGGAACTGTAAATGTTAAATGATATTTTTCATATTTGCAGTAATATAGGCTTATGTAGAGAATTTAAAAACATTCATTCCAGACACAACATTTTAGAGTATTTCCAAGTTTCACGACCAGCACATACCACGTGAGATCCTGCGCCATCCAACTCGGAAATACGACAGAAAAACATCTGACACGGAATTAGAAATAACAACCTGAAAGAGAGTCGTTGAGTAGTGTACAGCTTAAATGTTAAAGTGGCCATCATTTAAATTTTAGAAGAACAACGTAGGGTGTACATCATTTATCCGATCGTCTCTCGTCCCGTAAGAATATCAATTGTGCCCCGTCGCCGAAGGGCAGAAGGCGCGGTGCGGTGCACTTGGCGGAGGACGCGGCGCGACCGGGGCTCCAGCCCGGGCTTCCTCAGTGCGGGGCCGCACGCCACTCGATAGCGGCGCAGGCGAGGGCGCAGGGGCGACGCGGCGCACGCGACGGGCCGTGCTACTAGACCATAAAACAGATTGTCCGGGCGCCGTCGCCACCCCTCCACCCCCTCTGCTTCCCCGCTCCGACCCCACTCCCTCTGGCTCGGCTCCGCTTCGGCCGTTGCGGGAGGGCTGCAAAATCCTCGTCGCCCTTTTCTTATTCTCTCTTATGGACGGTGAATTTCGCCAACCTCCACGTGGATTACGAAGAATTTCTCTTCCTCCACGTGTCTACCGCCAGCGGGGCACAGACTAGTTACACTCGCTAAGCTTCAGATATTTGAGGTCGTGTGAAATAAGTGCGTCTGAGTAAGGGAGGGGTAGAACAAGAAAGAGGAAGGAAGTAACATTGCGCGCGCTCGCTTGCAGTTGATCGGAGAAATGTCGGAAAACTACCGATCAGAGCAGCCGGCCACAAGATTTCCAGTTAGTATTTCCTAAATTCTATTGACGAATACGTCTAGTGTCGAATACTCGCCATCGTCGGGTCTCGAACACTAGCACCTCTGGGTCAGGGTCGCTGCAGTGCTGGCCGCTTCGGCGCTGCCCCTCGCTCAAGAGCTGCCACCCACGCCGCTCTCCTTCCCATCGCTGCGCCTCATAACCACATACCGGCCTTTACACCCGTCAGGAGCATCCCATATACTGATCTCTCTTCCTTCGTCTGTTTTCTCTCTCTTAACTCCTCCGTCACCTCATTTATTATCATCGCAACTATCTCCATCCTAACTCTCCTCGCACTTGGCGCAGTCATCGACAAAGTCCCCCTCGTTCGAATCCCCCCCCCCCCCGCCTTCTGCCCGAGCGAGGCGGCCGGCTGTTTCGCGTGCAGAGCCCTGACCCGTCGCGGCTGGCGGCCCCGCGCGGCGCCCCCGCCCCCTCGAGTGCAGTCGCAGCCCGGAAACGCATTCGCCATTTCCCAGGATAAGGCGAAATATCCTTTAACACACCTGCAAGTAGGGTTGCTGATAGACGATGCTTTGAAACACTAGGGTTAATATAGTGCGGTAATAATTGAAGAACATTAACGTGTCTTATTTAAAATACGAAAAATACAAATTTCGTTTAAAAACATTTCCGAAAAGAAGAAATGATGTTATTTTTGCCAATGAAATATCAAATCTTTTCATTTTGATCTTTTTAAAATGTTATTTCAAAAAGTCACTTTTGCATGTCTTGCATCTTGTTGTTGCTTCAAAAGTCTTTTTCGAAAACAAATCCCAAAATTTTGAGACTTAATCGAAAAACATTGAAAATGTTTGCGAAGCACAATTCAAAATGTAAGCCACTTTTTTTTAATCGAGTTTTTCGAAATACATCAAATGATATAGTTATTCATTATTATGTCATGTATGAAGTGAATTTCACTGGTTAGTCGAGCTCTGCTTACCGCTTCATACAGTCAACCGAAACGTACCTCTGGGACTACGGAAGTAACCTTGGCATGCAACCACGCCGATCGATGGCATGCGTTTCTATTTCCGACTAAAGAGCATTGTGCAGCATGAAGCTCGGTGAGAACGCGATTTGGGCCAGGAATTTTTAACTGTCATGGAGAAGCATTTGCGAGGAAATGTGGTCGAGATTTCACTAACTGTTCTTTCTTCCCACACAATACAGTGTGTAGTATCAATTCGAATAGATTAACTCACTTCCGAAATTTGTAATGTGTAATTTTGAAACTGTACTGTAAATTTCTGGTTAAAATAGAGAAATAACCAAAACTAATTTATTATTATTATTATTATTATTATTATTATTATTATTATTATTATTATTATTATTATTATTTATATTATTATTATTATTATTATTATTATTATGTCGTGTGGTTCTTGAGTTTAGGTTATAGTTATACAAGAAAAACAACACTTTACTATTATACTATATTATTATACAGTAGTATGCTGTGACCATTTATAATCATGGATTACAAATACTATTGGCATTTAAGCAGGCTTACCTTTAGGATTATAAATTAAATAATTTGTGTGTTCTGTGTCTTTCTTATGTTCCATGAGGCAAATCACAGCCTTAATTAGCATAATTAGGTGTAGGCAACATTGCGCACGTCTAACATTCTGCATGGCTATGATATGTTTGTGATACAATGTTGCCAACACGACCAACATACACATAAGAGTATTTCATTTTGAATAGTCTGTACTTATCAAATCCAAATAGACAAGATCCTTAAGCAAAACCAGGATAATACAATTTGAACAAAGATTTTTTTACAATAATGTTACAACAATGAAATTATAATAATCTTACAATCGATACATACAACAGTAATTACAAATAACTAGAAAAAACCTATTATTAGAGGATTATATTGACATAAATCCTAAGTCCTGCAATATCAGTTTAGCGGTTGCATGACCTATTGCTGTTTTTTGACACATAATACCGTTTTTAAATAATTTTCTTTTTCAAATTTTCTTTATGTGAAATATTGATATTATCGAAATTGAAAGTGTGTTGAGGTACGTTTAGCCAGAGCATATAATGATGTTTGATTCTTTATGTCATTTTTGTGGGGGTAATTCTTTCTTTAATTTTTGTTTTGTCTGTCTAATATACATATAATGATAGTCATTACATGAAACATTGTATATAATGTTGTTGTTGTTTTTGCTCCTTTGTGCCCGTTTGGTTTTTTATTGGTACTTATAAATACTAATCTTCCTAGGTTATTATGATTTTAGAAGGCGATTTTAGTGTTATTGTGTACAGTATAGTCTAATGGTACCCCTTGATGTAAATGATGGAACTGGCATATTTTTTTCCCGGCTAATAACAACCATCAGGGGACAAAAATGATTACAGGTCCATCACCACCCGACATAATTCAACTGTTCAAGAATCAGTTAATGTAATAATAATAATTATTATCATTATCATCGTCATTATTACTTTTATTGTTATTTAAAAAACGACTTCCGATTAAACATTTAGTTCTGAAGTATTGCGGTTGTGCAGTATTTGAGTAACTCCAAGTGTGCGTGCGCGCGTGAGGCCATTTCTCGTGCACCAATGGAGACATGTGAGGTCTCATTCGAAGCGCCCTAGTGGGGGACGGATCACATGTTTCCGGATCGGACCAGGAGATTCTAAGAAATGTTCAAAAACGTCTTTTTGCGTGTTTTACCGCAGCGATCGTAGAGGGTAGACAGGTAATTAAACCAACGCCACATAAATGGATGTACGTAAGGGGCGTTATTAAACCCCCGTACCCAGAGACAATTTTCGCTCCACTGCGCCATAATTTTCTTCTGCGAGGATGGCTGCACTAATTGTTCTGGAACATGTGGCACACGCGTCAGAACTGTAAATAGTTTTGCTGCTTGCTGCATACGAAGTAATATGTTTCGTCCGTATTACAGTATTTTTAATAATAAATTTAAAAACAACTACGTACAGTATTACTTTGGAACTTATTAAATTTGAAGAACGCCAAGTGCATAGGAGAAAACCAGAACTGCGTAATGTCAGAGAACGGAAGCACATGCGTATTCGAACTTGAACATTGAACTTCTTAAGCGAGCAAATGCGGGCAGAATCAAATGCAATTGTAGACGGTTTTGTCACAGAATTTTCGGGTGTAATTGAGAATGAGCTTAAATTAGGTATAGAGAATAACGCCGAAGAACAGCTTACAGGTGATCGTCTATGTGCATATTTGTGCAAAAAAGCGTTCAAAATGTAGCTGTACTAAATTCTAACTATTCACATCATCAATACCTGCAAGTAATTTGTACGGTGATTACAATTTTGAAATGGCAATATTATCAGTTCATATCCCGTAAGGAGGGAATATCGCGTGTTAGGAATTTTTGAACGGGAGCATAACATTATCAGGTACTGCGATTCATTGGTTCGTCTACTGTCAGAGTCAGAAAGAACTTATTTGAACAAAGCTGGGCATGACATTTAGAAATGTTCATAACATGAAAAACTTTTTAATATTTTATAGCGTCGGTGACGTCACATTCAACTAGTGAAAGTAATGAGAAATAAGATTAGTGTTGTAGGTCCGCAACCTGTGGGCCTTTAAGACTAGGGTCTTTACGCTTACGACGATTAGCCTCTTTTCTTTTGGACGAGTATTATAAATACTTAAATATTCTTATTTTTGTAAATAAAAAGCTATGTATTGTGTCGTATTTTCAAAATCTTTAAATTAAACGTTATTCAATTTTGTATTCAGATCATCAAATTGATTGATTGATTCTCCTGATTGCCAGCGAGGGTATTCATCGTCATGGAACACGAATCGCTTTATGTGAGTAAAAGAATTATTTTACAATTAAGAAAACCGAGGTGGAATAGCCATACATTTCATTTCAAACTTCTGTTTAATTTCCTACAACTCTTCACTAATGATAAATATTGCATTACTCTGGGACAATTTCAGAAAGAAGACCTTGTTATAACATCGACCTCGAGATCCTTGGAATGTTCTTACAAACTCGGAGGAAGGAGAATTTTGCTCATTTCTCAATATTGATCGGTTAAATAGAATTTGTACAAGTTTAAAAGTTAGAAGCATATAAGAGAAAATAAAGTCTCAGTGATGATAATTTGGATTTAAAAAATTATTATGGTGAAGTATAAGGATAATAATAATAATGATATTGAATGTTATAATGATGATGATGAGAATGATGATGATAACGATACCATCTTTATCTGTGGCGAGGCTCAGGACATTAGGCCTGCTCTTCTGCCTCACCATTTTATCATTAATTTACAGTTACTTATTTACATGTATTACAATATAGTTGTTCATGAGCGAATAATCCTAAAGCTGAGTAAAGATTTCTTGTACGTAGCAGTTGAAACAATTTTGTAAAGTAGTAACAGGAATTCTAAATTGTAGGATATTTTTTATTCAACACATTATTTTAACTTATCTAGACGGGGAATTATTCCTGGAGTCAAGTTGACAAGAATCAATGACATAAAGCAAACTAATCTTGCGCTAAAGACAGTGATGAAAAAATGTGCGTGCGAGCTTCTCCGATGCTGTCATCATACTCCCGACGTCGTTTACCGCGTCACGGATCTTTCCCACACGCGGACCGCGCCGCAGCACTGGCCGCCACGCGTGCCAGATCTTATCCCAAGTGATATGCGACAGCAGCGCTCCGATGTTTCGTAAGAGCTGAAGGCGGCCGCGTGGGCACGGCGCGGTGCGCGGCGGCGTGCGGTAGGTCGGGGAGGCTGCGCGGCGCGGCGGGGCCGGGCCGGGGGGGGGGACAGGAAGTGCAGGTGACGACGCGCGAGGGGCGGCGCCGAGAACGCGATCTCGTAGACGGGGCAGGGGCGGGGTTATGAAACGGAAGCGAGGAGGACGCCTGGGGCAGATAGGGAAGAAAGCGGAAGAGAGGGTGGGGGGGAGGGTCGGGGAAAGTGCAGGGGAAAGGTAGGACGACAGGAGATCCGTCGTGAGGAACGAGACACGTCGAGGAAGTGCGGGTGGAGAAGGCACCGAGGGGGGCGAGTGTTATTGTGTCGACAGCGCGAAGGCGGAGAGGCGCTAGCGTGACCGACCGACCACGTGGCGGGCGCGCCGGCGAGCGGCGGCTGTTCGATTCCCGGAAGCCACACGTTGTCGACAGCGACGCCCCCGCGGCGCCCCCGGTGACACTGAGTCGGGTCACTGGGCCACTGCTGTTCGATTGCCGCGCCGCCCCGCGCCGGACAGTGCTGCGCCCCGCCACGCCACGCCACGCCAAGCAGACTGGCAGGCACGCGGCCAGGCGGGCGGGCGGGCAGGCGGGCGGGCAGGCACACAGCCGGGCAGGCGGGCGGGCAGGCGGGCAGGCAGGCGGGCAGGCAGGCAGGCAGGCAGGCAGGCAGGCAGGCGGGCAGGTAGGCGGGCAGGCGGGCGGGCAGGCGGGCAGGCGGGCGGGCAGGCGGGCAGGCAGGCGGGCAGGCACGCAGGCGGGCAGGCAGGCGGGCAGGCAGGCAGGCAGGCAGGCAGGCAGGCGGGCAGGCAGGCGGGCAGGCAGGCAGGCAGGCAGCCGGGCAGGCAAGCAGGCGGGCGGGGTGGCGGGCGGGCGGGCGGGCAGGCGGGCAGGCAGGCGGGCAGGTAGGCGGGCAGGCAGGCGGGCGGGCAGGCAGGCAGACAGGCAGGCAGGCAGACAGGCAGGCAGGCAGGCAGGCAGCCGGGCAGGCATGCAGGCAGCCGGGCAGGCGGGCGGGCAGGCGGGCGGGCAGGCGGGCAGGCGGGCGGGCAGGTAGGCAGGCACGCAGGCGGGCAGGCGGGCGGGCAGGCGGGCAGGCAGGCGGGCAGGCGGGCAGGCGGACGGGCAGGCGGGCGGGCAGGCGGACAGGCAGGCGGGCAGGCAGGCAGGCAGGCAGGCAGGCAGCCGGGCAGGCATGCAGGCGGGCGGGCAGGCGGGCGGGCAGGCGGGCAGGCATGCAGGCGGGCGGGCAGGCAGGCAGGCAGGCAGGCAGGCGGGCAGGCGGGCAGGCGGACGGGCAGGCGGGCGGGCAGGCGGACAGGCAGGCAGGCAGACAGGCAGCCGGGCAGGCATGCAGGCGGGCGGGCAGGCGGGCGGGCAGGCAGGCAGGCAGGCAGGCGGGCAGGCGGGCAGGCGGGCGGGCAGGCGGGCGGGCAGGCGGGCAGGCAGGCGGGCAGGCAGGCAGGCAGGCAGCCGGGCAGGCATGCAGGCGGGCGGGCAGGCGGGCAGGCAGGCAGGCGGGCAGGCGGGCAGGCGGGCGGGCAGGCGGGCGGGCGGGCAGGCAGGCAGGCAGGCAGGCAGGCAGGCAGCCGGGCAGGCGGGCGGGCAGGCGGGCGGGCAGGCGGGCAGGCGGGCAGGCAGGCGGGCAGGCGGGCAGGCAGGCAGGCAGGCAGGCAGGCAGGCAGCCGGGCAGGCATGCAGGCGGGCGGGCAGGCGGGCGGGCAGGCGGGCAGGCATGCAGGCGGGCGGGCAGGCAGGCGGGCAGGCAGGCAGGCATGCAGGCGGGCAGGCAGGCAGGGAGGCAGCCGGGCAGGCATGCAGGCGGGCGGGCAGGCAGGCAGGCAGGCATGCAGGCGGGCGGGGGGCGGGCGGGCGGGCGCTGGCCGCTGCTGGCCGCCGCTGACCCACATCCCGGGCGTAAAGAAGTGCACGCAGCCAATTCCCGGCAACACATAAATCCCAACAGCTGCGCGGAGCGGCGGCGAGCGAAGGGAGGCCCCGCCACCCTCCACCTCGTAGACCTCACGGTCTTCGGCAATCGTACACAAATCATTTGAGGCATGGGCTGACCAGGCGATCGGCCGGCGCCCGGGGAAATTGTAAATAATTGAAAAAGCAATTAGATCTCGAGAAAATCGTTATCGTAATTTCATAAGTCACGATGCAGTAGTGGGATTTTACATAAAATTTTCAATTACTTTTTTACCTTAAATATTTAATTATAGTCATTATTTAACCGCGGATATTTAGTTAAAAACCAATTTTTCTAGCTACCTTATACTAAATGAAGTTTTATAGATACATTTTAGGATTATTTGAACTAAAACCTGCCAATTGTATAGTGCCTAAAAATCCTATTTCAACATTAATGCCTATTTGTTCCTATTTTACTTTCAAAAACCTAAAATGATACTAATTTACCTAATTTATTTTGCCTGTGGTTTGTTTTAGGTTTTTTCCTTTTCTATCGCTACTGCAGATAAGGATGATATTAGTTTTAAATTACGTTAATCTGTAGGATAGCTAGAAATGAGTGTACAGGACAAGGAGTTTGCCATAAAAGTCTGCATAACACTACTTCCTGTCTTCGTGGAAAAGCCTGCCGCCGCTTCTAGGGTAAAGCGATTAAATTTCCGAATAAGGTTCGAATATTTCTTACTAGAAGACAAACAATTAAACTTTTTCATAAATAGCATTATTGCAAAATATACAATACTGATTCTGTATAATAATGATTTATGTTTTTATCTTTGAGAAATATATATAATTAGTTACAAAAATGTGTTTTTTGTAAGGTTCCTATTTTATTCGTGTCTATTCTACCATTGAAAAAAACTGATATGCTGAAAGAATCTATTATAGCCACCTAAAACACATATTTTCTAACCTAAAAGTACGCGATCTAGTCTTAAGTAGTCTTCTTACAAGGTAGACCATAAGAAATGGCAAATATCCGGCAATTCTGAACATTTTACAAAACAATGCTGTCATTGAAAGCTTTTTATACCTTTACGTTTTCTCCTCTTAATAACTAAGATGTATAATTTTACATTAATGTATGTATTAATGTAATGTGTGTATTAATATAGTATATTACACAAAAATTTGCCTTGTTTGTCCAAGGTCATGTTGTAAAATTTGCGTTTTCTTTGGACATCTGAAAAGTATCACGTGACTTTGGTGGTGTAACGGTTAGCGTAGAGGACTGTTGCCTATATCGAAGTTTGCGAGTTCAAAACCCGATCGAAGCTGTGGATGTTTAAGGGCGAAATAAGCCTTCCTTTGAAGAAGTAAATCCAGCTCTCCCAAACTGTTGATTTAATGCATCCGAAAGATCCTCAAGCCTGAAATAAGCCTCTGATTCACTTAAATCCGCCGGTTTCGTCGTCTGGGTGATGCAGCCTTTCTTTGCTAGATGGTTAAACGAGTGTAGCGTGGTCAGGTCGAAGAGCACGCCTGATGGCCTGTGCCTCGCGACGGAAAATAAGGCGGATTTGAATTGAATTGACGTCACCGGGCGAAAAATAATATTATACATACTGGGTAGAAATCTTTTTTATTCAACGAATATTTACAATATATTTCAAATTTGAAATAAAAAGTAAATACTATAAATGTGAATAACAATAACAAATGAAATAAAACGAAGAAAGTCATGCATTGGTAAGTTTCTGGAAATCCTTTTCGAATCTATAATAAAAAGATTAAAATACACTGAAGAGACAAAAAACTGCCTAATATCGTGTAGGGCCCCCGCGAGCACGCAAAAGTGCCGCATCACGACGTGGCATGGCCTCGACTAATGTCTGAAGTAGAGCTGAAGGTAATTGACACCATCCATCCTGCAGGGCTGTTCACAAACTCTTAAGAGTACGAGGGGATGGAAATCTACGAGTATTCTGAACAACACGTTGCAAGACATCGCAGATATGCTCAATAATGTTTGTGTCTGAGGATTGTGGTGGCCATTGGTGGTGTGTTCCTGGAGCCATTCTGTAGCAATTCTGGACGGGTGGGCTATCGCATTGTCGTGCTGGAATTGCCCACGTCCGTCAGGATGCACAATGGACATGAATGGGTGCAGGTGATCAGACAGGATACTTACGTACGTGTCACCTGGCAGAGTCGTATCTAGACGAAGAGTCCCATATCACTCCAACTGCACACGCCCCGTACTTTCACAGAGCCTCCACCAGCTTCAACAGTCCTTCTGTTGACATGCAGGGTCCATGGATTCATGAGGTTGTCGCCATACTTGTTCATGTCCATTTCCTCAAAACAATGTGAAACGAGACTAACTAGACCAGACAACGTGTTTACAGTCATCAACAGTCCAACGTCGGTGTTGACGGGCCCAGGCGATGCATAAAGCTTTGTGTCCTGCAGTCATCAAGGGAACACGAGTGGGCCTTTGGCTCCGAATCTCCATATTGATAATATCTCGTTGAATGGTTCTCACATTGATGTATGCACGTTGAATTGTTTGCACTTGATGATGGCCCAGCATTGAAATCTGCAGCCATTTGCTGAGGGTTTGCACTTCTGTCACGAGTAATGATTCTCCTCAGTCGTTGTGCTTCTGTCAGCGATGCCCGAGGTTTGATGTTTTACCGAATTCCCGATATTCACGGTACACTCGCGAAATAGTCGTACGGGAAAATCTAAATTTTATCCCGACCTCGGAGATGCTGTGCCCTATCTTGCTTGCGCCGTGTACCACACCACGTTCAATCTCGCTTAAATCGTGATAACCTGCCATTCTAACAGTAGTAACCGATCTGGTTGTCTTATGTAGTCGTTGTTGAACGGAGTGCTGTATTCCGATTGGTTCCAGATCTCTTTTATTTCAATACACATGGCTGTACCATTGCTATTACATTTTTTTTTCGTTAATCGGCCAACTAGGACCACGCATGCAAGCATCCTGCATTTACCGTGGCTCAGTTTTTATTTATTATCACGGTGGCAGGTGCTTGCGACAATTTTGGGGGGGGGACCAGCATTTTAAGCTGGATCCGATTTTTATCCCCCACGGTTGTTAGCCCTGGGGGTATGGAAGATGAAATGATGATATGATGATAATGGGGGTGAAAGGACAACACATACAGACATACACAAATACACCCATGCCCGAGGCGGGACTCGAACCCGCGATCTTCTGGTCCGAAACCACTCCGGCACTACTGCCTTAGCGATCTCGGCCATCTGATCGGCTGCTATTACATTGTTATTATTACATTGTTATTATTACATTGTTATATATAATTACATTCTTTTTATTACACTGTTAAGAGTAACGAGAATTAAGAATGTATGAAAATGTTTGAGAAAAATAAGAAAACATAGTTAAATAAAAGTTAATTATTAAAACGGAGGGGGAGATGAAGAGTAGAAATTCTATTCAGTCAAGAAATAGTAGAAATCTTAAGTCAAACTTTTCCAACCTGAGATCAGTTTTGTATCCTTAGGCTTAATACCAAAATCAGTTTTGTAATAAGAATTTTTAGTACACAATTATTACACCGAAGATCACGTATTATTAGTGTATTGTAATAATCCATATAAATATCCAATAATGAATCCTCTGATAGACATGAGAGTGGGGTGCTGCGTCAGGGGCGCCCAGAGTGAAAGTTAGTCAACCCTGCGGGGGCTACTTGTCATTCCCAACCGAGGGGACAAATCCCGGGGTGCACAGTTAGGCATTTTGCCTATATTGGCACTCTCCGCCACCGACACGCTCGCTCTCGGCTACTGCGCGGAGATCCTGGCTTGCCAGCTGAGAATCGGAGTTGAAACAGTGCACCGGGCCAAGCCCCTCCCCTTGTGCCCAGAGAATTAGCCCATAACCACGGGGCCACCAGGGCTAAGGGTCGGGGACGGCGCAATGGCCAAGATTTTACACCAACCGTTGGCTGAGACATTTCAACTTCTCTCTGAAGCTAAAGTGCCATATTTGAAGTTTCAACCTGTAAGTGTGTTGCAAAACGAAGAATGGCGTTTATATTGGGTTTGAACTATTTAGCAGATTGGATAGTAATGAACAACAGACCAGATCTGGTTGTGTTTAGCAAGAGATAGAGACGTCGCCATAATTGATATTTCTACCCCAAATACTAGCAACCTGCAAAGTCAATACGCCGAAAAAATTAACAAGTACTCAGAATTCACTGAACCCACAAAGAAACAATGTCATGTTGAAAAAAATTACCCTACTCCAGTAATTCTCTCAAGCACATGATCCATGAAAATCTGATGTGGTACCTGAAACACCTGGGTTTGAAAGGGAACATACATAAGACGTATGCAGAAGGTACTGGTGAAAGCAACGACAAGAATAATGTTGAAATATATGGAAAATAATTTATTTTAAATTACGTTTCACATTATATTCATATTTTATTTTGATTGTGCTTTGATTTTGTTAATCTGTACCATTAATAATATAAATGTTCCAAAAAATTTCACATCAGCAGGTCAATCGGGTAATAAAAGGTTTGGTGAATATTCACTGAACTGTTTAGGCGCTAGTGTTGTTCTCTGGCAGATGGACAATCGGATTTGCACCGGGGGAAAAACTTTTCGATATCAGTGAACCTAAAACGTGGATTTTGGCTACGGTGCGTTTTTGAGAAAGTAATTTAGTAGTACGTATGGGAGCAAGAAATCCCACTTTTTCAATATTGGGACCTACTAAATGTTTTTCGGCAAAAAAATCACCACATATTCCTGCACCTTTACGTAACTTTTTTGTTCTATGCAGTATATGCAAGAAAGTAATATTAAATAATTAGTATTTACCAAGTATTGGTTAAGCTGGGATCTGAAACATGTGTTGCCCCGATAGCCACTACGCCTCCGATAAATGTACGGGCTACTCTTCTTCTTCTTCTTTTTTTTTTTTTTTTTTTTTTTTTTTGTTTCAGTTTGCCATCTTTCAAATGTCTCTGATTGTTTTATTTCAAAGTAAATGGCAAACCAACAAATTTAAGAGAGAGAAGAGTGTGCAAAAGTTTTGTATGCACCTCAAATTTCCTTTTTCGAGCTGAGAATATGATAAACTTCGATTCCGTAGAGTAAAATCACTTCGCTCCAAAAAGTACCATTTTACTATCTTGATTCATAACCTTCTAATGGAATTAAAGATAAACGCGTTCTTCCCTTGATTGTGAATAATTACATTTTTTGGTATCCCGTATTTCTGAGGCAAAATTTTATTCTTTTGATTTTTTTTTTTTTTTGTAACTGTAATTATATAAACATCTGTGCATCTTAAAAATCTCGTTTACGTGGCTTCGAAACTTCTTTTATTCTTTTGTTTTTTTAGTATCAACTAAAGCATGTGGTATAGCCCTGTGAAAAGTATTGTAGTATTAAATAAAAAAACAAACATTCCATTGTTCTTTTTGTTATTTTTAGTCCCTTAATAGTTCAGCGATATAACAACAAAAGTGTATGCAAATTTCATACCAAAACACAAACACAGAAAAAATTATTCCATACGAAATCAGTTGCAGAGACATCGTTGACCGTTATTTTATTAATGAAAATGTTTTAGCAAAGAGTTGCGAAGGGAGGTGGGGATCTACGCAACCTCTTTCGGAACATCGAGATGAACGTGAGTGGGCGGACCGCCTTCTCGTTAGCAGCATCACGTTGCCTGGCACGTTGGAGCAATTGGCTCTCCTATTTGCATTTTACATCTGTCTGAGGAGTCAAATTATATCAATAAAAATGTTGACCTGTAATGAAGAAAAAACACAAGAATATTTACTATTAAGTTATAAAGTTATGAGAAGAATTGATTCATATGATGATAAATATCTGCTTTAAAGCAACAGATAATTTATCAAATGAATGTATTGATCAAATACTATTTTTATTGACTCTTTCAATCCAAAAAAATAAAGCTTTTCTTTTTATTTTTTTGCCCTGTCAGTTACCCTACAAATTTGTACCCCCCATATAACTTTTAGTAGCAGGGGAAAAACAATTATTTATTTCTCAAAAAAGTGTTTTAGTTGTTTGAACGTGTGAGCTAATGTGTTTTCTTATGTGCATTTTCGCTTGTACTCTCGTGTACTCTGAGAACCGTATAAATGTGGCCAGCGTTCGATTTCGAATTAAATGTTAATTCTTAAACACGCGCAGCTCTATATCATGTCAGCGCTCACGGAGAAATACGAAACAGAGTTGGGGAGGTCAATATACTGGTGTGTGTGTGTGTGTGTGTGTGTGTGTGTGTGTGTTTTATGGGCTCTCATTGTAAACATTCTGCTTTTAAGTTGTACACCAACTTCGGTGTTTCCACGCATTGATTCCATATTTCCTTGGGTAGTCTGTGAATTTCCCTTATTCAGTGAGGAAAGCTATGCTTCTCTAAGAGCTCTTCTGTTCACACAGAATTTTTTTTTGTTTTTTGCATAAAACAATGACAAAAAAATGTGCAATTATTAACCTACATCTAATTAATAAAAAACGTTCTCTGAGGTACGTGAGCTTTATTGTTTTTTCGCCCTTCCGCACATAAAAAAAGAACGTCTTTTGCGCCTGAAAATGAATTTTGGGCACAAAATCTCTTATTGCCGGGATCTGGCAACGAAAAAGTGGATAAATCTTGTTCCAACATATAATAAAGTACTTTTTCTAACATGTGTAGTCAAAGTCCATGTTTTGTGGGACCTTAAACGTCCGTCCGTCCGTCTGTCCGTCTGTTCATCCGCCTGTCTGTCCGTCCGTTCATTCGTCCATCTGTTAGTCCGTCTGTTCGTCCGTCTGTCCGTCTGTTCATCCGCCTGTCTGTCCGTCCGTTCATTCGTCCGTCTGTTAGTCCGTCTGTTCGTCTGTCTGTCCGTCTGTTCATCCGCCTGTCTGTCTGTCTGTCCGTCCGTTCATTCGTCCATCTGTTAGTCCGTCTGTTCGTCCGTCTGTCCGTCTGTTCATCCGCCTGTCTGTCCGTCCGTTCATTCGTCCGTCTGTTAGTCCGTCTGTTCGTCTGTCTGTCCGTCTGTTCATCCGCCTGTCTGTCTGTCTGTCCGTCCGTTCATTCGTCCATCTGTTAGTCCGTCTGTTCGTCCGTCTGTCCGTCTGTTCATCCGCCTGTCTGTCCGTCCGTTCATTCGTCCGTCTGTTAGTCCGTCTGTTCGTCTGTCTGTCCGTCTGTTCATCCGCCTGTCTGTCTGTCTGTCCGTCCGTTCATTCGTCCATCTGTTAGTCCGTCTGTTCGTCCGTCTGTCCGTCTGTTCATCCGCCTGTCTGTCCGTCCGTTCATTCGTCCGTCTGTTAGTCCGTCTGTTCGTCTGTCTGTCCGTCTGTTCATCCGCCTGTCTGTCTGTCTGTCCGTCCGTTCATTCGTCCATCTGTTAGTCCGTCTGTTCGTCCGTCTGTCCGTCTGTTCATCCGCCTGTCTGTCCGTCCGTTCATTCGTCCGTCTGTTAGTCCGTCTGTTCGTCTGTCTGTCCGTCTGTTCATCCGCCTGTCTGTCTGTCTGTCCGTCCGTTCATTCGTCCATCTGTTAGTCCGTCTGTTCGTCCGTCTGTCCGTCTGTTCATCCGCCTGTCTGTCCGTCCGTTCATTCGTCCGTCTGTTAGTCCGTCTGTTCGTCCGTCTGTCCGTCTGTTCATCCGCCTGTCTGTCCGTCCGTTCATTCGTCCATCTGTTAGTCCGTCTGTTCGTCCGTCCGTGGCCAACCCTAGCGCCTAACCCGCTCAGCCGATTTTTTCCAAAATTAATATTCCTCAATAGATATGGCTGATGTAGCTCAGTTGAAATTGAATTCGATATTTTAATTTAGGGGTGACTTGACATGAACCCCCTGGGACAATTCCAAAATGTTCTAAAAAAAATACACCATTGTTTTTATTCAATGTCCTCAGTTAACGTAAATACGAAATGTATAAAATGGGCAATTTTTTGTTCGTTGAAATCCCTGATTTTGAAAAATTGCAAACGTTTTTCGGCGTATTCCTACAATATTGAAGATAGATATTTTTGTAAATAAAATATGTTCGTCAAAGACAAACTTTGAAATAATCATGTACAATTTTTCGAAAATGTGAGTTTTCACGTAATTTTCAGTTGAATATAGGCAATTTTAAAGAATAATATTAATTAAAGAATAATATTAAAGAATAATATTTTTGTTTTAAAGAAAACCTGTTCTAAAAAATAAGATTTTAAAAAAAGGTCACTTAAAATGTTTTAAAAAAATCTAGTACTTTTCTCATAGTTTCGACTTGTAATTAAAATATTTACAGGTAACTCCCAAACTATGGGCCATGAGAAAAATACTCAGATAACAGGGAAGGGTCAAGCTATGAAAAATAATTAGTGTCATTTTAATTATAATTAGTATTGAAAATCCTAATTTTAATTCTTTTTTTATTCTATTCTACAATTTGTTTTTTCAGTGTTCTGATGAACACGTGTGTTTGTGAAAATTCCAACTCCAAGAAGGAGATACTCTATTACAAAGAAATTTATTCCATAGAATAGGAATATCACAATACACAAATGATGAGAATGCCCGCCATGCGCAGCAATCAGAGCCTCCAGCGACGTCGTCGCATAGAATAAACAGTCTGGATGCGCCGTTGGGGAACTCAACTTCACGCGGTTCCATGCGTGACCGCAAAGCATCGACAGTGGCTGTAGGAGGACCAGAACGAACAAGTTGCCGACCGAACATATCTCAGACATGTTCGATGGGCTACATGTCAGGCGAAAGGGCAGGCCAGGTAACCACGGTTGCTCATCGTTCTTAGCACAAATCTTGCATATTCCTCTCCACATGCGACCGGGTATTATCCTACTGAATTATGGCATGAAGAGCTGCTTATACTTATCGTAGGAGGGGTACTACCTCAGACTCTGAAATTCCTTCATGTAACTTGCTCTTTAGATTACCCTCATTGCGTACGAGGCGAGATCGCACATTGAGCTCCAACGCTTGGCATTTGTTCGCTGCGTCGCAGAACAATGTAGGTGGGCAGATTGCGATCATCACGGAAGCGTCGAACATGTACGCGGCCATCGCTGTAGCTCAAACTTTGCTACACTTTGCCACTCACCACGCCAGTGATCAGGTGCTCATTCGCGTGCCCATTGCTCTGACGTTGGTGGTTCCTGGTCAACGGAATCGGACGCAGTGCAGCCCTCAGCAGACGGCGTGCATCCGTCGACGCAGACATCTCCACAACCACTGCAACGCTGAGGGCCATTGTCGATTACGACCATGCGGACAAGATGGCGGTCATCTCGCGCTGTGCACTTAAAGCAAAGTAATGCAAAGGTGATGTCTGTAGACATTTTTTTTTTAGTTTTAAAGAAATCATAATGAGAGGTTAATTGAAAATTGACAAATTAAGCAATGTGTTAGTCACTTGTATGAAAGTTACTTCGAATTCGCAGAGGCCCTCGCAAGTGTTGGCCTTGACAAGCACTCACGCCAGTGATCTGCGGTAAAATTCTCTTCGTCCGTAGTAACTACATGTATACCATCATCTCGTCTTTGAATCAGGGCCCCTTCAAAGCCTATATATTTTGGGTAGCATACATCGCCGCAATTTTGTCCCCGCGTCTTGTTATTTTGGGGACATTTCAACCTGCCGCTTTGATGCAGGATCAGGAGACGAAATCTCGTATCTTCATCCACTTTCTTTGAGAACGTGAAGATGATCCCTCTTTGATTTGCGCGCAGTAGTCTGTTATTTTTCCTTTTCCTGCCGCGTTCTTGCTGGTACACACTCGGTTGCTACTGGACCAATATTCTGAACGAAGTCATTAGCGATAAGACTCCAGTGTCAACAACTTCTCGTCGGAAGAGAGAAGAACTACCTCCTCTCCACTGGACCTTCCCACCTTCCAATTAACTGCGGAACTAGAAGGAATGCAATTTTTAATAGCTAAATGTGTAATTTTGAATAATTCCTTTTAGAAGAAGTCGAGTGCTTACGACAGACCGCAGCAGCAACGGCTGGCGCGGAACGTAAGGTTGTGAGTTCGAATCCCGTGTGAGGCTTAAAAGATTGTTGGGAGATTCCTTAAAGGGGGAGGGAAACCCCACAATGCATCTCAAATATCATCCATTGATTATTTCTGTGACGAAAACTACCCATAAAGCTGAACAGCCAATCAATCAACACAAGAGAAATTATATAGTTCCATTTTCTATTGTCACTGAACAATAAGACACACGAATGAATAATAGATGTTTTAATGTATTTTGTTTCTGTGGCAATCCTCATGGACATGTTGAATGTAGGATCCATGTCTTTGAACCGGAAGAGGTAGCTAAAGGCATCAACTGTTGTTTCAGCAGGGCCTCTGGCCAGGAGATCCTAGATTCGATTCCCGACAGTAGGAGTATATTCGACACTAGCTACATAGCTTGGTCGAATTCAGCTGTCTGGAGGCCGCAGCTGTACATCAACAAACGGGCAGCGCGATCTTTCCTTTCTCTTCCTTGTCCCATCCTCACCCTTACACACACATACGTGCATGCCCTTCACTACCGCGTATGACCGGAGACCGGTCGGGAACATGCAGCTCGTCTTGGCCGAGGCGGTTGCCACCTGATGGGAGATACCTTGTAGAGGAAAATCACGCTCGGCGACAAGTAGGTGGCGCGATCCAGCGCCTACCCAGCATCCAGGAGGAAAAAAAACAAACAACTACACTTCTGGAACTAATGACCTCAGCCATTGACGCGCCCAGAATCGCTAATCATTCAATCAAGCAATGACTTTCAAATAATTTCAAATAAACTCGAAGCAAAATTTTGAATATTAGAATGTGGAAGAGGTGTAGGGAAAGAGGTACGGTAACATGCATACAAACATAAAATTTTGAGATTGTTGTATTAGGTGTTCTAATTAAAATTGAGTTTAGGGAATATCTCGAAGTGAATTTTTCCTTTTTTTAATTTTTGTCTATTACAGCGCATTATCATGAAACGAAAAATGCGTTAAATACCAAAGTTACAAATTTTTCCTTGGAGAATACGAATCTGCAATAACAAATGGTGGTTCCCTTTTAACTTTTTTCACCCGCCATGTCCGAGGGTAAGGGTGAGGGGCGAGGTTGGAATTATTGGAAGGGCTTCGTCGATACAAACAATTTTTATCGCCCATTTTTCGTGATAGGCGCTTATCAAGATATTCCCAAAACCAATTTTAAATGAAACATCTGTATATTATTTTCGTCGAAAAGTTCTTTGAAAAACAGTTATTACGAAAAATATGAAAGAACACATTTCGTTTTGAAAGAAAAATTTTCTATACTGCACATGAGAACGGTATGAGAGTATACAGTTGCATCGTCATTTCCTTTAGGAAATACTGACTTCGTTATTTGAAGAAGTATTACGGAAATAATGTGGCTTCAATTTGCCTTCAGTAATATATAATTCGTGAATGGAAACTGTCACTGATAATTTCTTTGAAGCTTGGTGTGAAAGAAGAGACGGCGAATCAACATGGTGAGGAGTAAAATGAACGCAATATCTAGAGAGCACAGAAAAAATATCAATATTGGGCTCTTGAATGGAATTTTATTTGATCCTTGAAAGCACTCACGCTGCCCCACATCTAAATATCAGTGCACACCTGTACCAACAGGTTACTTCATCAGTATTAAATCCAGTGGCGGCTCGTGCCTATTCACACGTTCGCGTGTGCACACCCAAATTAATTTTGTCATAAATACATTTAAACAAGAGGGGAATACAAGTCCTCTCAGGGCGTTTCCGAAACAAGGAATTTCAAAATGTGGCCGTTCGGAAGCAGCGATGACAGCCCGCCGCCAGAGCCCTCCGAGGAAGCAAGCCAGCCGGCGCGGCGCGGCGCGCGCTCGGGAATCGCGAACGAGTATAGAAGAATCTTCCTAAGGATGGGATGATTTGACAGCTAGTGCTGGCAACACAACTGACGATTCTGTGGTCGTTGTGTCCTTGAACTTAATAGACTCTCCTTCCTCCATTCGTTCGTTTGCAGTTGGCTAACTTGTAAAAAGCCACGACGCTCCTGCTGTGATGTCCTCGTCCGACGAAAATATAGTGCGCCACGAGAAATAATTGAAATTAGGAAGTGCAGAGCTTTGTGCTCTAATGTAAAAATTCTTTTTTTTTTATAAAAATTATATTGAATTTAGTTTTTATGTGATAAGTAATATGTTTGTTTTAAAATCGAGTCTTGAATGTGAGATGCGTAGTTGAGACGGTCCACGTGTTCCGGCATTGTGCTGTGTTCGGCATTGTTCTTTTATTGAATGTGATATTACGTTAAGACATTTTCCCACTTATGTAAATAAATTTCTATATTTCCCGGACTCGCGTGCGTGCATATAACAATGCGAAACTCAAGACATCTCTTTATTGATGTCTCGCGTGAACCGTAAACAAACACTACGAAGGGGCGTAACTAAACAGCTGACGCGGCGGATGGATACTTCTCTGAAGTACACGTGATGTTCACTTGTTTCCCGATCTGTCAAATCATCCCATCCTTAGGAAAATTGTTCTCTAGAGCGCGTCGCTGGCTGCCGCGGGGCTCGAGCGGAAGGAGGGAACAACGGTAGCTCTGTGGACGGAAGGAGCACTCGGCAGAGTGTGCTCAGCGATTGCCTTGACAGCTCTCGAAGAGATAACACTCAGCTAGCACACGTTTGTAGCAGAAGTACGTGTGACACTGAAGGAAGGAAGTGTGAGATATCTCTCCACTGAAAAGAGCACTCATCCCTTCCGATAAAACAGTTCTTCCCTACCGAACGCATTGCCTTAAAGTGTTGCGTTCGTAAGAATGTTTTAATTTAGTATTATAAGCACATTCTCTTATATTTTGTATAGAGTTGCAGTTACAAATCCATTTCGAATTAATGAAAACCCAAATGCAATTTGTAATTGTATGTAGTTGACTACTTATTTAATGCGTTTTGTAAAACCGAAGTTAGAGTTGCTGTGTGAAGTTGTAAAGTATAAAGTTGCTGATCAGAAACAGCGTTGAATTGACTTTGTGTTTCGTCCCACAGTGTAGATGGCAAATTATCTAGATTATTCCGTAACTTCTACTTTTAGCCTAACATTTATACAGTGAGCTTAAGAAAAATACTCTATAGCGCAGCAAAATTTGCGTGGTCAGACGGAAGATCAGGCCTCACGGCGTGAGTCTTGCCTCGTAAAATAAGGTATCAGTTCAATTCAATTCAATTCAAAAGTGCGAGTAAAAGAGTTTTGAATCTACGTGACAAATAGAACTCTTAACACCCATGGAAAATGGTCTGGAACGTGCTGAGTTCGCGGGAATCCTACTCTAGTAGTAAAGACTTCGGAGGGGCCCTTACCGCGCGAAATCGAAGCAGGTGTTGTGAAAAGAAATGCGGTAAACCCTCTGCGGATGAAAGATACCGTTCAGCATGCTATCAGACATCATAACATGCTCTCTGTTTAATTGTCATGATTTATGTTAATGAATATATATGTAATGTATGCCTTTGTATATGTGTGTGTGTATGAGCGGGAGGGGAGGGGAGGGGAGGGAGGGAGAGAGAAGGGGGACGTTGCGCTCCCTAATGGCATGGCCACGAGCCGCCACTGATTGAATCTCACGTTCGTGTTCTGTCGATCTTTGTGTTTTGATGTTAACACAGTTTCGTAAATCTGAGGTATAAGTCATTTATGCTAAAAAGGTTAATTAAACAAATTGTCTTAGCCGCTTATCTCGCCATGTATTCGATCCAATATTTGGAATACGCCCGTTCTGGTCGAGAGACCCCCTCCCCCCAACCTCCCAGCTTTGTATCAAAATATAAATTTTCTGCTTTTTGGATTATACCATGGCGTTGCCCTAGATGTAGATGGCATTGGTTAGTAATTTTGAACGGTCAGAATTTAGAGGAAAATTGGCGTACTTGGTTCATGAATACTCTTGACGCAAGGTGATTTTGTCATTCAAACGCCTGGCCAGTTGGAATTGACAGTAGGTTCTACATTTTAATGGAACATCCACCATTGCTTCGTTTTGACATTGGGCATGCAAGTTCATTTCAAATCTTAAAAGTAAATTCTTGGCAAAACTGTAAATTTTGTCTTTGATTTTTATTATCAACATGTTACCTCTGTTACAGTTTAATCATATTCATAACACATTTCCTTACATTTGCATAATTAAATTTCCTTGTTAATTTTCTTCGTTCTCATACATGTGTTGGAAAGTTTTGGTGATTAAATGGCTAATGAAAGTGCAAATGTGAATAACACTTTACGCAGACGGGTTAAGTATTCTATTATATCACCTAATTATTATTACCGCGACAATAATTATGTATTTATATTTTAACCATATTTAGTGACTTTAAAATTAATGACAAATCAATTCTCACTTTCGATTGTGAACTTCATTCTTCCAAAAATATTGTATCCTTTATTCTCCCAAAAAAAATTTGAATTAAAGTAATAATGATATTGAGTTCCAATACAGGTTGTTCCCTCTGAGTTGACTGTCAAAGTGATATGCTGCCTAATTAAATTATTGCATTGCCACCTCCAATCCAGTAATCAATATGAATAGCACGTGATATTAAATACTACGAACACGTTTATGGGCTTGTAATTACGTTAATAAACAATTTTGCGCAACAATAATACGAAAACGAGATGGATTAAATTCTAAGCCAAATTTCATTTTTTGATACAAATTACGGTTTTTTGGACATACTTTAAAAATAAATTTACAAAATAAATTATTTTTATAAACATAAAAATATGGAAGAAGTGCGCCATACTTTCCCTTTTAATCGAATGAAAACAATATGAGAAAAATAAGCAAAACCATTTTCAGGTTCTGTTATTTACGGATTTATAGCAGTAAATTACAATTTTGAGCAAAATATCGCTGTAAATCTCTTGCACACAGCTGATATTAAATTCTCTTCGTCGAACATGTTTAATATTATGATGAAGCAAATGTAATAACTATTATTTTGCTCTGTGATTTTCCTTCATTATTTTATTAATGATTAGTTTCTTTCTTCTATATTGCACAAGAGAATTTACTCGCATCATGATGCAGCATTTTTAAGACGAGTAATAAAATATTTGTCTTTGGAATCAGACCTTGTAAACTAGTATATACTCTGTACTTAAATTATGTTGCAATAATTTTGAATGTACGCTTTTTACAAAGTCGTTACCCATGAATTGTTGAGCTCTGCGGATGGCTGTACTGAAGTTACTAGAAATTGTGAGCTTAAGTAAGATAATATAATATAATGTATACTTAATTGTGTTCACTGGTGACTTTTGTTGTTAAAAAGCAACCTTTAAGAAATTAATTAAAAATTAATTCTCCATTTTGAATAGTTCAATAACTTCCGGTCAGGGTAATGATTATGGCACGATATTCACAGACAATACCCGATTTTGCATTTAGAGATAAATACGGCACCTAATTTTTATTTTATCTAATTGTTGACATTGCACTTAAAAGAAGTTTTTTTCTGCAATCCCCATTGCTGAATATTTGCAGCAGTTTTGGGGAAAAAAATGTTTTGTGGGCACTAGCATAAAGCGGCTTTTATGATACACGCTTGTTTTTCTGTACGTAAGACACGCTGTATGCATCAAATGAGATGGAAACCCAAACCAAAGAAAAGGATTAACGTATGTAAGAATACATTTCCTTACATTCTTACTAGCATATTAAAATATACATCTTGCTCTCTGTGATAATGTTACTATAATACAAAAATAATATTTGACAGTCTTATAACTTTATTACATGAATACCGAATTCATTAATACCAAACATTCAAAAGTCTTCCCGTTATTAATCAACAGTGTAGGTGAGTTCCTCGCGACGAGTTTTGGATTATAGTTACATTGCAAAAATCATTCCTTATTAAAATGACACTTATGACATTCTAATAAATAACGAACAGTAAAACAAATTTTCATTGTTTTAACGTGCACAACTTCCCTCGTGTACTATGACACACTCGTAGTTCACTCATATCTTTTCCTTCGGAGGAAGGAACCAACTTCACACGTTATTCTATCCGACCCTAAGAAACACTAAGAAACTGATGAAATGTACTGTATTAAATCCAGCTGTAACATCATTCACATAATTTAATTGTTTCATTTTGCATTCATGGTTTCCTTAAGCCCTTTGAAATACTTGTAAGGCGATTCCTGCGTCGGTGGAGAGGCCTCTGCTCACGTCCACGTCGATCCCCCGACCGCGGGCCGCGCTGACCCTGCGCCCGAGCGCGCCGGCGCGAGGGGGGCCGCGCGAGGGCCGCTCGAATTTCCCTCCCGGAGGAGGCGGCGCGGCATTTTCGGCGGGCGGGCGTTCGCGGCGGGCGGCGCGGCGACGCGCGCATGTAGTTCCGTGAAGGCCCGGTAGATGGCACGCCCGCGGTGGGCCCGGCCCGGCGCGGCGCGGCGGCAGCGGCGGCGGCGGCGCCCGCTGGTTTCGTGGGACTTCCCGCGCCCCAACCCCACGCGCTCGACCATCCGTGATTCAGAACTAGGCGGCTTATAGTGTCTTGTTTGCTCAAATTAAAGAGCGCGTAGTGCCTAAATAATTTTGTTAGCTTTAATATTTACTTATTCAGATCGATGATAAATCAAGGTATTTTGGCATAATTTCATACCGGGATCTTTATTTTTTACCAGCAATTTCAGCGATTGCAATTTATTTGCAAAATGAAAATTATTTATGAAGGGCATTTGTAAAACATTTTTGTAATCCTTTTCTTTGGTTTGGGTCTCCATCTCATTTGATGCATACATCGTGGCTTACGTAGAGAAAAACAAGCGTGTATCATAAAAACCGCTTTACGGTAGAGCCCACAAAATATGTTTTCCGCAAAAATACTGCAAATATTCAGCAATGGGGATTGCAGAAAAAAACTTATTTTAAGTGCAATGTCAACAATTAGATAAAATAAAAATTAGGTGCCGTATTTATCTCTAAATGCAAAATCGGGTATTGTCTGTGAATATCATGCCATAATCATTAACCTGACCGGAAGTCTACGCATCCTGCAAGTGAGTCACGAAATTTCCATTTCCAGGAAATTCACCTCATTTTCAAAGCGCATCTCCACAACTCACGGGTGCCTTATTGATTCCTATGCGCCTTCAACTTTTAATATTTTCATTTCATTTGTTCGTCCGCGTGTTATCTTGATGCAATCAAACCAATGTACTTCACTCACACACACACACACACACACACACACCGGTATCAAACCGCAAATAAAGATTCTCTGCAAATAGAAACATTTAATTGTTTATGATCACAATGACATGTTATGGCTGCAGTACTTTATTTTGGCAAGTAATGAAAAGAAAAACAATGTTTGTGTTGTGATGAAATGAATGTGAAAAGTATTTTATAGATTTTATGCTTGTCATAGTCAGAACCAATGTTTTGGGGTGCAAAACGCCTACCTGCCTGCCGATCTGCCGGCTAGCTGCCTTCCTGCGCATTTGCCCGCCTGCCTACGTGATTGCCCATCTGCCTGCCTACTTGCATATCTGCCTGCCTGCCTGCCTTCCTACCTGCCTACCTACTTGCCTATCTATCTGCCAGTCTCTCTGTGCCAACAAATGATGTGGTCAACACTGGCGCCTAAATCGTTCAGACGACAACATTATTCCCCCGTCGATCTAAGCGCTGCGAGTTTGAAACGGATATGTTGATTTTGAAGGGTTCTTTACGTGAAACTTCAACATTTTCAAAATTTTCTCAAGATGGGCTCCATTTAAAAAAATTAAAGAATACCGTAGGGAACGTTTAAAATAATGGTGCAGAACGTTTAAATTCCTGTTTTTTGCAAAATTTCTAATTTTAAAATGTTTTAAACTTTTCCAAAGTTGCAAAAGTTAATTTTTTTGGTATATTCCGACAATTACAAAATTGAAGATGAAGATTTTTTCCTGAATGAAATATGTTGTTCAAAGACAGATCTTAAAATAATATGTACAATATTTTGAAAATGCGAGTAGTTTTGACGTAATTTTGTAACAAAAATTGAACTTTTTCAAAACTTGTTTTCTCAAAAATTTTTCAAATATGTGTCTTCTCAATTTGATGTTGGAATTCCGATTTGTGGAGGTGAAAAAGCCTAAGTAGACGAAGGCGAAGTAAAGGTGCAATGGATAAAAACATAATTATGTAATTGACGGAGAACCTGTAAAAGGAAAAAATAATTTATCTGACAGGTAAATTAGAACTTCACACACGATTGTGATGTTAATTGTACTCACAAATATAGAACAAATTCAAAATACTCTTAGTCATTCAGGTCGTTTTATTGTCTTGCATCTGGGGAAAATCCATCAGAAAGACGAAAATTAAGTTTAGGCACCTATTACCACCTAATAGTTTTATTCTTTTCTTTTTCTCAGATGATAATTAAATAATAATGACTACAAAGTATTTCATGAGTCTAATATTATAATTGCAACATTGCATGAGGCTAGTGTTCTCTCGTGTCGCGAAATGTTCATTCAATAATAATTTCAAAAAGCAATGTGCGCTAATAGTGCGCCTTTGATATCGAATTGAGAGTTGAAAACCCTCCCATTTCCATTAATCAGTTAATGAGCGTATGATGTCCGAACGGGAGAATCGTGAATTGCTAATAGAACTGTCGCAATACCAACGAGAGTGTATCGTTGCGCCTACCTCGATCTCAAGGAACAGCAACAGCTAAAGTGCGGTTAGCGAGAACTTGATCTGCAGTGCAGCAGCGTTGAGCGATCCCGTTGGCCGAACAGCGCCGTGTTTGCTGTTCAGGTGCAGCGAGCGCCGCCTACGCGACGAAGAATCCAAGCCTGGCGGGGCGCAGCGAGGCGCGAATTTCCGAATCCCCGAGCTGCGCAAAAAGCAGCCCGGAGGCGCCGGGAGCGGGGGCGGGGGCGGGGTGGGCGGTGCCTTGTCTTCGCGCGGGGCGCAAATTAGAAAAAGGGGGCGCGAGGGGGCGACGGCGCCGGGCGGGCGCCTGCGGCCGCAGGGGACGAGGCTCTGGGGGCGGGGTGGGGCGGGGAGGGGCGGGGCGGGCGGTCTGAGATCCCGCGAGGAGGAGCCGGCGCATCGATCGGAAGGGCGCCGCGGGGCGGGGGCGGGGCAGGGAGGGGCGGGGGGCGCCTTTTATTCCGGCTGCGTCGCCCTTCGTTTCCTCGCCCCCGCCCCCGCCCCCGCCGCTTGTGCTTCCGGGGCGGTTGGTGGAGCCCGCACTCGCAGCGAGGATGCGCCGGTCCAAGATCAGGGCGGCGCCGAGTGTTAGGAGGCGCTCGTTGGGTATTTCGCGCCGCGACTGAATAACTCCCGTAAGTCACAGGCTGTTCACAACTCCCCGCGGGATTATGAAGTACAATTGCCTCTCCCGTTCTCATCGTTTTTATTGTGATTCTAGGGTCTGAACCCTGATTATTTTGGTATGGTAAGAATGGTGCTGGAGCAATGGATGCCACCGCGAGTCCACCCGTCCCAGCAGTGCAAACGCGCAGTCTGCTCGCTGCGCTACGCGTCCCGCCCCATGTCTCTCTATTCTCAATGCGTCAACTGCCCCAGCAAGAGATTGCCTGCGACACTCGCACCCGAGAAGTCTGGGCGAGCCGAGGGCGGGAGCAGCCTCGATAAGAAAAGGAAAACTGCAAAGCTTAAAACTTTTGGCAAAAAATTATTTACTGATCCAAAATGCTGCGGGTTTGGAATTTCATCAGGGGAGACAAAATGTCAGGTCGTGAAGCGCCAAATTTCCACAAGCTAGGAACCATTTTCAGTGCGTTCGTTGATTTCGTCCCATTTTACTCGCGTTTTTCCTATGTCTTCGTATTCCTTTCCTGCAGTGGCGGCTTATAGGGCAGTACCAGTATGCCTTGGCAACACAATCACAAAGGATGGAAATCATAATTTAACCACAAATATGTGTACAAAATACCGTTTATTCCAAATATTCTCTTAATATTAATTCATTCGAACGAGCGTTTAGTCGTTCGATGCTTTATCAATATTCTCTTCAAACTCCCAGGGCGCAGTGCTTTCTGCCGACCTCTTTCTAAACCTCTGGACCACCAACAGATTGGAACAAGGCTGTATAAAAACTGTTCGTTTGTATGCGTCTGTTTTGGATGAGACGGAGCCGAAATCAAACTGGCGCACTAGTTTACGCAGGATGTGACCTCTTGAGATTTGTGTGTGCCCAGGCTTTCAGGCTGAGCTTTCAGACTGAATTGTTTCTCTTGCTAAAAAGCCTCTTTCGTACTCGACATAGACCTAGGGGAAATCTCAGAAACGTATGTGCAATGTTAGTGCAAGAACACCAACAACACATCAAAAAGAATTTCAAAGAGATTTAGAAGTAATTTTTATAATGTAGTAAATTTTAATTCCTGGGCATTTTCTATTAAATAACTGGGAAATAACTTAGTGACCTTAAGTTGATTTCCTTGTCAACATTCAATGGTGATTTATCGGTGGTGGGCTGCGGCAGCGGATGCTGCTTTCCAATGTTCGTTTCTTAATGTATTTTAGAAATTATAAATTACTCCCATGACGTATAAATATTTTCTATCAAGAGGGCGAACCCCAATATTTGGTTTGCATGGCTTTCTAACGGGATCGGGTTCGACTCCCTGTCGGTCGATGAAATTTTGAAGGTCAATTATCAATGCGAAGAACGGGGGGCTATAGCCGAATTTTAAATGACATCTGACAATCAAGATCTGACAAAGAGAAATATTAAATAAACTTCATAATTAATTGTTTCCCGATATTGTAACCGCTGAAGTCGAATTACGTAAACCAAATGTTGTTAGAAAAACTTCATCTTACATCCACCAGAGAGAGTAAGAGATTCCTAGAACTATTATAGATAGCACCACGAGTAATAAATAGATTTGTGGAAGCGCTCGCTTAAGCATAAGAGCAACGACCAACCAAAATTTTGCATGACCTTGGGCAACAATTTGCGCAGTGAAACCGGAAACTAGTGGGCCGTATGTCTGTTCGTTTACTCTTTTGCAGATTGCGAATGACTAGGGTGCGGTTTAGTATTATTCAGATTGAATGTGGATACAAAATAATTTATTAGCTCTTCGGCTTTCTGGACAGGTGCATACACTTTTTCTGTTGGGGTGTCTAGTGGGGGGATATTGTTATTTTTTCTTAATATTTTTTTAGTGATTTGCCATATATATTTCTTGTTAGTGTTTAGTGATCGAAGTAATATTTAAAATTACTCATTGTTTAATTTTGATTGATTACGTGCAATTTGTATTAGTATGTTAATTTTTATTAGTATGTTAATGTGCGTGGGTCCACCTGTTCGCCCTCTGATCGCCTCTCCGCGCTCCTCACCCCATTCACCCTTGTCACTCGTCGCCTCCTCGCTGACTCCCGCTCTACATGAGGGGGTCATGCTGTTTTCATGGCGCGTCTGCACCAATGCTGCCTGCTCACCGTTATTGCTATGGATATCACAGTTGCCAGAGACATTTTCCTCACTGCCGCTGCCTTTGTGGCAGGAATCGCGTTCACGACAAAGCGAGGATATTCGCAAAACACTGCAACCGGGAGCCTACCACCTGAGACTACGTTCTTTGCTTGTAATGCACCCCTTCTGCTCGTGCCCCCTCATCAGAAACCGCACACTGTGTCGATCCTTTTCAGCAATATTACTGCTTCCATTTGTCATGCCGTACACATTTTAAGCACCTGCTGATTTGTATAAATTAGATTAATTTTTTGTGAGCGTGCTTTTTCGCTTTCTAATATTCTTGTTCATATTTCCTTTTCTATACAGTACATACTTCTCTCTTTATTCTCATTTGTACTCATTACAGAGAATGTTATGAAGCGCTTTGAATTAAACAATGATATTTGGACAGAAAAACTCAATTATTGCTATTTGATTCCAAAAAAGGAATTTTTCTTTCCCCTATTCGTAGTTCATCGCATTCTCATACACGTTTAATACTGAAAATAAATTATTAGTGGGCGGGGTTTTGACACCGAAAGTGAGTTGTGTTTTTCGAAACACGTTTATCCGTTTGCCTGTCTAACCGTCGGACCGTGTGCAACTAGCATCAAGGCCTAAACAATATATAAGTTTTCACGGAATTTGATAGTCATCGGTCTGACTGGATGATGTTGCGGCCCCTCAAATTTCAAATTAATATTTTAATTTTTGTAATTCACATGAAGCTTGAACTGTATTATCGAAAATTTCCCAAGATTAGCTCCTTTTTTTTCTTTAAATATTCTTCTTGAATAGAAGAAATGTATACTTATAAAATGGCGCACGTCCTATTTCAATTGAAACCTCTAAATTTTCGAAATTACGAACTATCATACAATTAAGTAGTGTAGAGAAAGTAATGTAATGTAGCTGCAGAACACGACGATTATTCGTCAAAAAGTGTTGTGGACAGACTTTATACCGAATAAGTGGATAAGTCTTGTTTAGCATGCAGTAAATTACTTCCTACAACAGGTTGTGTAGTCAGAATCCACGATTTCTGGGACCTTGATATTAAATTTTTTACGGCAGAACGTCCGTCCATCAGTCCTTATCTTCGTCCGTCTGTGAACATCGCTATGTGCTATACCGTGACCCAAATTATCACCAAACTTTGTATTCCCCGATCGAAGTGGTTGATGTCGCGGCCTCTTGAATTTGCATCGGATATTTGGTTTTGGGTGGTACTTTACGAGACGTTTCAACATCATCTTGAATATTTTCTGAAAAATGGCTCTAATTTTTTGTTTAAATTTTGCCCACGAATATAACAAAGACGCTAATGAAAATGGTGCATGTCTCATTTTCGTTGAATTCTCTGACTTTGCATAAAATCCAAAAGTTCAAACTTTTTTTGGTGTCTTCCTACAATAACAGTATTGAAGATAGAGATTTTTTAGTGAATATAATCTATTTTTATAAGTTATATCTTTAGTTAATATTATGTACTATTTTCAAAATAGTGAGTTGTTTTTGCGTAATTTTGCTTAATTTTAATAAGGTAATATTGAAAATAAGATTTTTCTCAAAATTGGCTCAATTTTTTTCTTCAAATTTTTGGAACGGATAGTATTAAATGCATTGAGAACATGAAAAACACCACTTTGATGTATTCTTTTAATTTTACAAAAATTACACAAATTTCCTTTTTTTAATTTTCTTACGCCGTCAATATACATTACGGGCGTTGTACCTTATTCCATTTGTGTGTATAAGTGCTTCAAATTATTTCTTTTGAAGTTTCTGGAAAACTGAAAAGTTTTCTTTAAAAATTGTTCTCAAAATTCGCATTTTCACATGCGATCAAGCGACATTTTATCAAAACCGCTTGAAATTTTAAAAAATAGCTTATAGAATCGGGTTTACTCTCCTGCAATATTCTTATAGTCATATTTCAATTTTATTAGGGAACCAAAAATAGACCAAAAGTGAAAACACACAGTTTAGTCGCTTGTAGATTGCAACTGGGAGAATGGCCAGGCAAAATCGAAACGCTAGCCCTGACAAAAAAGAATAGGAAACTAATACGAGAAAGACTGTGCCATTTTAGACTATTAGTTTCTTACTGAAATATGTCGTCAAACTTAGATATTTAAACATTATCAATTACTTGTTTTTGCAAATCAAAGTAGTTTTTCAAGAATTTTGTGTGAAATAGTGACAAAAATACGTAGTCGCATTTCCTCAAACTGCATCACGCGTTTTCTTTATTTTTTGTTAGAGCGGTGAAGTGTGGGAGCCGCAACGTAGAACGCCCCTCGCCCTCGCCCTCGCCCCTGCTCCTGTTGGGCGGCGGAGCTCGCATCCGTGCACGCTCGTCGTGCAGTGCAGCGGGTAGCTCACTGCTCCGCCTATGCGTGCTTGTAAATAGTGCTTTTGACTATTAGACTCGTCGGATCAGACAAAGGGAATACCAAGAATATAATCCAAGAAAAAACAAAGAGAAGACCCCCAAGTTTTCTTCTACATACTCGTCCGTGCTCCTACCTTTCAACTATTCTGTATATTTTTACTTTTTACTACTTTCCTTTAAGTAACTGCTTTCAAACTTATGTAATTCATCTACAAATCTATTTAGTTACCTCTTTCTTATGTCTGAGGGTTTTTTTTTTCCTTTCGAGTCGACGCAGACTCAAATCGCACTGTCCGTTAACATTCCGATCATCCACTCCACGCCACATGTTGCCCTTCGCTCGCTCCTTAGCAAAAGACGCTCTCGCGCAACGTGGGGGCGCGTCATCTCAATCCAGCGCTGGCGACACTTTTCATCCTCTGCGACGATTCGTCCCGTTTCGACGCGCGCGTTCAGAGGGCTCCGTTTCACTCGCGTTCCTGGTGGGCAAAATCGATTTTCGTCCAAACGACTCTCAGACTTTAATGGGAAAATCGGACTGGTGTCACCTTTATAAGTGATTTCAGTCTATTCTTACAAGAAATTAAAATATTAAATTCGCAGCCATTTCCGAGAAAATGTTGTTAATGTCCCAGGAGCTTTTTGTAAAGTCCCTCCAAAATTTAATGTTTTTCAAAATCAATTTTTCGGTATTTCGGTATTTTTTGGTTGGACACCAAAATGTGTATTTCCGTTGAAATCTCAAAATCGATTTTCCGCAGCATTACATAACTTTGTCTACACTTCGTATATTACTCCGTTTATAGTACGCTTACGGGAAAGTAATGAGGCGAACCATCCCTATAACCATAAACATCTGGAATTTTAAAAATTGAAGGTTTTTTTCGAACCTATCCACTTTTAACATTGGAGATGAATATTTATTTTTAAGGCCCTATTATATGCTACAGTTTTCGTGCAGATTCTCATACCGAAGCTGTATAGAAACGTCAGGATTCAAAGGCGCGGTCTGCTCGATCTGCCAGTACTTCAGCAGGACCTCTGCCGGGGCACAAAGGGAATCCTGAAGGGCGCCGTCCGGGTGCGTTCATTCCTGACATGTGTGTCCCGAGGTGTAATGTACTGTCGTACATTAAACCTACAGGAATTTTAATTTAAGCATTAAATTTATTGTATAAAAATATTAATCTCCTTTTAATGTACAAAGAATATTGAGATTAATGTACAGTCGTACATTAATTTACATTAAATTTAATGTAATTTCTGACCGTGTAACCACAAACTTGCAAAGGATGAACAATTTCCGCGGTAAAGAAAGCCGCGAAGCAAATTGTCCAGAATGCACGACTTCTGAACGTTTAATCTGCTAGAACACTCAATCTTTAATCCAATCGATCGCTAATAGTATTTCTTTAAATTATTTCATATTTCTGAAAATAAATGAAAATATATTTTGTGTAATTTTAAGTTACATTATTTTAGTTTTTCAGTTCATTGTTGATGTGTCAGTTGGATAGAACTTCTAATAATATAATTGTTATCAATAACACTAGAAAGTGCGTGCCGTTGTAACACTAGACGTTTTTTAGGGCGGATATATCCCATTATTATTTGCCAGAGACTTCGTCCGATATCATACAAAGTAATATAAAATTCTAATAAGTATATTAAATTGCTGTAGGAATATATTCTTGAATCGAAAAATTCCTAGGTTGGTCATGACTTCTCAGAGTAACCACTTGTCAATGAATTGGTCGGGCTCCCTGGAAACACGACAGCTGCCAATAGATTAGTGGCACTCAGCTAATGGGCTCAATGCTGTCTAAAGGCCCCTTCATTTGGGCACCCTTTGGAGACTCCACATTCCCGCGGCGACCTGTTCTGGGAATCCGCTATCAGACATCGCTTCGCGGTAGAGCACCCTCAACCCCCGCGTGCGCGCGCGCATATACACGCCCCCTCGTCCCGTCCGCGGTGGCGGCATCTGCGGGTACGGCTGCTGCGGCGCGCGCCGCCCCCGCGCCGCCCCCGCCCCACCCCTCACGCGCGCGCTCGGTCGGACGGACGAGCGACCGTCCGCCCCTCCGCCGCCGCCAGCCAACCGCCGCTGCCGCCGCCGCCGCCGCCGCCAACGCCGCCGCTAACCGGCGCGATTCGCATGTGCTTGCAGCGCGCCGAGGCAGCGGTCGCGGCAACGCGAGGCGACGCGCCAGCGCTACAGCCGAAGCAGCGGCAGCGGCAACAGCAGCGAGCGCTTTCGAGCAGCGTGTGGCCGACCCACCCCGCTGCCGCCGCCCCCCGCCCCCGCGGAGAACACACGTCGGCCCGGCCGCGGCCGCCCGGGGCGCCCCCAGCGGCCGCGCCCGCAACCCGCGCCTCCGCCGCCGCCCCCGCCGCCGCCCACGCCGCCGCCGGTGAGTAGGTTCCGTCGTGCACAGGCGCTGCCGGCCTCTCAAATCGCATGAGCGCCTCGGAGCAGCTGTAGTACTCGAAATGGAGCAGTGAACCAAATACCCAATTTAACTTTTCTTTCTTTTTTTTCGCTATAATTTTCCCCGTAATGTGATAAGGTATTTTTGTCGGTCCAGATGGCCGAGATCGTTAAGGCAGTAGTGCCGTAGCGATCTCGGGCCGAAGGATTACGGGTTCGTGTTCCGCCTCCGACATGGTTGTATTGTGCTCTTCCTTTCACCCCCTATCATCACCACGTCATCTTCACAGTTAGCATACAGTTAAATGCAATAGTGGTCGATAATGACCTAGATGTTGATGCGACCTTAAATAACAAAAGAAAAAGATGTTTTTGAATTGTTTCATTATAATAATAATAATAATAATAATAATAATAATAATAACTACTGTAAAATTGAAAACAAATTGTTCACGAACTATTTCAGCTCATCGTTGAAGTCATTGAAACAATACGAATAAAATTCTAAGCAATGACTCAAATAATTCTGCATACTTTGTTACTTTATTCCCTGCAACTAATTAACTTTTCCCCATTCCTTATGAGAAGATAATACGTATTTTTATCCTAGGTGTATTATAACCGTTCAGTTGGTTTCAGTGTCGAGGGAACATTGTTTTCATCAAAGGAATTTTGGCCGTGGAAGTCACACTTTGCTACAGATCAGAATGCACTGCGGGTTGCATCCGTTGGTTACAGTGTAGTTTCATGTCGCGAAATTAACAGCACAATAATATGATTGCCTTCAAATTATCACGTGCTTTTGCTATAGATATTTTCATTCTCAAGCGATATAATTTAATTGAATAAATAAAATAGGATATTTTGAATTCTTATTTATGCTGAATATGTGAATTCGAAACATTTTTCCTCGTTTTCTATCATTCTGCACGAACATCGATTCATTAACTCGCGCTTTCACATCTGATGCATCAGAAACCTAGAGGAACTCTCAACTTCTTAGCTAGTTCAATTTACTGATGTTCTGCGGGGTGCTTGATCCCCGAAACAAGCACTCAAAGTTTCGCGGCAATGCGCCAGTGTACCGCTTTTGGAGGTCTTGGGGGTTATAAAAGAGAGAGGCTGTTTATTCACTAACAAAATAAATTAACATTTCATCTAATTTTTACTAAAAACTTAACTTTCAGAATATGCGAATTATCCGAATAATATTGTGTAATAATTTTCTAAAACATTTTGTTTTGTTGTTGTTTTGTACGCTGAAGATCAAAGATATGAAATTAACATTTGGTGTCGCAAAAAAAAACAAAGTTTTTGTGTTAAACGTAAATAATTATTGAACATTGACAATACTTAGTTTATAATAACATGGTGCGTTAAGCTTACGGTTCGAGTATTTATTTCACTAGGAGTATTTTTGTTGCAATAAATCTGTTATTTCAATTAACATTTAGATTTGAACAAATAATGTGTGATATCAATTTTTTGAGACTGAATATTGAAAATACAACATTGTACTGTAAACAATTCATTTTCGGTTTATTTAACGAAAAACGTTTCGAAATTAATGTATATTCGATTAAGGTGCGATATATACAGAGTCGGAGCCCAAAAAAAGACACACATCTCAAAATTCATCATTTTGCAGAAGAACAGCTTTATCTCGAGCGAAGTCGTTTGTTTCGAAGCAAATGACAAAAGGTTTTAAATGTTAAAATAAAAATAATTGAAATATGAAAAAAAGTTGACTATAATATGAAACCGTTAACTATATAAATGAACTGGCAGTTTGACTACTTTTCTAAATTTATCTCAACTTTTCAACGTATTTCATTAATGTTCAATTTAAAAAATATATTTATCAATTTTATCAGTCAGCCAAAAATATTTAATGGATCCGTTTAGTGCTAATTTGTGTGTTATGGATACCGATGCGTCTGTCAGATGTACACGCAATTTTCAGCAATCAAACACAGACACACATCTGACAGAGGAGTTGATTATTTAGACCTTTTCCAATTGGAAAGACGTCTGTTTCACATCCTTTCTGCGCGGAAATCCAAGTTTATTTTAATATTTCACAATTTGCGATCGTTTCTTGCCTGCGTTGTGGAACCGACCAAATCCCGCGTCGCTTCCTGACATCGCCACGGGGCGCGCGTCGATGGACAATTCGCGGGCGGTCGGGGGCTCTCGAATAATATTTTTGAAAACGCCGTTGTCAACCGCCGGGAAACCGCTCTTCTCGCTATGTGAAATCTCTCTCGTCTGATTGATATAGCGTCACCGAAGGCTGTTTGTTCGCCGCACGGGAGAAGGGGAGGCGGACGAACTAACTAACGAGCGGGCGGGCAGGTGGGCGTGCGCCGTGGCGGCAAGCTTTTCGGTTAAAAATCACAACGGCGATGGCTGCGGGCGCGAGCGGCGGGCGCGCGGAAGGGCGCGACGGCTGTGGCCGCGGCTGCAGGCCGAGGGGATGGCTTCCCCCGCGCGCAGCGGCTGTTTTCAAATGCGCTTTATTAGCGTGTTTTGTTTGGATGGTTCTCCGAACTCGCGTAAAAGAATAACTAACGCGTGTTATTCCGAAATTCCGAAGATTGTTTTTATAAGCGACTACGCGTTGGCGATGTTTTCTTGAGAAAAACGTAGCAGAAAGAAGTTTCTGAATTGTTAGATGAAAAGAAATACACGGTTACTGAAAGGTGGATTGCATGTAACAAAAAATTACAAGAGTTATCTTTTCTGAAAAGAAGAACTACGAGTGTTTTTTCTCTGCTTCTTTGCGTATATTACCTCAAGTTTATTAGTTCATTTTAATTTTCTCCGTCTCGTTCTTTGCTATTGAAACATCCCCATAAAACCAAGCTTTCTCTTATTAATTATTTCTATCTTTTAAATTTTTCGAGAATTAAGAAATTTTAAAGATAATTAAAACAGCGACAGAATGTTTGGAAATGTTGTGTTTGTAAAATGTGTCATGTAAAATACTCTCAAAATTCGAAATGCCCGTCTCAAACTCGCAGAGCCTGGAGCTCTTTTATATGGATGGGGAAAATTCTGACTACACCATGTGTTAGAGGAAGCATTTTATTGCATTGAAGAATATCATACACCAGAAGCTGCACAATTTGGCAAACTCTTCATCGTCGCCAGTGTGTGGGGGAGAGACCAGATTTTTGTGGGGGAAAACTGCACAACAGAAAGGTTCCGTAGCTATGCGAAAGATAAGGAATGGGAAAGAAAAAGGAGTAATGAGATATCGTAGGCGACTTACTTTTTTTCGATCCTTGTTGCATTTGTTAGAAATGGAGAAAAAATATTAGTTTATGACGCTTCGTTCATTTTCTATTTTGCTTTTGTGGTACATCAAAACAGGAGTATATTAGAGTAATTTACTTAGAAAACAAAAAACGCAAATTTGAACATACACGAATGCAAAAAGTTTACGGATTGTTTACAGATTTCTACGCCTTAGGCATTCTTTCTTCGCTTCGTAACGAATATTTCCTCAAGAATTTTTTTTCCACTCGCGCGTTCATCGCACCTCGGGGCACTCGCCTCTTTCAAAAAGACACCCGTCGCCACACACGTCCGCGCAGTCCGCCGCGGGCGGCCAGCCACACACGCGCCCCTGGAGCTGCATCCGCCGCGAGGCAGGCGAAGCCGGAAAGAGACGCACCCGGGGCGAGAGAGAGAGAGAGACGGAAGCAGCCCTGCGGAAAGGCGACGGGGGGCGGGGGTCTCCTTTGCGTCGCGCGCCGGAATTAATCTTGGACGGGCGCGCGGCGAAGCCCCCGCCCCCGCCCCCGCCCCCGGGCGCCGCCGCCGGAGCGGCACGCTGCGCTCACGCCCCGCTGAGCGCGCACGCACGCCGCCGGCGCGGAGGTAGCGCCCACACACGTCTTCGTCTCTCGGAACGAGCGGGGAAGCGGTTCGGAGCGACGCTGCGTTTGCCATTGCTGTTTTCACGCGCTGGCGGCTCCTCCGCGTGCGACGTGTCACACTAAGGGCTGCACTTGGCCATGGCAGGTCGTAGTCGCGACTCTAGCAGGATTTTTGGCACCGGCTCGTCAGCTAGATCTGGCGGCCGGCTCCTCCGATCCACACCAGGCGAATGCCGGAGCAGCGCCCTAACAAACGGGCCACGAACAGCGCGCGATCTTTCCTTGCTCTTCTTTGGCCTATCCTAATCCCTTTCTTACACACATACACACACACTAACATGCACTACACTACCGCAAATGCGGGCAGACCGGTCCGGAGCTTACAGCTTCTCCCGGTTGGGGCGGTGCCCCGCTGGTGGGAGTTATCTCGTTGCCCCTCAGACCCCGCTAGCCGAGTGCGCGCCGGCTCTCGCCATCCAGCGGGGAAAGATCACCGCCAACTGCCAAGAAAACAACATGCACTATACTTATATATATATATATATATATATATATATATATATATATATGTGTGTGTGTGTGTGTGTGTGTGTGTATGGGTGTATATATGTATACAGGTCTGTATATGTTTATATATTGAGTGTATATGCTTGAAAGGAGTGTATTGTAAATTGTTTTTATATGGTAAATTGTTTTTGAATTGTAAATGCTCATATATTGTAAAACTGTAGAGTTATGGCTACCACCTGGCAATCAGCCAATTGTAGCCAAATAAAACTATTATTATTATTATAAGGAAATACTAACCTTAGCAGGAGAGACGCCCGGAGTCATTAATGACACTGATCTACGAAAAAGAAAGTTTTTCTGTAACAAGAATAAAACACACTGTTTCTTAAAGTTAATTTGTTTCTCAATCCAGATCTAATTTCAGAATTTCTATATCGGCCTCAACTTTCATTTGATAATCATTTTTGTAATTGCGTATGTCTCCTTATGTTTTATATGTATCTGGCAAAATGACACGCTCTTATAACAACGGATTCACGTGTGTATAGTAAGAAATACATGAAAATATGTGTTAAGAAAAGTGAAGAGGAGGTTTGGAATGTTGGGTCTGCATGGATATCTCCTCCTGAGCCTTCTCAATGGCACTCCTCCTCATTCGTTCTCGCGAGTGGTGGTGCCGGCAATTCTTCCCTGTGACACATACGCAGTATAGCAGATGGTTAATTAGGATATTGCACAGTTCTCTTCGTTTTTGTGGTGATTCCAGCTATTCGTGTCAGGCAGAAACAAGTCTGTTATGTGATCCGTTGGTTCCCTCCAAATCATGGAAACAGCAAACGGCATGTGTCGTGAACCTTCTACGCAACGTGACAGGAGTGTAACACACGACAGACAGCGCATATGGGAGGACCATATCTTGTCCTGCTCGCCTACCTTACACCCGAAATAAAGTTCATAATATTTCTTTCTCAGAGGATTAAAGCTTGGTTTCTCCGATTTCAGAGTTAATTCTCCACAGATATACATAACGTATTTGGTCTATTTACAAAGTTAAGAAGCATTTATTTTTTTGAATTAATACAAAGCACAAATCTTCATGAACCTAGAACAATCAAATCATGGCGGTAATCTCCAAGTTGAAACATACCGACAAGGTTTTACCCTTTCAATTTTCTGTGGAGTTTTTTTCATCTTTTTCAAACGAAACTTATACTTCCTAAGTGTATACAAGTAGCCTACGTTAACACATGTTATTCATGTTAAACTCGACAAGCATGTGTGAATTGTAGATATTCTTTATTTCGCAGTTTGGAACTACTATTCGAACTCTTTTTCTTCATAAGAACGACGAAGTACGTATGCATGGCTGTTACGATTAGATTGAAAGATGTAGTAAATGCTTAAGTGCTTTTGGTAAATAAAATTCCTCTGAAATATTTTGGAGTGGTCAGAGAACTAGTTATTTAAAAAATTGAGGCCTAAAAATGACTGCCACTGCTGCTCCTCTGACTCGGGCGTTCTTAGAATGTAGATTCGATGTGAAAGGCAAAGGCAAACAGACATATCAGCCATATATCTCTTCCATCTTATCATTGAAATGCCAAGTATTGGCAGTCACCTTCTTTCACTTGCTTCTATTTCAACGGCTGACTCAGTCATGAATTTTCCTGTGGAATTAGCTGCAATGTTCAAAAAGAGAACACATTGGTTTGATTCAGATTATTCATATCTTCTGAATGTAAATACGACGTGTAAAGTAAACTCAAATAACCATATTGCTCGTCATTACTCCTTCCGCCTCCTCGTCTTGTTTATACAAGTATGTAAACAAGTATTGTATACAAGTATTGTATGTGACTAAACCCACAGCAGTAAATTCTTGCTTAAATGTAACGTTTGAGAACATGACATGATCTCAATGATTGTCATTACAATATTGCATAAGGTAATTTGGGTCTTCAGCCCTCAAGGGGGATGTTGATGTTTGTGCTTGCCATTACTATAGATTCTATACTTCCATTTCTAACTACATTCCCCTCATGTCCAGTAACTTACATTTGTAACTTCTGCTTTAACAAAGCTCTGCGGGCAATTCCATTCCTTTCTTGTCATCGCATTGGTTCCGAAAATGTACTTAGATGCTAAGGCTAAATTTTTTACTTTATGTTTTTGAATAAAGAATTAAATGTAATTTTTTGTGCGATTTGTAAACATTCAAACTTTATAGATTTTCTCAAAATGATTTTGAGTATGTTTATAGATCACTAGTTGACTGGGGTTCTGGTATTGACGGCAGCCATGTGTGTTTTGTTCTAAATAGTCAGTATTTCTTTCTTAAAAATTCGGAAGAAGTTTTCTCTTTCTGAGTCGCAACGCCAGCCGTCTTCCATACTGAAAAAAAGACGCCCACCTTTTAAATACTCCTCCACCTTTGCGTTTTAATGTGTAAATTACATTATATTTTGTACCTATGTTCTACAAATAATACTACATTTATTCATATTTACCAAATAGGAAACCATAAATTTCAAGAAATTGAGTAAGGGCAGTTGTCAATATGTTGTTGCATCATCCAAATGTCGAAATGTCTTAATTTATTACCACGTGCTAATTAAGAACTATATTATTAGTCCTTTAAATGTTCAACAAAACTTGTATTATTTAAAAATATATTTGTGGCATTCAAAGAACTTTTCTAATTGGAAGCATTGGAATAGTCCATTTGTTAGCAGGAACTGGAGTTTTCGCGTTTACTTGCAAGGAAAATTCAGATCTTTATATCTATTCAATAATTCTTCAATATTATTTTTTAAATCTTTTTATATTACCAACAATATACATTCACCCTTTACGCGGCACCTTGAATTCTGAAAAAGTTCATTTTTATGATACCGCTTTTGAAAGAAATTGTTTGTTGAGCGAGATTATACATAGGGTGAATCACATACGCGCGTATAAAGCGTGTATTGCGGTGGAAAATATCTGCTTTCATTTCGCCACGACCACTTCACGCGCCTTTGCTATGCACATGCATCTTTGAAACACTCGCGTCGCCTTCGCCCCCGCCCGCCTCTTTTCTCCTCAACGCATTTCAATGCGTCATCTCAACTGCTTTGCCGTTTTCACGAACTACCTTGTTTCCAACATCGCACGGCACCTTAGGCAGCTCTGCGCCACGCGACAGCGTCGCGGTGTCCCTGTCCGGGGGGCGAGGGGGCGAGTGTCATTTCGAAACAGCTCCATCGAGTTCAGCCGCCGTCGAGAGAAGAATTCTGGCGGTGACTGCTCTGATCGGCTGCTTTGCTCGGATCGGATCTCTTCCGTGTTTCTCTGATCAACCCATTCGAATGCCGGAGCAATACTCTAACAAACGGGCCACGGGCCGCGAGCGACCTTTCCTTCCTCTCCTTGTTCTGTTCACACACGCACACGCGCCGGGAGCCTAGAGCTTGTGTCGCTGGTGAAAGAGCCTGGCTTGGGAAAACCCCGCTGGGCGGCCTGAAGGCGGCGTCGGATCTTGTCGTCCGTCAAGCAAGATCACCATGTGCAATAAAACATGCACAACGCTTACGGGAGCAAAGTCCTTAACCGTTGATGCGCCCGGAAACATGCCGTCGACTCTACACAATGATGTGCTCAAATCAATGTCACCTCTGCGTATTTATTATTACTACATATCGCATATCCTCTAAATTTGAGGCTGTTAATCATTTTTTGAATCGATACCTTTATTTTGCTTTATCGACCACCATCATTTTTTTAATTTCTTGTCTTACTAAGTTTACGTTGTAAAGAGAACGTATTGTAGTACTACTATAAATCGGCGACTTTTCGAGAGAAAAAAATCGTCTTTTTGGACTTCAGTAAAGAAAAAGAGGATAAACATTCATCTCATACGTAGTAAATTACTTCCTCTGTCACGTTCTGTAGTCGGATTCCACGTTTTGTGGATCTTCGGTGCCGAACAAATTGACTCAGGGCAAAACGTCAGTCGGCCCGTCTTCCGCAGTCCACCCTCTGTCCGTTCGTCCCTCTGTGGTCCACGCTAGCGTTGAGTCGCTTTTTGGTTTTTCAAACTTCAGTTCGTCCGACCGACCTGAACGCGTCGCTCTATGAGATTGAATGGGATATTTTGACCTTTACATGAAGCCCCAATATTTTCAAAATATTCTCAAATACGGCTCCACATTTTTAATAGACTTCTCCCACGCGTCCGGAAGGGGCATAGGCCCCTTCGTCATCATTCCTGGGTTTGGGGGCGACGGCTTCCGCCCCTTGGGAATGCCTTAACGCCGGGCGGGGGGGCGGGGGGCGGGGGGGTGGCGAACTACTGTCCCCCATCGTTTCCGCAGCGCCCGCAAGCCGAACGGCGCCGGCGGAAACAGCTGTGACAAAACACTATTGCACGACGGCAGGCTTAGGCGGAGGAATATTTTTCTAGCGCTCGTATGGCGAGTCGAGGGCGAGCACCTAGCCCCCCCCCCCCCACTTGTAGTGCTTTCACAGTTCTAATAATTATGATCTGTACTCGCGGCGAATTGCTGTGCTGTGGCTCGTCCTGCCAGGTGGCTGGCCTCCGGTGGGCCGGTGGCCGAGCAGCCGGGCTCCCTCTGGCTAAGGTGTTCGTTTGGGCGTTCGCGCGCGGGCCGAGAGCGGTGGCGTGTCGGAGGCGCTGCCAGGCTGCCACGTGTCTCGTGACCTGGGGCGACCACAACCAATTGCTCTCTGCGGTTTGCGCATTCCGTCCAAGCATAAAACGCCTTCCCAGGACCAACACCGCACGATTCCTGACACTTTGGAATGCGACGTTGCCCTTATTACTATAAAATAATTTTATCACACGGCAAAAATCGTCACGAATGGGCGGTTACGTTAGTATACAGCATAAAGCACAATTGTTTGCTCACAAATGACTTAAAGAACTCATTTAGTTAATGAAAATGAATAAAAACTTTTATAAATGGTTTATTACATTTGTTTTGTTATTTTTGACTATTCTCAGTTTTAATTTTACAAATATTTCCATATTTTTCAAAAACAAAATCACAGATTATAATTTTGCGAACGTTTGATTTTAGTTAAAGGAAATGATGTAAAATTCCGAAAGAGAATTGAATTTTTAATTTTTATTCTATATTTGAAGTTTTATATTAGAAAAAAATAATTATCAACTTAATTAATATTTTTACTCATTGACATCTTATCTTGATAATGCCGTTCAGTCACCAGGTACGTCGATGGCGGACTGTCGATCATCGCTGATCTCCTTCAAAACTTCGTCGACCTCAGAGGGGTCGATACCGACCCTGTTGAACCCTGGCTCTAAATGATTATTTTTCTTCAGGGCTCTTCAGAAATGTTCATAAACGCGTCTGTAAGCGAATCTTTTCGTAATTGTGGAATTTGTCTTCACTAGCGCTCCTTTTCCGTTAGTCTTTCGTTTTTGCTTGTTTCTTTTAATTTTAATTCCAGTTATTGAAAAGTGCGCCTTACCTCTGTTCATATTTTTCTATAATTTTTTTTTATCCAATCATTAATTGTTTAACCACGTTCCGTTGTCTGGACCTCACAGTAGAATATGAATTATGTCACTTTGAAAATAATAAATTCGAAATGTCGAAGGTAGGGGTGAAAACACTCGTAAAGAAGTTAATTATTAGTTACTTTAACTTGAACGTTGTATGCAAAGAAAGTGCAGGCAGAGACAAAGTAAGTTTCATCTCACTAAGTACGTGTACTAAGAAGGCAAAAAGCACTATGATTACTTAACATGCACGGGTATGGAATAACCCGAAATGAAATGCAAACTTCTTCTTCTAAATGTAGCACCCAAATTTGAATGTGGTTACCAGGTCAATTTACAAAACGATAATTTTCATTCTGCCTTTCTAAAATATTAAGTCATAAAGTATTATTGTTTGCTTACATCAGCTCTCAATAGAGAGAATAATAAAACTGTCTATAAAATATTCTTAAAATTGACAGACCGGTATAGTGTTGATTATTTTTATGAGAAAGGTAGCGTCCAAAAGGTATTCAGGCAAGATTCCAGTTGTTTTCATTGCCATAATGTCATAAGAATGAATGTAAGTTCACGTTTATGTAAAATGCAAAATACGCTGGCCAGTCAGGGGGGCAATATTTACCTTGATCTAGAATTGGGAAATTTTATTTTGGTCGAGTCATGAATGCGCTGATGCTCTGATTCCAACAACCTTAGTGGAATAGTTCCGCGTGTGCCTGCCTGTGCATGCGCGAGGGAAGACGCTCTGGAGGAGTCGCCGGCTGCGCGCAGGGGGCTGGCTCGAGCTGAAAAGCCTGGCTTGCGAGGAAACAACGCAAACCCATCGCATTGGCGAACAGGGCAATATGTGGGCTTTTTATAAGTTATTTTTAGTCAACTTCATGCTTTATACCATGTGGATCCCACGTTTTATTAGAACAATTAACGCCAAATACAACATTCAACCACAACAAAATAGTATATTCATGGAATGTAAATGAAAAATTATGTGTTACTAGGAATTCCTGAAACTTTTTTGATCCTCGGAAAGCTACCTTTTAAGCTTAAATACAGCAGCGACCACTTGTGACAGTGAAAATTACAGATTTTTGAAAAAAATGTTTAAAATGTGAGGAAACCCAGTTTTACTTCATTGCAGTTCAATAAATCTTACCGTTTTGCTACTCAATCTCAAAATTTCGAAATGGTACAATAACAGTCGTAATACAAGTAGATATTTCATAGTGTCCGAACTTATATATGTATATATATTGTGGCGTTATGGGATTGTGCGACCCCATAACACCTCCGTCTCGTATGTATGAACACCCACAGGCAGCGAGGATAGTAGGCGCAGAAATCAGAGGTGCCTAAACGCGCAGCCTGGTATCCGTTGCCCGTACCAATCAAAGGCGAACTAGCAAGCAGCGTTTTCCTTGTGAAGGGTTGAGAGAGGGGAAGTAGCCCCACCACTGAGAATTTCCCTAGGCGTCGGACAATAAATACGCAAACCCGCAAGCGGAAGCCCTCTTTTTGATGTCGCCGTCGCCGAGTAAGCAGCATTTTCATCACCGCTCGTTAACGTCATCTTAGATATTGTTTGCCGCCGCAACGACTGCTAGGTAGGAGTTTTCGGCGTCGAACAGACGTTCAAGTTAGTCGTCCGCGAGATAGTGAAGATTTAGTAAAGTGTTCTTCAATTAACAACACGGGAAGTAAAAAGTTACCAGTTGTAGGAAAAGCATTGAAAGTTCTTGTTTAACGAAGTAGAAATAGCAGCGAGCGAGGAACTTGCACGAGTATTCGGGGAAGTGCAAGGGACATTTTCACAACGTGGGCGTAGTCAGAGGCGCCGGTAGCAGTCGAGGGAGAAGAAGAGGCCGACTAGGAAGAACGGAAGAGGACGCAAGAAGACAGGAGAAGAAGAGGCCGACTAGGAAGAACGGAAGAGGACGCAAGAAGACAGCGTAGACGGCAGAGGTGAATCCCGTCTCGTACGACGCAGAAGCTGGGACCGAGCGACGTCGGTGCAGAGACCAGCGCACGACCATCAAGGCCAAAAGCGGGAAGTTCGTGAGGTAACGCTTAGAACTGCGGAAAGTAGGTCAAGTTCACGTCGGCAGGGAAAAAGACTAGTATAGGAAAGTGTTAGGAAATTGAGGACACGGGTGGCAACAAATTGCAGTATTGTAGGAGGAGATTTTTGATGCGCTATTGCCTGCCTAAAACATTCTATTTGGGACATTTATTATTCTGCTATTTTCAGACACAGTTAAGTTGTAAATGAGAGTAGTGCGCTCGCACACATTTTGTTCTTCGCATGTAATATTTTTGAAGCAAGAGTTTGTAGATTGAAATTTGGTTTCATGTGCAATGTAATTAGAATAGCATAAATTTAGATATAATTAATTTTCCACGGGAATTCCCAGTGAAGATTAGGGTAATTATTTCAGAGAATCAAATTTGGAGTAAATTATGTGTTCATTTAATGTGCTGTGTTTTTGATCATTCTTTGTAAAAGTGTGATTCTATTCTTGGTTATTTGTCATTAACTTATGCCACAAAAAGTTTATGGGTAAATTATACGCTCGTTTATGTGCAATTTGTGTGATTTTATTGTGTCAAGGGTTCAAACCTTTCTCGCACCGTGAAGATCCTGCTCCCGAGATTTTAAGCTCGCTTCACGAGCAAAATCTTGTTAACCCGCTTACGGTTCATGCGTGCTGCTGTTGTGAAGGTGGCAGTTGTAATTAAAGGTGTGTTGGTTAGAATATATATATATATATATATATATATATATATATATATATATATATATATATATATATATATATATATATATATAATTAAAAACTAAACAGTAAATCGTATTCGTTAATAAGACATGAATAAGCTAATGAAACCACATGAAACTGATTATAATGAAAGTAAGTAAAGAGGGGTTGTCACTATCTGTAACTTGCTAATTGTTTAAATGTCGTTACTTTAGATCAGCGGTTCCCAACACGTTCGATATGAATCTCTTGGGAGGCGATGAAACTTTACAGATGTCAATGAAGGTCAAAGCGTTGACTGAGAGTCAATAACCGAATATCAGCCGGCGACAGAACGGGTAATCAAGATCCCATTGATTACTAAAACGTATTAAAAAGATGATTCATCGTCTTTCTAAGTGAAATCTCTAAAAATGTTATAGTAAATTACAAACTGGTTACTCTTCTGTCGTATTTAAGATTCTTATAAGGTTAGAATCTTGGCTCCTCAGAAGCAGAAGCCCATCCGATATATGAAAATATTTTTATATGGAATTGTTTTCTTTAAGTCATAAAAAATATCTTATTTATATGTGCAATTTTTTGTTAAGATTTTATCTGTGTAATGGAGAATAAAATGTAAAGAGGTCATCGATGTAAACACTTCTTTTAAAAAGGATCCATGCAAATGAAGGAATCCCTACTTGTATTGAATTACATCAATGTTTTGCATTGGCATTTGAGGTTTGATCGTTGGTTTTCTGCGATCTGTACCTGGCGGATTCCGAAGCAAAACCATGGACGAGGCGCAACCTTTCCTTTTTCACCGTTGCCCCTTCTCGTCCCTTTCACTGTCATCCACGTTGGGAGACGACGAGTGCTCTTAAAGCGCGCCCCGACTGGGGTCGTTCCCCGCTGGGGAAACACCTGCAGGGGGAAATCCCGCAAGCCACGAGGTCGGCGTTACTCTTACGGGACTCATATCCGATGCAGTGGTCGCGCCCGGCGCCACAGGCCGAGTGGAATCCACGCGCGCAGTTGAGCCGCCTCTCGCCTACTGCAGGGCGCGGCGCGGCGCGGCGCGGCGTCAACATGTGCTCCGCATTTCTGCTGTCGCGCGTAATGAGAATGGACTGGCGGAAAAAGGAGGCGCTGCGGAGAGACGCAGAGACGCAGATCGCGTCGCCCTGGGCGGGAGAGGCGGCAGGGGCGGTGGGGCTCGCAGCGAGGGGGCGGGGCGGGGGCGGGGCGGGGGCCCCTTCGGAGGCGGAGGAGGCTGGAGCGTCCGCGCCCAGTGACGCAGCGCGTCGGGGCGGAGGGTGGAGGGGGAGGGGGAGGGGGAGGGGGGCCGGGAAATGTCTGTTCACAGTGACGCGGCGCAAGAACGGCAGAGGAGAGGTGGCGGGGGCGGGGGCGGGGGCGGGGGTGGGGGAGAGCGCATGGCGCATGCGGGTGCAGCCGCTGCACTTCCGCGTCGGCGCCGGGCGCTGCGCTCTTTTTCCTCGCGGCCCGCGGCCCCTGCGGAGCGGAAAAACGCCCGCGCGCGCCCCTCCTCGGTGCTCCGCTTCCTTCATCCCTTTCGCTGCCAGTTAGTATAGTCTCTTCTCTTCTTTCCTCCTTGCCTCCCACTTTTGTTGTTGTTTTCCCACCTTTTCTTCCTTTCTCCCCTTCCTGTTTTTTCTAAACGTAACCATTCCAGTTTAATGTCATCTCTTCCCAGACTGTTTTGTTTTGTTGGAATTTTCCGCTTTAAGTTCGTCTTCTCCATTTCATCTCTGGGTTGAATTCATTGTTCCCCTGCAACCCTGCTATCACGGGCGTTCGTGTTGCGCTCCTTCGTCCACCCTCCGCCCACCGCTTCCGCCGCCCACTGGGCGCTCGCCCCTGCCGCCTTCCGCTTCCGCCTCCGCCCCGCCTCCGCCCCCCGGCGCCCCGCTGCGCCGCGGGGCCAGTGCACCGCACCACGCCCCGCCCCGCCCCGCCCCGCCCCGCCCCGCCCCGCCCGCCCCGCCCGCCCCGCCCCGCCCGCCCCGCCCCGCCCCGCCCCGCCCCGCGGTGCATTTCCACTGGCGGCCGCGCTTCCCAATTTCCGCTTCCCTGCGATCGAAAAATAGCAGTTGGCCAAGTGCCGGATGCCGGCTCCTGGAATAGGTCAGTGCGGTATAACTTCATGATATTGTCTCTTCGTGTGCACGACAGTTCTCAAAGGAATGTGTTTGAACAGGGAGTCAGTGGCATTCTTTGCTTTTCGTACCTCATTCCATATTTTAGGTATTTTTACTGACACCTAAAAACGATAAAGTTTGGTCATTAATCAGAGAGGGCCTTTTTTTACACAGAATCTCTTTCTTCTTGTTATTGTTTGGTTCCAATACTCTCATTCGCTCTCAGAACAACGGATACGGAGGTCTTCATCACTCGATCAGAGCGCTTCTATTACACATGCCAAGAACAGTGTTGGGTGGTATAACCTTCAGCACATCGGGCTGTTAAACCCAATTTTCGGGTACAAACCCAATCGAAGCCGTGGATTTTAAGGACGAAAAAATCTTTCGTGCGCCTTCCTTCGGAGGACGTTAAACCGACTCCCCATGGTGTAGATTTCCTGCACGTGAAAGATCCTCAAGCTTCAATGAAGCATCTGCCTACGAGCTAAATTCAAATTTAGAGGAGTTCGAAATTTGCATGGTCAGACGGAAGAGCGTACCTGATAGCCCGAATTTCGACACGTAAAGTAAGGCAGTTACGAACTGTTATTGTGTCAAAAACGTATAGGATTTTCAGTGCACCTTCTTTTTTTTTCGAAATTTAACTTGTGATAAGCGCGAATAAGAAACAGCAATGAATGAAAAATGTTTAACCTTACTTTGACTTAACTTTGGTTTTGGTGACTTTACTTCGGTTTAACAATGACTTTCTTACAGGAAATTGCGTGTTTTAAAACCGGGATAAAACGGAAGAACTCTTGCAATTGCAAGTACTCCACGACGCCATGCGCTGGGCAAGGAAGCAACAGGTAGCGGTTCGTTGCCAGAAAGAAGTCGAATGTTGGTTTTCCTCACGAATTCGCATTCCCGTTAGAGAGCACTTACGCCTATGAACGGCCATCTGGTAGGCAGCAAGTAAATCTGTATGATAGTTACGTTATTTAACTCACACATTTTGCCATTACAAGCATTTACCCGTTCTATACGTTGTCATATCGTCAACCAGACACTCCCTCAAACAGAAAGATTGCGTTTGGATGTAGGTTTTTTGTCGGAGATACGTGCAAATCTAATGCTATAAATAATTCGGTGAACGAAAAAGCATGGAAAACGTTTCACTAAATCCATATCTTAAGTTTCAGCTATCTACAGGTATTCAAATTGTTTTAAAATTTAAAACAGGTATGTTGGTTGACAAACACTACGGCCGCGTTTACAAGTATCTACAGTGAGATTTCCGCGAGTTTACAGCTTAGATAGCTGCAAGTTGATTTCGTGTAAGAATAGTTCGCAAGTGTCTTTCGAAGGTCGTTTGCGATGATTGAAACTTTTAATGGTATCTTAGGATAAAATTGTGTCCCAATTGACATTTCTTTCTCCATTTCATATATTGAAGTTGATCGTAAACTCTCCTCGACAGATGAGGAAACAACTAAAGAAACTATTTACCATTAAAAGTAAATGAAACGTTAATAAAATATTTCTTAAAAAACTCTCTCTAATGCTATTTTTCCTTACACAAACTCAAAATAAAAATGTCAAATATTTCGGACCAATGTAGAGCAATTTTTACAAACAAAAAATGTTGATAATATTGTTCATCATTTATATGAGCACACACACTTTGCATTAGATAAATTTGAAGCTCCCGATTAAGCTAGAAATTTCAGTTTCGTAAGCCATTAGAAGTTAATTTGCATACGTACGCCGATACGGAGTACATATCTCTTCTGTGCCGCCAGTAAACATCACACATTACACAGATTATTTTCACTCCACATCCGTGTTGAGTGATTTAGCGTGTGCATTTCGTACGATTCATTTGCGCCAAAGCATAACTAATTTGTTTGTGCAGTTTGGTTAATTAGGGAACGAATGGTAATCTTTGACAAAGTAACGCGTCCTTTGTGAGCGCTACCCAGCCCAAAGCTGCTGGTCCGGCCCTGTGAGCTGGCGGCTGGTGGTGCTGTTGACTGGCGAAACACAAATCTTTGCGGATCTCTCTCGAAACAGTTTGGAGTCAGTTTATTTAAACTCCGTTTAAGCTTTCCCTCACGTGGATCTCGTGGAAACTACGTTCTTCACATCGCAATTCGAAATTGGATCCTTGGCGGGCGAGCTCTTGTCAAAGGCCCAATCGATGGGCCCAGTGGATGGCAGCGCCCCTGTAATTGGAAACCGACATTTCAATTTTGGGAGGTACTTTACATGAAACCCCTGGAACATATTCACTTTTTTAAATGGCTCCAACCTTTTGATTATTTTTTTTTCTTGGATAGTGTGGAAAACGTTTAAGAAAATGGTGCAGGTCCTGATTTTTTGAAAACTGCAAAAGTTCAAAATTTCTTCGGAGTGTTCCTACAACTAAAATATTAGACTGATTTTTTTCTCTTAATGAAATCTGTTCCTTAAAGATAGATTTTAAAATAAGGTCATGTACATCTTTCGAAGATTTTAGTACTTTTCGGGTAATTGTGCGTGAAATTACGCGTGAAAGGGCGGGAAAGTACGGGCTGTGTTTAGCCCCGCTAGTAGGGGATGTGGCGCCAATGCGTCCTCGCATGTGAACTTCCTCAGCACATTAGTTACTGGTGAGGGCAAACGATTTGGAAAGGATTAGATTTAGAAGTGATAAATATGGGACTGACAATTCCCAAAAACTACAAACATGGAGATATTCGTTCTTAGGAGCAATCGAAGCTTAATTGTGCGCACATACTTGAAGCTCCTGCGCCCCCAGCTGCGGTTCGAAAGAATGTAGTTATTCTTAGTAATCGGATGGCGCTCTCCTTCCCTTGCATATTTTCTCGATATTATCCTTGGTATATGGATCCGTAGATTAACATGTTTAATGTTTTTGTTAAACACTATGTTTTAAATGGATTAACGGGTGTAAAGTCATTAAACTCTGTACTTCTATTTTAAAAATAGGTTGACCACTATTTTGAAATGTTTATTGAGATATCTGTGGCTCTGGCAGGTGCAAGCGTGTGGTTACACGCTAAGACGCATCTGTTAATTCGTAATTCGCTTTACTTTACGTGGCTGTACAGCTCTGAAGATGGAAAAATTATCCCTGAAACATGTTCGGTCGATATTTCAAGCTTTTACGTTTTTTATATACTGTAGAAGATTATTTATTATTCCATTGCTTCAAAATCCAGGAATTACTAAAAATTTCCGCTGGAACCATAGAAATTATTACAGTAAAACGTCGGTAATCCGGATTAAATTGAATCGATCCCTTTCCTGATAATCAAATTGTCAAATTTTTTAATGAACTAATGAAAAGAACCGGTAAACATCGTTAAAGTACAAAAATGCTAAAATCGTTAATGATTATCGGCAGGTTGACGTTGCAGAACAAAAGATGCAGAACAACATGATATTGATGTAGAAGAATAAGAAGAGGAAAGAACTGTGATACGTTTTCATTTCATCCAGAAAGTGCCTAGAAAAATTGAATTAACCTACATATCTATTTTGACGTCGATAGTTGTTCTGTGTTTGACGTAAAAATATAATTTAGTACTTGCTCAATATAAAAATTAACATGTCTAAAATATATAGGCACTCATACATGCGTTACCTACTGGCAACGTAATTTTTGATCAGATGAAACGAATCATTCGCTCTCTTGTAAAGTTAAGGGTAAATAACAGTACTGCAGCTCTCATGGAATGGAACCCCCTTTGGGCACCCCTATCACCCCATGTCGGCGCAGACGCAGCGGTTGCGGCGCTCCCGGTGAGGAGCCGTGGGGGCGCGTGAGAGCGTTTTGGCTGTTGGGGCGAGTGGCGCCGCGCGGCCGCGGCGGAGGGGGCGCGAACCAGCCGCAGGACCTGTTGCGCCCGCTGGACCGCGCACGGCCCTGGCCACGGGCTGCCGGCGACTGGCTTGGCCTCGCATCTGGCCGAGGGGCCCGTGAGCGTCGAGCAAGCTATCGCGTATGTGAACAACACGTCTCCAGGCTAAGGGCCACGAGTCTAGCTTTCGTAGCGGCTGCTTAGCAGCAGCAGGGCTCGGAGAGCCGAAACATAATCGGCGATTGCGGGTGTTCTGCTCCAGATATCTGTCCCAACGGGGCATCGTCTCAGCCAGGACAAGCTCTACTATCCTGACCGATTTCCTAATATTTTCGATCATGTGATGCCTCCGAATACTCGTAAACGTAGGTGTAAGAGGAGAGGAGCAGCTAGTATGTGGAAGGGAAAAAATCGCTCGTTGTCCGTGGCCTGTTTGTCAAGTAATTGCTCCTGGTTTCACGAGCTGCCCAGACGATTGTGTATCATACCAAAATCGGTCCTGATAAACCGTGAGAGGAAAGGAATTTGAATTTTGGATTCTTTAAGATAATGAACATTGCGGGTTCGTATTAATTCTATGGCAAATAAATTTAAAAATTATTTTATCTATGAAAAATGCTACAAATTAGGGACGAAAGTCATAATAAGAACACTATTCGGACAATTTTAGAAGAGTGTAACGTTATTTTCTCAAGTGGCTTCTACAGTACAATTACAATATTACATTGAAATCGATAATTCTTATAGATTTAGAATATAAACCTAAAAGATTGCGTGGGCTATTCAAAATGCTCATTGCATAATACAGAAGTTTGGCCAGACAACTTCGTGTTAATGATAAAACTAAAGATAATTCCTGCATATTACGTAATTTATGTGTTATATTAAAAAAGTCACGTTTAAAACATACTAATTGAGACATTTTTTAACATACTTTAACACACTACTATAAAATATTTAAATTGTAGTATAAATGCGATATTTTAACATTCAAGTTAGTACATTGATTTGAATTAGATATAACATTAATCCATTTTGCAATAATACAAAATATTTCTTTGACATTATTCATTTTGAAGCGAAAACAGAAAAATAAATCCAACATAAATTTCACGAATTGTAATTTGAACAAATCATTAAAAAACAAGTATTATTTTACAATCATTTTCAAATATTATTTCTATAAACTAGATATTTAAGTTGCAGTCCATTTCATGCTCTCTCCTGTGTTACGGAATTCCAACCCCTTTTTTGTTGAATTGAGAGCTTTATACATTTGTACATATTTTCAAAAAAATTAAACATGCTCATTTTCATCTCTGGTTTGGGCTCGAAACCTTTCTGAGAGTATAAAAGCTTTGGAACCTTGTTTTCTCGTTCTCTCCAATACAGATGATGTAGAAGTTAATGCTCTTTGTGAATACACAGCAGAGTTATTTGCGTATATACATTTTGTTAATAATTCAGTTAGAATTCTCTGCTTACGCAGCAGAAAATATGGAAATGAAATAATATTTGTTAGTAAAACTAAAATACGTACTTGTACCAACTGTAATAATGCCAACAAAATTGCGTTCGAGTGTGTCGCATGAAGTTAGGACCACATGAGTTCGGCCTGCTTGAAGCGTTGATTCAAGAATCGTTCCTCGCTTCTGGGCCTGAATTGTTTCCTCGGGCTCTGATGGTCCCTAGCATCTGTTAAGCAAAGAATACCGTTTCGAACTAACTGCTCTCTGTTCTTAGTGAAATGCAGTTCGCCAATACAAAATTGTAATTCAGAAACAATATTTTAATTAACTGATTGTGTAGTGGCGGACACAAATCGCGATTGCTTCAAACGCAAAAAATTGGTGCTTCGCGTTAACAAACATCTACATTGTTTAATGCAATAGACTGATAATCTTTCATGTAGAGTGGCTCAAAATCGGTTATTTTATAAGAAATATAGGCTGTTTTCTTTTTTAAACATTCATTAAAATCATGAAATACTGGTCAGTGTAGTTTATACATCTATTATGATTTTATTTGGAGTTTTCTTAGTAGACTTACTGAAAAAGTAATTATTTTAAATATCATGAAGTCTCACAAATTCTTTTCAGTTTCACGAATAAATTTCGAGAATATACTACAGATACGTGAGTCGAAGGATGATACTGAGAAACTGATGTTTCCAGAATCTAAAAACAAGACGTTTATTATCTTCGAAAATACAATATTATTTCATTATATACCTTTCAACTAACGAGCAAACGCGCATGGACTTGTCTACGCTAGCCTATTTCTCTTTGAGGTAGTAAATAAATACTTGCTACTAAATTCTATATAATAATTTTGACTCCAACCCAAATAGAATGTACCAAGAAGTCCACTACAGCCTAGCCTCATTAAATGATATCTCAAATGATTTAAAAATAGATTCCCTTTTGAAAATTGGTTCCAGTAATTGTTAATAGTAGCGCTCTTGTAGTTTCCTACACCATGTGTAATGTAAGTTTAAACCAATAAGTTGCCATGTAAGCCATCACATCATATTAAAACGTATTATGGGACTGAACTATGCAACTATCCAACATTTGATAAAAAAGACAGCAGCCAAAGATAATCCAAGCATTTCTTCCCCGTGCAGAATAAAACCAGTGGTGCTACAGAAAGGCACAGACTTTCACGTATTACTTTTCGATTACTTTTCGACTCGGCTGGCTATTTGGACTTGCCACACACACGTGCCACCTTCCGTCTATCGCCGCACAAAGTACATTTTTTCAAATTTTTCTTAATTCTTCGGTTTCGTAGTATGACAACGGAAATATTATTTTAAGAATATTAAAGAACACTAAAACCTGAATGACAATTTCTTTTGAAAAATTTGGAGCCGTGTTTAAGAAAATGCCGTTTAAGCGCTACTGTAAATTCGAAATTTGAACCTCTTTCCAGAGAAAGCTATTGAGATTTTAGAAAACTTCGTATGAGGTCATGTCATGCACTTTTAGTCAAAAACGCAATAGTGCTTACAAAACGCACAGGGATCAAGTCGGCCTTGATCCCTGTGCGTTTCACCAACGTTTTGAGACTTCGAAGTTAATCCGGATCCCATGATTCGTGAGCAGTCGTGAAAATGCGCGGTTGGCAACAATTTTGCAATGCATTGTGGGTATTCTCGCGGTCAGCTGTAGGAAACGAGTTGTTTGGATTTCATTTCGTTCCGTCTGAATTTAGCTAGTATTTTCTTCTCCAAAATTAACGCGTCAAATAATGACATTATCAAAAATTTAACTTTGTACGAGCCGGATCCCTCGTACGAGCGCCCGAGAGATGTGCTGCAGTAGGCGAAACGCCCATACTTGCATGAAAATTGCGGTAAACAACGCCAAAAGCGCGCCGAACGGCTATTGTCTTCTTGACCTAGTTCATTTTGTCTCTTTTACAGATCAGCCAAAGATGTCCGAAAGGATAGGAATGGCTACATAGCAGGGAAGTGTGGCGGCATTGCACACTGCGGCCACACTGAACTGCTCTGCCAAGCTGCGGGTGCGTTCCGTCTATGTGGTGGTGTTCAGTTGCGTGTGGTAGTATGCTTGTTCGGTGATGGATTCACCTGACGTTGGAAAGAATGCATAGACGACGCCCAATTTCTCTCCAGTTGAAAGAGAATGAATCCAAAGCTTAATGAGCAAATACAAAGAAAGTTTTAATGCTCCTTCTGACATTTCAAAATAATCGCTTCTTTTGGGAATTACTCGTAGTGTCTCTCCTCACAATAAATCTTCAATGACTTCATTCGAAAACAAACTCCATTTTTACGACACAAATTAACCTAACAAGAACAAAAATTCAAAGTATTACTACACTAAAAATGTATTCAATAAAACTATCCCACGCCAATTGCAATACAGTTATCACAAAAATCAGATAGAAATGCGGAAAAATAGCGCCTCCAAATAAACTACAACTAACAAAATGCTATTTTACTAATGATATTTATAATTATACTAATTTGAAGCCAAAATATATTTAAATTTTACGTCCCATTATCGAGAATTCTAACATACAATTTTGTTAACCCTACTTTTATTACAATACTATCTTAAAAAACACAAATTTCTCAACTAATATTACCCGTAATCCTACTTCTTAGCGAATACTTCCATACTGAATCTAAGTAAAAAATACGGAAAACTGAAATAGCTAGACGACCAAGACCACGACCGAGAAATAACTCCTCATCCGGCCGTGATCCACCGCTCGGCGACGGATCAATCGCGAGTCAAATTTGATCCGAGTCAGACACGTTGATTCGTTTCAAGTGGAAAAACGGGATGAAACTGAAGTTGACCCGGATCAACTCGGGATCATCTTCTTGATTCCGGTTGGTGAAACCGGCCCTATTTAATGGACATGTACTCATAAATAAAATAATGTGAACAAATTGCCAAAAGGTAAATATTTACGTGAGAGACAAAACAAAGAAATTACATTTTTTTTATTTATTTTTGAAAAAACAAACGAATAAAGCAATATGGCGTTTCTGTCATCTTATAGAATGTATTTAGTACTATCCCTAATAAAAGTTAGAGAAAAATTTGGACCCGTTTTGAGAAATTGTTTTTGTATTTGCAAAATTTCTAATTTTTTAAATTGCAAATATTCCACGCAATATTGTTCGAAAACTACTAAAATGTTAAAAAATGTTCACGACATTATTGAAAGAACTAAATATGGAGAAAAAATGTATTAAAAGTAAAAATCACTATCTTCGATTTTGTCGTTATAGAAGACGCGGGAAAAATTAAAAAAATGTTTGCAAATTTCTGAAAATTTAGTGCTAACCGTAAGAAGCGGACCTATGCCATCATTACAAGTGTTACTCTATTCTAAGTTACGCTATTCTTTCAACAAATTTAATGAACAAATTTGGAGCCTTTTTTGAGAAGATTTTGAAAATGTCCGGGGGCTTCATGTAAAGTACCCCCACGTTTGAAAGAAAGTTTTTCAAAATCGCGGCTCCTTGAGCGGAGCGAGATCGACCGGGGAGTATCCACTTTGGACAAAATCCCACGCATGGTTTCGGCCCTAGTGGTGTTCAGACGGATAGACGACGCAGTTGGGCGTAATGGGCGACGGTTGACTGCCCCTTCGAAATGCGTTCATACGAGTTTGCGCGGAAACCTGCAACGGGAGCATTTGCAAACATTGTGCAACTCCCAATTGAGCGTGTCGAATTTCAAAACCCATTTGGTGACGCCGTTGTTCGCGCTCATCATTTCTATTTGGAGCGGGCAAATCTGAACACTAATGGAAGGCCTTCATATCTTCCAGGCAGATTCTTCTTACGTACGCTCGCACTTCCAATGTCCCTAGCCTAGCTTCATTCCCAACCGTGCGTTCATTCGGGTCGCCTCTTTCAACCACACCATTGGCTCCGCTGCGCTCAATACCCTTGGCCTGGACAAAATAAAGCTGGACAAAATAACGCTGCCATTATTAATGACCATCATTTGGCGTAAAACGGGGTAAATAATACGTACATTCAATACTTATATGTACGTGTAATACCTATTCATGTGACATGCACCCAGTGGGTCCAAAGTGACGAATCTTAACGAACTACGAATTAATTTTGGAGTATGCCTATATAGTTTCTAGATGTCATTAAAATGAATAAGATAATGTGTAAAGAACGTACAAGAAACTAAGTTACAATGAAACTCTACAGCTTCTCACGGCAGCTCCCGTTTTGTGTCTACTAAGACGAATAATTGCAACACAATAGGCTCCACGTGATGTCTCCACATGACTCTTGCTACTAGTCCCCCAGTTGACTTTGAATTTGATTATGACAGCCACGATTCCTCACAGATAGTTTTCTTTTGTTTAGTTTTTACTATTGCAGACTGAGTGAGATTTTTGCAATTTGCTACACTTTGTCTCATTTTTCACGCGTCTTCACAAAATTGGCAGATCTCATTTGAACTAAAACGTTCTGCACTATCGGACATGAAATATAAAATTACATATAGATGTGCATTTTTTTCAGATATTATGAAAGCTTCAGGGTAAGTGGTGTCACAGCTATGCCAACTCATGGGAGGATTGTAGGAAACGTTTAAATAATGTTATCTATTCCTGTTTGTCAACTATTTTTTTCCGAATTGTAGAGATGTTTCGCCATCTCTATTGATGCTTAATCCTAGTCGGTGAACTTCAACAATTCAGTTCATTCCAATCATTCTAGAATATATTTGAATATTATCGTTTATTTCTGAAAATAAGGCGACCCCAAAAACACGGTAGTCCTCTTACAGGACAAACACAAAATACATTTTAAATTCTCTCTTCATCTGAGGCGAAATGTTCCTGGAGTACATCCTCACATTCGCTGTTGAGTAGTTCATCATGTGAGTCCCATCCTGAACTTAGCAAGTCGATTTTCTCTTCGTCGTCAGTAGGCCTATCCCTTGACAGAGTTCACTCGCTACCACCCATAGCATTAGCAATCTCACACTTTTTGAAATACTTGTTCACAACTTTTTTGGAATACCAAATATCGTGTTATTCACGTGATATTTTCCTTGGTCATCGCTTTCTGAATGCAATTATGCTGATATTGACGCATCCAGAATTTAAAAATAATAAGAAAATTCGCGCCGACGCAAGCTGTCGCAAAGGCATATTCCTAGCGTCAAGGTAAAAGCTCAGGGAAATGTTTGGTCAAAAATTCCTTACTCCAAGATGTTTTTTTCTTCTTAGAAAGTCAGTTTGAATTTGAAGGAATCATTTTCTAATGACGTGCTTGAGTCGCTGCGAATTATAATTTAAAATGGTTTTACAAATCTGATCCCCATGTAAAGCTTCATACTTACAGGTATCATTCCCTCTAAGGGCATTCAATTATGCAATACTCACAGACGTCAAAATCGTCCTTCTTATTTGTGCTTCTGGTAAACCAGAGATTCCCACACTTTCTCTTTCATCGATCCGTTTTCAACAAATTGTTTGTTTCATCGAGCCCTTAACATTTTTCTCCAAAATATTCAGCATACGTAGTCATAAAAGGACTTACGCATTAGTTCCTTAAAGATAATACACCAATATTTTCGAAACTATCTGAATTTTTAATAATCTAAAATGATTCCGCCTCTGAGTAGATGAGTTTCTGATCTTCATAGATGAGCAATTTTTAGAAAACGGATGGTTTTTGTAGAGCTGGCCACAACATGTCCTCAGTGAATATCGCGGAGAGTATTTTCTTACGCAGGAGAGAGTAATGTTGTAAATACAAAGTTATAAGTTCTCGAGATTTCTCAACATTCCACTAAGAGCTGTACGATGGAAACGAAAGATTAGAAGCGAATTGTTAATTTAGTATTATATGTGAAGTTGGTGTCCATCTGTTTTGAGCAACCGCCGGCGGGGCGCCCTTGAAGCGCCGCGCGCCTTCCTCGGGGCGGAAACCGACATCGGCAGCTTCTCTTGAGCGCCGACAAGCTCTCAGGCTCGTTTCCTTCAGCTGCGGTTGTCAGGGAGGCCAGTTCTGCGTTTTAACTCTCGCTACTAGAGAAGGTAAAAAACAATTCACTTCAACAGAGAACAATTTCTGCAAGAAAAAAGGTTGTCAGTTAAGCAATTACTAATTGCAGTATCGCTAAACAACTTCTTTAAACGACTCCAGAAATACCAATTAAACATTGAAGGAACTCTGGCAAAGTCTCTCAACATCTTTGTTAAATGGGCTAGGCTATGAGGTACCCATTTCACGAGGACGTCTTAATGCTGTAGTAGTAAATTTTTCATACAGACCTGGAGACTTTTGCTTTTTGTCTAAAATAAATACTAAACGGCGCTGAAATGACGCGCATTTTCAGGCCACCGAGTGTATATTACGCAGCGAGGTGGTATCTGGACGCACCACGTCAGGGAGTAAATGTTCTCCTCACTGATAATCTAGGGTTAAATGTGCGATTGATTACTTTGTGTATCCGGCCGCGTCAAGTGTCCTAGTCATTATTCCCGTCCATGTGGTGCCTTTATAATCACGAGAGGAGGCGGGAGATGGTAAGAATCGGTGCGACCTACACTTCGGCTTGCAGGGTTTTCTCCAACAGGTATCCCCCACCAGCAGGGACAAGCTTTCAGCTTCCGGCTTGTATCCGACAGGTGGTAATGTTGTGAATTTAAGTGTGTGTGTGTGTGTGTGTGTAAGAAGCGAGTGAAAATAGAACAAGGAAGAGGAAGCAAAGATCACCCGCGGTCGGTGGTCCGTTTGTTAGGGTATGCTCCGGCATTCACCGTGTTGATCGGAGAAAACACTGAAAATTACCGATCAGAGCAACCAGACGCTACGATTCTCCTCCTGGCAGCGCCCGAAATCGATCTAGCTGACGATCTAGAGTCCTAACCTGACCTCCCCTTCCCTTCCGGTCAGATGCTCTGCAGAGAGGAGTTCATGCCCTGAGGCAGCTTAGCCGGTGGTTGAATCTGAGGGGCAAATCCCTTTTGTCCAGTGCCGGGCCGAAATCGCCACTGTGACCCGCCGCCGCTGCCCCAGTGGCCGCGTGAACGCTCGTCGCCTGCCGGCGCCCCGCCCCCGCCCCCGCCCCCGCCCCCGCCCCCGCCCCCGCAGCTCGACAGCGCGGCGCGCGGGAGACCGGCCTACGACGCTCCCCAGAGGCCTCGCAGCCGCTTGCTCTGCCTCGGAAGCACTGGCCAACTATTTGGCACTAATATTAGAGGGTTGCATTGGGTTCATCATCGGATACATTAGTAGCGAAAAGAATATCAAAATCTTAAAATTTTAAATGGCTGTGGTATTAATATTAAAATCATATAAGGGTCATGTTTCTAGTCATAGACACGAATCAATCACAAATCAATGAAAAAGTTTTGATATACGACTTCAGAGATTAGAATGAGACAAAATGTAAAAAAATGCACATGGAGGTTAACATAATACCACAGCAAAAGCAAATATAAAAGTATAAGTTGTATGGCAAATACATAAGAGTGCGAAATCAATGATATTTTTATATAGACAGATCACTATAAGAAGGGACTTTGGAGGCTTTGACTGCTACCGCTTGGTCATTGCAGGCAATATAACTTCACGTTATGTCCATTACGAAAGCATTTTGTTAGTGCTTTCTTTGTTGTTAGCTCATTTGGAAATGGCTTCATCACTATCTCTTGCAATGTCATCGCCCTCCATGGCGTTTATTTGTTCCCCGACCTGTCAAAGTGGTCCTTTCTTAGAGTGACTCCTCTTTACCCAGAGACTGCCTTAACAGCACAAAATTAATAGTGGGAGATTTCGTACACTATATAGAACAAACACAACAGTGATTAAAATTTGAATAATTCAAGTTGGGCAATACGTAGGCATTACAGTTATATTATGTACTTCCGTTCATAATGAAAACCTCCATTCCTTTCCTCAATTCCCAACGTTTCTTTACTGCACCAACGGTTTATGCTACTAAATCTCTATCACACATTTTCATGTTTATGCATCAAGTCCGAAAAATAGTATCTATGTATTCTACTTACGTATTCATAACGAGAAAAAATATTTTATACAAGTATTTCAAGTTTGAAAATGATCCATATGTGAGGAATCTGGTTTGAACATTTTGCTTCAATTCATAATCCTTTTTACATGAATGAATTTCAAGAATACCACGTGTAGCAATGATTTCATTCCCTTCCGTTCCAAGAATTTGCAGCTATAACTGGTATAAAATCTTGAGTCTTGCAGACTGCAATGTTGACCTTTACCTTTGGAGTTAATAGGGAAATATTTGAACGGTGGGAAGGAAAGTGTGATAAGAAAAGCTCTTATACATGTCAATTCAGAAATAGCATAAAGGACCTTTTAGTGTGTGAATCAGTGCTTAGTAGACGAAGTGTTGTTCGTGTGCCTGCCTCTGGCCGTTGCCACGTGGAGGCGCTGGTGTCCCGCGCCTCGCAAAGGGGCGCCCAATATTCGTGTTTGGGCGCGCAGGTGTTGGCGCGGGCGCGCGCGCCGGCGCAGCGCGATAACGGGCCCGGGGGCGGGGGGGGGGCGGAGGGGGGGCAGGGAGATAGGGCGTGCAGCGAGCGGCGGCACGAACAGATACAAGCGCTGCACCGCGACCCGGGCGCAGTGCTTGGGAGACGGGGCGGGGCGGGGCGGGGCGGGGGCGGGGGCGGGGGCGGGGCTCTGCGAAGGGGAACTGCTCTTATCGCCCCGGCCCCTCCTCCCGCAACCGATTCCCCTCTCCACCCGTCCGCCTGCCTCAACCGCTTCTGGCCCGGGCGCTACTATCAGGCGAAAAACGTTTCGCGTATCGGGCCTAGCAACGGGGCCTTCCCGGTGCATTTTTTCCACGCGGCGACGCGGTCGCGCAGGGGGAGGGTGGGGGGGCGGGAGGCGGGGAGGGGAGGTAGCGAGTTGCACGTCGCGTTTGCGTGTCCTCTGGAACGACACGAAATGCATCGTCCTGCTTTTCACATAGTGTGCGCATGGCTTTCGTATGAAACGTGAATAACCCACGTACAACTTCAGAGTATATAAACTCATTTAGTCCCTTCTAGTTTTCTAATGGACACATTTTCATATACTTATTTAATTTACATGTAATTGACTAATTTTCATGTATGAGCATGTATTTTTGAAAACTTAAGAATAAGGTATTTATTTTGTAAAGAAACTAGTTTTGTGATGATACCCTCATTTTGCGTATCTTAACATAGAAACGGGACAATACTTGAAAACGTAAATGAAAATTATTTGTAAAACGAAATATATTTCTTATCATGATCTTAAACGGTATTCAAAGCGAATCTGAAATCCTCAATTAAAGCAAATTTATTTTTATTGATTAATCCAACCTTCATTTTGTAATACAAAATTCATTTGTGAAATTGTGGTTGTATTCGTCGTTCGTTCATTACAATGCTATTGTAACACCACACAATAATTGTGTTAGAAATGTTCATGATTTGAATAAGTGTAGCAATACTTTAGTAGACAAAGTTTTCAATAAATCGTAGTTATATAATAATATATAGGCATATTGCATTGAATTATTTCTTCATATTAGGGCCAACTTCCTAAGTTATTATTTTCGAAGAAGTTGAATTGCCTCCTAGTATACTATTTCCCTGCCGAAAACAACAAACATTTGTGTATTGAAGAAGATGGGGGAAAGCATAATAATAGGAGAACGCAAAATATAGTTTACTGTGCATTTCTGACGCTCTCGTTTCCAATAATGAGGGTAAACATTTCAGAATATACAGCGAAATACGTGTTTTTGGTTGAAACTTGCATAACAGAAAGGAAAAGATAACATTTGACCTTTTGAACATTTGACATTGAACCTTTTGATATGCCGCTTTTCCTCATCCAATGAATTGCAAGTTACATAAATTGTGACTTAGACTAATTAAAGAGATATCAGAACATAATTTTTATTTATATTACCTGTATTAAATTTCTTTAGTGTGATTTACATTTAATGAATAAATTGTCGGTTTTAGCTTATTTAAGTCAGATTACACATTGCGTACATTCGACTTTGTAATTGAAAGAAAAAATCTTTTCTTTTTTATTACTGTAAATTATCATTTTATAACATTTGATTATGCTTTTGTGTAAAATGTAATTATTAAAGTAATCATATGTAAGTGGAGAAATGTAGTTTTATTTTTAGAAAATACCAAAAATTGCAATATTGATAAATATCAAATATACTTCGCATTCACAAATGTGTTTCAAACAGTAGTTACTGTTTTATTTTTCCATTTATATAGTTCAAAAAAATTGACTTACATGAACAGTTCAGTTGTCATATAATTTCAACGAAATATGAAATGTTCTGCTGTCATCTTGTTTCTTTCCCGTCCTCTTCCCAAAGTATCTATCACCACATTTTATTAGGAACAATGATATATTTAATAGGCAAAGTATTTGAAAAATTACATATAATATTAAGGGGATTGACATTTCAAATTTCCTTATTGGAGTTACATTATATCTCAAAAACAGCTGAATGTATATTACTGATTCATCATCGGTGTGAAAAAAAAACAAGATCTTAAATTCTCATCAGGAGGATCATTTGCAGAAGATCGGTTTTAATCTGAGCGAAATTGGTTATTCCGTAAAGATAACTTCATATCTCAACCATTTTTTAACAAGTTTATGAAATGTTTATTAGTAAAAGTAAATTATTTTTAAGTACATTTTAATACATCTACAAAATTATGTACAAAATTATCTACAAAATATTTTTAAGATGTTTCGTATTTGTTCTGTACCCACGATATGTACTATTCGCACTTTTGAAATGTAATCAGATGACGTTTGACTAGTGGTTTCTGTGGAAATTAGTGTTGTTAATGCCAGTTGGCCCTTACAAACAACACTAAACTTTGTAATAGCTAGCTGGGTCTAACAATTCCACTTTTCCAGCCAATGTCTTTATCATTTTCTGATTTGGAAGTATGAAACAAATATACCTAAACTCTCTGTTTACAGTGGGAATGGATGGAGCTGATGTAACGTAACAACAAGGAGATAACAGTTACTTCACATGTGGCAATCTTTGTTTTGCTCTCTGTGTTGTTGTCGGAAGCCTTGCACTTCCGTGCTCTAATTAAGGCGCCCGCGCTTGCTGAAGGCGCGAAGGCGCGGCCGCAGTGGCTGTTCGAATTTCCGTGTCCCTGCTGTTTCCAGGCATCTTATCTGGCCCGCCGGCAAAAAAAATCGCCTATCAGCGACTCCAAACTCCGCACCTCGCCGCGCCACTGCATCGGCCGATAACCAATTGGGCTCTCACTCAAGGCCGATCCCAAATCCATTCTGCGGCGCTCAACTCACTGCGTCGTTCCTCTACGCATCCGGGAGTTATCGAGAATCGGCTGCACTGGTTTAACGAATCGTTCGCAGACTTCGATGTCGTACTTTTACAAATTCCTCAACAGATGATCGTTAATTATTAATAACTCTGTGTATTTCTCTCTCCTCTCCCGTTCTCAGTTTCACTTATTTTCCTTTTTCCTCTTCTATTTACCCTTTTCTCCTCTATTTACATCTTAACATCTAACATAACATGCTGGTTCGAAGTTATTTTCGTTACTATAGCATTAATTATAATTTTAAACCACAAACCATAGTTCAGAGACTACTTGCTTCACATCTACTCTCCTAAAAGTTTTTCGACAATTCGATGTCAACAGTTCACGAAATGATATCGTTTCACATTAACATTATTACTAAGCGTAGTCTAGCTACTACAGAAAAGCATTTTCTAATTTTGGAAACACGTCGGAACCTGGGGTGGAGTCCGAGGAGGGGTCCTGGGGTGGAGTCCGAGGAGGGAGTCCGGGGAGGGGTACTATTGTGTTTGCTTTTGAAGTATATTTACTTCATTGAAATATACATACGTTTAATTGGTATAATTACTCTCGCATCACAGTTTTCATGCACCGACTGCGAAAGATCCGAGGGAAGAATCCGCCCATGTAGTGCTCGCCTGGTGGGCTAAAGTGCTACAATATTTTGTGTTTGTATTTAGCCGTTGTGTGTCCCGTGGAGGGCAATTGGCCTGGACGCGCGGGGATTTCAGTCGGTCACCCATCCAGGAGCCCGCCATGTCTCGAATTCGCTTAACCTTGGTGACTTCGCGTACTTAACGCCGGGACGCGGGACGTGACCTTTCAGGACAACCATCCTCCCTTTCGCCTGGATGAAAGAGGGAAGGATGTCCGGACCGGGGAGCCATCCGGGCCCCGAACGCGAGCCAGCGCCCTGCGCCCTGCGCCACTTGGCTGAGGCGGAGAGGGTAGAGGCGGGGAGCGACGTCAACAATTAATCCAAAACGTTCATTAATCGATTGTTTTAAATTGGAAGGAAATAATATTTTAACTGAATGATATTGTGTATTCCAATTTCGATTACTATTCAATTCAAACGAACAATAATCGATTTATTTCCTTAAAAAATGAAAAACTTCATAAATTATTTAACTTCGTGTGTAATACTTGTACTTTAGGTACTTAAAATGTCTTAGAGTTCATAGTCCCTTTTTTGTTTTCTCGCTTTTTAGTTTCTTGCGCTTAAGAAGGAAGTTATACAATGCTGCGCAAAACAACCGGCGAATTTCCGGCCGAGAAACTCGTTTTACATGGCCAAGGTAACAAAAAAAGTCCATACATCCAGTTGCTAATTTAGGGGGGAAATCCTTTAACACGTGGTGTAGCCAGAATCCCTGTTTTGTGGGTTCTTGATACCGAAAATTGATTGGCGGCAAAACGACTGACTGTCTGTAAACAACGCTAACAGTTTAGCAACTGTTCAGCCGATTTTCTCCAAAACTGATATCTCCTTATACATTTGGCTGATGTCGCGTCTCCTTGAATTTAAAAGCCGATATTTTAATTTTTTGGGTACTATACATGAAGCACCTGGGACATTTTTAATATTTTCAAAAAATGGGGCTATCGATTTTGATTAAATTTTATTGTTGGATAGTGTGAAGGACGTTTAAACAATGACGAGGTGTCATGTTGGTTAAAAATTGAAATTTTTCGAAAATTGAAAAAATCCAAAATTTTTTTCGGCGTCTTCCTACAACTAACATTTTAAAGATGTAGATTTTCCCTTAATATAATCCGTTCCTTAAAGATAGATTTTGAAATAATTTCATGGACAGTTTTCTCAAACACTTGAGTATTTTTAAAGTAGGTAAAGAGATAATATGCGGCAGCAATCGGCGATTTGTCGATAGAAAAACCTTCATTGTCGGACCCTTGTACCGGAAAAGTGGAAACATCTTATTCCTATAAGTAGTAAATTAATTCCTTGAAACGTTGGTTCGTCAGAATCTGTTTTGTGGGCCCTTGCTATCAAAAAATGGATTGATGGCAAAACGTCTGTCTCTGTCAGTTGTTGAACTCTCTGCTTTTTCAGAAATTGCATAGATAAGAAATAATTCGAATGCGTTAGTCGTGTTCACTGCCGGCAGACGGAGAACGTCCACGCGAGCACATGGTGCAGCGGCGAGTTGGTCAACTTCATGCACCTGAATTCAAATTTGGGCGCGAAGAAACAAAAAGCTGCCGGTTGGAAACCTTTTGTAGGTTCATATTCGTATAATATTGTGTTACAATTAATGCGAAAGCGTATGCACTCTTGTAGCTCCACTAGTTTACAATGATTTTAACTAAATCATTTCAATAATAAAGTTTGTTAATTCTCTGTCTTTTATGTTAGATATTAAGAAATACATAAAAGTTACTACACTAACAGATTATTTCTCCTGGTAGCCCAGATTTCTCGAGTAGAAGCCTAGAACATATCAAGAGAAAGACACTCTTAACCACACAAACCGAGTGGAAAAGTAATACAGCCGAACTACGCGTCTCGATCTGCTTCTGACACGGGTCGGGAATTGGAACGGCCAGGACATCACGCAAGCCGTACACCTAAATATGTTGATATAGTTTTTTTTCAGCTGTCAGTATGGAAATCCTAAAATGCTCTCCGAACAGTACTTACTAAAATATTCACTTGTATACACTGTTCAATAGAACTGTACACTGTGCAATAGAAGTGTACGAACAAACAATAATTGTATGTAATAATGTGAAAAAAAACTAAGAAATCAAAGTTGTTTGTGAATAAAGCATATAGAAGTTTCCGAATGATTTAATGCATTTTAAGAACTGTGGAAAGAAGCCAAAATCTAGAAAAATTCAACAAACGTGTTTCAACATTTAACGCTCAAACATACAGACAGAGGACGGACAATCTACTACAATTGATTCTCGGTTTTTTCCATCTTTAAATTACACAAAATTGTGCACTTGTTTTTGCCATCTTACACAAGAATTATGTATTCCAATTAATCTAGAGTTAGCTTTCAACTTATTAACTGACATTGGTTACTTTTTCGAGTAGATTTAATTGACTCGATTGATTTCGATTATAATTATTTCAAAGAGGTTGCATCATTAGCAGCTGAATGGTGAGGTTGGTGTAGCTCCGATGTATGAGCCTAAATCTCAGAACATGAGGCGCAGAACCGTTAGGCCAAGAAGCTAGCGAATGATACACATCTCATGTGGTCCTCCAGAGGATGACAAGTGGCCAGAGAGTGAGCAACCTTCATTCAATATGGGAAGCCAAGGCGTTGCTATTTGGCAAGCGTTGTAGTGACGATTTATATTGAGACTGAAAACATTTAAATTTCAATAGTTTCAGAAGCATTGTTCATTTTCCAAATATTTATTTAAAAGTAACTTTTCTATCCACCGGAGTGCGCGCCGCTTAAACTAACCGTGGAAGAGTTTTTTTTTTTTCATATACAATACGTAGCAGGGGTATACTAGATTCACGTGCTCTCTTTTGTGAAACACCAAGTTTTGGAATCGCCGCTGGTAAAATGAAGTTGGGAAGTGTACACTTATATTGCAATAAGCTTAAAATACGTAGAACGACGTGGATATTAAAGATCATAATCGTGCTTGAAGACGGATCTCACAACCAAATATGAAGTAATCTCTCTTCTGCTTCCATTTCTGTTACTTTAGTAGTAATATTCCACAAACTAATTAAATTCTCTCTCACATTGTTTCATTACAAGAATGAATTTTAGAATTATTACAGTAATATTACAGTAACTAGGTCAACCTCTGCACTTCAAAAATTGTGTTTAATAACCGACGGTTGCATAATAACTCAGGAAGAAGGAATGTGTATATATATAGTGCAACAGTTCTTTACATACCAAGAAATTAAAAAATGGTTATTCCATACTGCAACACGTGAATAGTAAATATTTAATGCCGCGCGGCTACTTCCTTTGAGTCTTACTGTCGCACGGCGTCAGCTGTTTCATAAGCATTGACGTTCTGAGTATGAGAATATAGGCAGTGCGCTCAGTTTGGCAATAAGCGGAACCAGTCAAATATTTTTGCAAGCTAACGCGGACCATTTTTAACTGTTTTCTTCACTTAACAAAATTACGATTTTTCACAAGTTGCACTTTTTTGTACACCGGAGATGCATGCGATTGCTTTTTCCTGACTGAAATAAATGATCGTTCTATTTTTTTTTTAAATATGCAAAAAGGTAGTTTTAAAATTATAACCTGTTCCATAATCGAAAGTCAATAAGTTGGACGATCATTCTCATAAGAAAAATGCACAGTATACAAATACTCTTATAAGAAATCAATCCCCATTACTAATTCAAAATGTTCATCGAATCCTCAAAACTTGAAATATCTGTTTCAAATTCCCCAAACCTTCAGTTCATTGAGGACAGACAGACGGAAAGACGGACGGACGGGCAAACGGAGGTTTTGCCATCAATTGATTTTTCGATATCAAGGAACCTACCCATTCTGGCCACACCACGTGGTAAAGGGTTTTTTCTATAATTAGCAACTGGATTTAGGCGTTTCGTTACCATAGTCCGGCAATATGAGTTTTTCTGCCCGAGATTCCCCGTTCTCCTCTGCACTTTACATAAATTTATTTTCTTCCGAAGTAACTTTAGAAGGGCGAGAAAGTAAAAAGATGGGCGAGAAAGTATTGTAAATCTCCAATTGCGGCGAATGGCGAAAATATGCATATACAAAGTGTACAGTGCATTTACTCATATGTAATATGTATGTAATTGTCACGTAAATGAATCGACAGCGGCGGCGTTGCCAGAACGTTCACTATTAAAACTCTTTTCCACTTTTCAGTTCGTCAATATGATACCACATAGTAACATGTTGCTTCAGTTGTTATGGAGAAACAAGCTCCTTCGATGAGCAAATAGGGCTCATAGATCGTATTTTGTTGCGGCAGCGTCAAGTGCATGAACAGAAATTTTAAGACGGAATTTAATCATAACATGTTCTCTAGCAAAATGACATACGTGTCTTTGAGCCGACAGAAGCGCAATATTCTGTTCCCATTATCAAAACCCTTTCCTGGGTCTAGGGATTTTCTCAAAAACAGGTTTTACTTTTTCGTACAGATAGAGCTAATTGCTCTGTTTTCGATGACATGAAACTCATTTTCGTGTATTCTTTGATTTATTTTCTTCAAAAATTACACAAATATAATTTTTTTAATATCTTTCACGCCGTTAATATGCACATTTCCAGCATTGTAAACGTTATTGCATTTGTGAAAGGTACTGCTTCAAATGACGTACAATAACGTTTTTCTAAAACACAAAAGATTTCTGTGTAAAACAGCTTCAAATTCCGCATTTACAGTGTCGCCTCAACGGCTCAAAATTGATGAACGAAAATTTTCATATAAGGCGAGGGTTTATTCTTGTGCAATATTCTTATAATTATATTTCGGTTCTACTATTAGGAAAGCGAAAATTGATAAATTGTTTTTTGAAAAGAAAAAAATGTTGGTGGATGGGGCGATAGATGGCAGTTGGCACGGCTGAAAAACTAACCCCGTCCAAAGGAAGGAGAAAACAAACTCGAACGAGAAAGTCTGTGCTAATCTGTAGCAGCACTGATTTGCTAGCCACGCACTGTCATCTATGGCAGCATGAGTGTTGATAATAGGAGATTCGAGAAATAATTATCAAAAGAGTTTGATAACCAAATTGTAATAGATGTTACAATTCGAAAGTCGTGCAAAGTGTTATCCACTTCGTAAAATTTAAATTCTTATGATTTTCTTTGAAATCTGAATACTTATATTTTGATGATTATTGGTCAGCAAAGTATGACAGAACGATGTTGATAGCATTAAAAGAATTATTAAAACACCTACGTTCTAATGATTTTTATTACAAAACTGATTCAGTTTCGAGAAGTTTGGGTTTAGATAATCAAAGTGATGAAATAAAAAGATACAAATTAACGTTATTGACATTATTGCAAATATATATATATATATATATATATATATATATATATATATATATATATATATATATATATATTTCCGTTGGTAACATTATTTTTGGTTGACTCTAAATTAACTTTAACTTTGGTATTGCCTGGATAATGATTTTGCCGGAGGATGTTAGAATGCTTTGTAAGAAGATCTGTAATCAGGCGTCAATCCCCTCCAATCAGGCGTCAGCACATCTTATCAATAATGCAAGTGACTGTTCTCAGACAACCACGTAATCGATGAGCGATTGTGCAGCTATATAAATAATAAAACGATTCGAGTGTGGCCGATTTTTTTCCGTAAGTTATGTTTTATGTAGTTTCAACGCCAGTGATAATAAAAGCTCTCAAAAAGATATGAGAGAAACAAATTATAATTTATCTTTCACTTTCGTGAAAACAGCTTGAGTGGACATTCTTAATAACTCACCCATTCTGGATATACATAAACCGTCGTGTTGGTACTCAACATAACGCTTACTTTCAATATAACTGAGTAACATGCATTTCCATGGCATTTAACAAACAAAATTTAAGTGAAGGCATGAAATATTTAAAACTCAATATTTTCATCTAAAAACTGAAAAGCAGAAACGAAGATGAAAGAAGAGATGATTTACTTACCAGAATACTCCACTACTTCCATCAACCAACCCTGACATTTGTCTTTGTTTGTAGGCAGAAAGAAGTAATGTATTTTTCATGGACCTTTCTTCGGGAGAGTCGTGGAGAGAGATAGGTTACGCTTCAAGGCTGCAGAATTAAACATTGGGAAAAAAACGTCGACACTAAATATTTTTAAAAAAGGAAATCTTCGGCTGCACATCTCGAGGAGTTAAAAGTATGTTTAATCCAAGAGAACTCTTAATTTTCTCTGTAGGAAAAGTCCGAACGATTTTACGAAAGCATTTTCGATAAAGGGAGATGGTCATTAGTATTTTTGATTTGTTTATAGTATTGTATGATTTTTTTAGCCCCACTCAAATTGCCAGAACATCTTCCTCTAAGTACTATGTTCTGCAAATTATGATAGACAGAATGGATAGGAAGAGAAGTGAAGAAGGGATTATCTGCGCACGGCGCGGCGCGGCGCGGCGTGAGGCCACAAGACACGTGACAGCGACGTGCTACAAAAGAGAATGCAGAATCCTTTTCAAAACGAATTTCGAGAAACAGAATAATAGGTGCTTTCCAATTATTGCTTATAAACATCTCACTACGTTCTCTTGGCTGAACCCAAATTTTGGTCGTGTTTGCGAATTTGCCCTAACGATGGTTTAGTGTATTCAGCAAATACAGCAGATATGACGGTATCCATTGCAGTCAATTCCTCTGTTCAAGCTCACCAAATTCCGTAACTGGAATGCAAATAAAAAGGTTTCGCGAATGCTGAGCCTAAGCTCGTGGCAACAATACTTAAATCAAAAGTCGAAATTCAGTTCAGGGATAAATTTTAAATGTGAGATTACATTGATATATACTCGGAAATATTGACAGAGATAACGTTAATAATTTCCCAGTGTCGACATGAAAAACTGCACCTGCATTTTAGAGGATTTCTGAATCAAAACAAAAGTGATTTCGACGATTTTTAACAATTCTCCCGTTGCGTGCTTTGTAAGGATTTTAAGCAAAGAATAGTTTGACATTCGAATGGACACATCGTCACAATATCGAAATTCTATGGACTACATTGAGTTGGGGCACATTTCGCGACTGAACTTCCCTTTACATTCCATTCTAGAGTGAAGCAGCAAAAGAGGAAAAAGCGTGTTCTGCCTTGGGGTTTAACACTGATCTTTCGAATTGTGCGTTTCGTTACATAGTATACGTCAACAATAATTCAGGGTGCAATACACGTGATAGAAGTGGAGTGGAGTTTTAACAGTTTTGACAGTTGACGTTTAATAAATGCTACCTCGGATATCTAAAATTGGTAATACTTCGAAAGAGAATGTTGTCCCCCGATTGTCAACCTCCAACTCAAACAAGTTCTCTGCCAATTTTGGCATTATGATACCACGTAAACCGATTTTTAGTTACTGTTTCTTATACTCAACTAAATAACTTACTTATATTGAAAACAATATTTTTAAAACGATATTTTTCTTTTGTTGTCTCAATGCAGGACCATTTGTTTGTATTCTAGCCCCTCGTTTGTATTTATAGAGTCAGTCTCAATTTCATCAATAATTACCATTATTCACTGAGCAATTATTTTTCTTTTCAAAGTATTTTGATTTTGTGGGGGTGGGGGGGGGGCTGCCAAGTCGGGTGGCCACGGGCGCCCCCTTCCTGCACTGCCCAGCCGAGGGCAGGGGGGGGGGGGGGGCTGCCTCTGCGCCCGCCTGCCACGGGGACGCGCTAGCTGCTGCCCCTAGTAGCCCCTCGACCCAATTTTACAACCTCCACTCCCCATGGAAATAACACATGCCGTTGCTGAACGCTGGTAAGTGCCGGTGCATGTAAATTTACGCACATGACACAATAAATAAAATGCAAACCCTAACAAGATAAATTTGCAACCCTAACAAGATAAATTTGTGTTAATTAACGCTTGACGATCATTTCAAATCATCAAAGATTGGGAAAATGATGTTGCTCCCTATAAAATTTGGTTTTCTTCATGTTCAGAGAGGCCAAAGTTATAATGAGTTAACAAATTCTTCAAAGTACTGTTTACCTACAATTTGTATAGTGTTACTTTGTTTACATTTGAAATTCATGCATAACATACTAGTTAAGAAAGCGAAACTAAGAAACTGAAAAGAGATTTACATTTGGTACACATTCATGTCGTAAATGACTAACAATAAATTAATTGTAAAATAATAAATTAATAATACTACGTTTCAACATCCATTTAATAAACATTTATAAATTCTTAGATTAATCATTTGTATGTATTCTTGTTAAAGTACTTTAGTTTTAAAAGTTTACTTCAACCTAAAATTGTCTTACCCCAACGCAGTTAAAATTCCTATGTAAAACTGGCGGCCACCACGTCCAGCCGACAAGAAGGGACGCTGGCTGCCTAAACTCGATCCCTCATCAGCAAAAACTATATTTGATGCCACGTCTTCTATTAATTTACAGGAAATATAAGTTGTAAGTAAGTAAATAATTTCTACGCAACTTTAATTATTCCGATCTTCAACTAAAGGAATTTTTATTTTTTGGTCTCAGGCATGCCCTTTTCCTGTCAATTGTTACTTTAGCTTACTGTTAATTAATTAGAAAGTAGCACATTTCTGTACAGTAAAATATTGTACTTCATATTTGAGGAAAAAGACTCCCATCTTGATCAGATTTTTCATCCAGCTTCTCTTAATCCATTGCGCCGAGGATAAGATGGCCCTTTGTTCGGCGTCTCAACTCTGAGTGTATTTCCCCCCACCCCCTGCGCTCATCCGTTGAGCCCACCCAAAAGGGCAAGAGTTGTCGGGACGGGGTAGAGTCCGAGAAGAGCTCATCATTTTGTCATGAGTACTTTAAAATCAAATCTGAACTTCATTACCGATTCAAATACGTTATCATTCATGGGCAAATAGTTTATGGTGGACGAGGGAAGAAGAAATTCATTAAACGCCATTGAGAATATCATTGGAATCAAACATTAGTCGGAAAATATGACGGCCATAGTTTTGATTTCTTTCGGTATTTGTAAAAATTTTATATTAATAAATATATCACATTTGGAAACTTTTATAAAAAGCAACGTTGCTCCAACTGTATATTTCTTAGTGCTCACCCATCTTAACTCCGAAATAGAGAATAGGAAATCCAAAATTGTGCATGTTAAATCTTTAATCACCATGTTTTGTGTGTCTGCATTCAAACCTGTCCCCTTGTGGGGCTCTAGGACGCTCGCATCGAAAGCACGGTTGTTTCGCGAGTTGCTGAATGCGACCGCCTCAACGCACTTTTCTCCAGTAGTAGGACTTACTAATAAACATCACGAGAAGACGCATCGCGTTAGTTGTTTATTTGCAAAAATCTCTTTCCAAGAAGTGGTCTTTTACTATGAGTACTCGTCATGTGGCTTCGCTATCAACCTACTCAATTAGCAAGTAATCTAATATTTCTAACACCACTTGAAATTTCAATTTTAATTTTAACTCTTAACTGAGATTTTTTATATCAGCTTCTCTAATTGAAGGATTTCGCTTTGTTCGTGTTATGATCAAATTCGTTGTGAATTCGTGCTAATAAGGGATTACTGAATTTCTCTTGAATTATTCTCATTTAAGTAAACTAAGATATGTGTTCCTACTTTTGTATTCCTACCAAGGGTATACATATATTTTGAAATCAACAAATGTTTTGTAATTGCAGTTTGCGAATCATAAGTAAGAACAAACATGACAATTAATATGTTTAGTCGGTAATTAACTTGATGTCGATGCGACGATAAATATGTTTAAATAAAAATACATGTGTTTTATTGTTTCATTCAGAATTGTAAACTAAGTTCATGTGATTAAAGTAGCTTAGATAAAATACAGCGAATGAAATCATGCGATACAAGCCGATGTATGGGCTAGTTCTGGAGCTTATCACAGTATTTCTGAAAAAAAAATTGACAAAGTTGCTATCACAGTTAGTCAGAGGTTTTGCGATATGCGAATCCGGTGAAGATTACCGACAGCCTCCGAATGAGAAGATATCAGGGCGCACACAAGAAGGCAAGCCGTACGAGGGCGCGTCACCAACCGCTGCAGCGCCTGCTCTCCACGCTCAGTAATTCATTCAAATGATTGGAATTGTGCTATCACTTCGCCGACTCAAAGGCATCACTCTGCGTCGAAAGAACTTTCTCATTTCAGGCTGTCACGAAACCCGGATAAGTTGGTTTGTGTGAATCCGTGATTGAGGACGGGAGGAGAGAGCGAGAGGTGAGGGGATTGCGAAAGAGTGACAGAGTTGTGGAAGATCACGCTACCACCAATATATTCTGTATTTCTACGCGCATTCTGGTATAAGTGAAAAAGTCAGCCGTCAGGCTGAAGACCCAATTAGTCAGGAAACATAAATTTGTTCTCCTCAAGGAGGCGTCAAGTCTCCCAACTTCTGTTACTGCAAAAGCATTCAAAAATGAAGTTTTCCCTGACCAGCAAAGGATGTAACCAACGTCGATACGATGGCAAAGAAAATCGTAATAACAGTAACGGAGATAATCAAGAGATAATAGGAAACAACGAAAACGGTCAATTAAAACAAAGTAAAGAATTGCCCAACATTGTTCGATGACAATCCTGATCTACACACCTCAGTAACTGTTTGATATTACAAACCCTTACGATTCAATAATATTTCTTTATCAAAACTATACTCAGATGTTATGGAGTATATCATAATTGAAATTGTTTGAAAGATATACGTGAGAAAGGGAGGTCGCCGGGAGATACTGATTAAATTCGGAACTAATCTTATCTTTACATTTAAAACACGAGTTTTCGTGTATAGAGAAATTTGGTATTACTGAAACAAATTTCGTGATTTTTGTTTTAAATGAAAATTAATTGGTAATTAGTCCCAGATGTGTTATCGCTTGTTATTATTGACTAATATTCATTATATCTAAAAATTAATAGCATGAACAGTGATCTCCCGTCGTTTGTTACGTCGTTTTGTTATGTGCTTTGTAATAGGTCTATTTGATGTTAGATATTTGTTACTTTTTGCTAGCTGCTGTGTATAAATGTTAGGATTTACTGGTTTCCAAAGCTAAAATGGCAAATATTTTAAGAAGATTGTTTTTAAATGATTAGTGACGGTTCGTAAACGCAGTATCAAGCAATGATTAAAACAAATGTTCCTTCAGAAACAGTTTCAATTATTATTATATGTGTTGCATTACACTTTTAAAGGTAGATAACAGATTTTCTTTCTTCAATCCACTGTGCAGATCTTGGTTCACATATAATATTTCTATTATGCAGAATGTCCCATTAACTATGGACCATAACTTCTAAACTGTTCAGGATATCGAAATGCAATTTTCGCTAAACAATGCGGAATCATGGGGCAAGTACTATGGCGTAGAGAAATTGCCTATAATATTTTTGGTTTAGAAATTTAATCATCTTTGATTTTTTAAATGGAACTATATATTTCTCGCTTCAGCAATAGATAGATCACGAAAAGAGGAATAAAATGATGTTTTATATGTTAGTATTTTAATAGTAATTTGAGAAACAGATCAAAATTTTCTGGGGCGTGATTTTGAATCAACCGACAGAATTTCGTGTAGCATCCCTTGCAACTCTCGCCTTGGGGAAGGTGGCCTTCGCGGCGACGGGACTGGTGCGTCGAGAGGGGAGGCTGAGGGGGTCATGCAGGTTAGAGGCGTAACGATAACCATCTACAGCAATCCATGGTCTTGACACGAACAACAATTGAACCAACATCAACATTAACGGTCATAATAAGAGATTTTCCCCTGTCTTCATCTGAATTGAACTTTATTTGAACTTTACTTCTACTAAAATTCCAAAGCAACGATAATCGAAGACCACAAATTAAAGAAAAATTGTAACTGAAGGATGATAATAGTAAAGGTCATTTTCAAACTTACAAGAATCGAGCTCAGTGTGTTACGGCAGACGCAAACCATCATTTTTAAACATGGGAAGGAAATGAATGCTTAAAGATTTTCATTGTAATATCACGATTAATTCATCAAATAATGGATAGGTAGACATTATCTGTTCATATATTTTACTATAAATAAACGTCCTATTTAAACACGCACCAAAAGAACAAAGCAATAAAGAGTTTCTCCCTTCATAGCGCCACGTGCTGTCACAAACTTGAAAATCCGGCAGAAGACGGAAGTGTACCATTTTTTTCCATTTATGAACAGCAGAAATATGGTTCAGAAGTGGACGAGTGATCATCTTAATTAACAATGAAATTTACCAACGAAGAGTCGGTGGTTGGATTCTTGTCAAGTTTGATAACATTTATTATCATCATCGTCTTTACGCTGCAATTTTTTATATCGTTCTGGGAAATGATCCTTGTATTGGAACCTCAGTAGAAGACAAGTTAAATCCAAATGAATCAGTGGAAAAAATCTCTCATTGTGATGATTGAAATTGGTGTTTCTTAGAGTGACCTCTATGTCAAGACCATGGATTGCTGTAGCTGCGCCTCGTATCCCTCACGGCCACCCCTCTCAGTCTCGCCTCTCCACGCAACAATCTCGACGCCTTCTCTGAAGGTGGGCGCTGCTCCACGAAATATGGACTGTTTCATTTAAAGCCACATCCCACAGTGTATAATTTTATACCAAAAATTACTATTAAAATACTAACATAACATACGTCATTGTATTCCTCTTTTCATGATCTATCCATTGCCGGTGAGAAAAATATATAGATCCATTTAAAAATCAAAGATGATCCAATGTCTCAAAAACTAAAAATAATACAGCCTATTTATGTGCGGCATGTTACGTGCTCGCATTCTTTAGCGAAAGCTGCATTTCGATATCCAGAAGCGTTAAAAAGTTGTTGGAGGGGGGGGGGGCATAGTAGGTGGATATTCTGTATTTTCAGAAATATGTTTAACTCTGTGTTAACAGTGAATAGCGACTGTATTGTTCCAGTATTTGTAACTTCCTTCATTTCATTAGTCTTCGAGAATAAGTACTGAACGACAAGAAATAAGAGTTGTCTTTTTCTGTATAGTGCATACGTTTTACTTTTCTTTACTTCTTTTTATGCGATATAATCGTAAGGGTTCAGTTTGTTATTGAATTGTTTTGAAATCTGGAGGTGATTGGTTGGTATCGAACCGCCACTCCTCTCATTAGTCCATTAAACTTCTCGAACTCATCAATATCCGGAAGATTGAGAAAGTTCAGTTGATTATTGAAAAAATAAAATTTATGTAATGACATTTTGAATAACTATTACTGATTCTTCTATATTTTGCTTATTAACGTTTGTGCATTTCTGGGAATAGTTGTGCGGCCCTTTCCTTTAAAAGAAAAAATTGGTCGTTGGAGAGTAGAAAGTTGGTCATCCCTAGCGAATTCTAAGTAAGACAAGTAGTCAGTGCGTAGTAGTCAGTAGTAGTAGTCAAGTGCGAATGAATGGGAAGAATGAATGGTTATGTATATAATGAAAATAGTATGAATGATGTGTGAATGTAGAAAAAAAATAATAATACTAATAATAATAACAATGTACCATTATATAAAAACAATTTACGTATAAAATAGAATTACAAAAAATGATTTTAGTGTAAGTTAGTAATGCCAAAGTGCAATTAAGATAACTTTAAGTCTAGATTGTAAGTTAGTTGTAAGAAAAAGCCCCGCCTGTAGCTGCTTAAGCCGCAAGGCAGCAGCGTAATGAAAAAAATTATAGATAATAAATTCCCCTCCTTCACAGGGTTACTGTGGAGGGGACAAAAGAAAAAGTAAGACAACCCGAGGGCACAGCCTTCCTTTCCGGCCGCGCCCCGCCTTGACGTGGGTGAAATTTTGGAGGTTGCTGTACCAAAAATCGCCTCCTACCTGTGACTCAATAAAGTTTTCGAGCCCCCGCGCGGGGCAGGCATTCGCCTTTATCGATCGCGGAGGGGCCCAACGCCGCCGCGGGGCGCAGCGGCTCATTTCGGGGGGAGGGCGCGCCGGCGGGCGGGCGGGCGGCGGCGTGAGTCAGCGCGTGCGGCGGGGAGGGGCTCGCGCACAAAGGCCGGGCCACGGTTCGGCGAACAGCGCCACGCGGCCCCTGCCCCCCCAGCTTCCCCCGTTACTCATGGCGAAATTTTTTGGTTGTGGACATCATGATGCGAATACATTAGGGTTGCAGGCAGTTCATCCCGCGAGGAGGAGGGGCGAAACGTTATCCCTCCCCTGGTAGATCGCGTCCTTTTTTGACGACGCAGAGAGCCATGCAGGTTTATTTAAATTTTTTAAAGACAATGGAGGGAACTACTGTTGTTATTATAATTATTATTATTGCTATTATTATAATTATATGTTGTTGGAGTTCTAGTTGTGGTTGTTGCTGAAGTAATATTACTGAAATGAAATAAAACATATTGGAAATTTGTAACATAAAGGTTTAATGCAATGTCTATGTTGAGGCTAAGTGGAATACGTGAAATGTAAAACAGTATAATTTTACATGTTGCACAGAGTTCAAATCAACTCTGTTTACAGATAGGAGTAGTTCTGCACATTACAAGCTTCCCCAACTAGGGCTTGGCGATGAGAAGAACAAGCCAATGACCTCCCTGTTTTCGTACATCAACAACGGACGCAGAAATTTGGTGGTTTCGGAAGGAAGGGAACAAGTGATAAATTGTTCGAGATACGAGTGTGGCAGGGAGATGAAATTTGCGTTCAAGGCTCGGTTGGCCGCTCCACGCCACACGCCTACCCCTCCGCCCTCCACCCTCCCCCCTCCGTCCCCCCTCTCTCCCGGGGCGGGGCTCCCAGGGGCGCCGCGCCGCGCCTGCTGCCCGGCACTCACGCTGAATTTTTGGCTTACGGCATCAGGATGCAAATGCATCGGGGTCAGTTGTTGGGGCGCGAGGGAATGAACATTTAGGTGTTCGCTACTCTCTCCAAAAAGAGGGAATAACAGTGTTTCGGAAATGAATCCAAATAATACACTGGTTCAGAAACAGCTTGAGGGTAGAAGGGGGCGAGTCAACAACATCAAGTGTTTTAATACAAAAAAATGAGACACGTTGGGTTCGGAAGTATATTTTAGAAATGTATTTCGGTGTTTGTGAAGTTTATATATGTTATTATTAAGATTTTCAAAAATTAATGAATTGTTTCGTTCATAAATGTTGCATCTTTGTTCAAATAAGTTTCAACTCATTGCATCTCTGAAGTAATTTTCTGTTTTAATTTTATCAAATTAATCTGGATCTCAACAAAAATCTAAAAGTGAAAAACATTTCCGTTTGAGGGAGCGTCGTATGTTTTTCTTCGCCGCATAATTGATTTATTGATAAAATATTAACATTCTGAAATCATTTTCAATTCCCTTTTTACTGCTTTGCGATGAAAAGGAAGTAAATGCCTTAAAAATAGCCAGTCAAGAGTAATAATTACTAGACATCTGCAATAAAATCTTGCGTTTCTTAGATGAAGCCAACGAGTCAAAAATTCCCTATTTCACCACGTTCTTCCTTCCTGGCGCTATCTGCTGGGACATTTTCTTTCGGCAGTTGCCTAACGCATTGCAAGCTATAAAACGGGGAAAATCATAAATTCATTACTATGCACGTTTACGCCATGTTGTTTTTGGTCCTTCTTCAAAAATCTCGATTTTGGATTAATTTGGTTCTTGTAAAAATCCCCTCACTTTTCAAACTCATGGTGCTAAAAAGCACATACATTCTCGCTCGTTCTTTCACGCACGATTACGCGAAAAGTACTCAAATTTTCGAAAAATTATACATGGTTTTATTTCAAAATCTATCTTTAAGAAACAGATTTTATTAAGGGGAAAAAACTCTATCGTAATAATTATAGTTGTAGGACTACGCAGAAAAAATTTGTAATTTTTGAATTTTTTGAAAATTCAGACTTTTTAACGAAAATGAGACCTGCGCCATTCTCTTAAACGTGCATCACACTATCCAACAACAAAATTTGACCAAAATCAATGGAGCCATTTATTTTAAAATTTTGAAAACATCCCAGGCGCTTCATGTAAAGTACGCCCCAAAATTAAAATATCGATTTCAAATTCAAGGGGCCGCGACATCACCAAGATCGAATGTAAAATATCAATTTTTGAGATAATCCTCTGAGCGGTTTAGCCGCTAGTGTTATTCAGATAGACGGACAGACAGGCGTCGTGCAGTCATTGTGTTTTCCGGTATCCAGGACCCACAAAACATGAATTCTGGCGATTCCACGTGTTAGAGAATTTCCCCCTCTAAATGAAGCAACTGAATTGATCCACTTTTTCGTTACCTGGGCCCTCTAAGAGGAGGTTTTCTGCCGAAAATTCACCTTTTTTTCGCGCAGCATTTCATAACGTTATCTTTACTGCCGAAGTGGTAGCGAGAAGTAAAAGTGTACGAGAATGTACTAAAAAGTTGGGGTCCCCACGACCCAGCGGACGCACCAAGCGTCACCAACTGCGCGCTCGGTTATCGCTTCGCGGCTGACCCACCCACTGGGAGGAAGCTTGGCGCGGCGCTCTCCCCTCGCTATGCAGCACAGTTCCGTGTGGCCGCTAAAGTGCAATGCAACCACACTTCCCTGCTGTGGAGCCATCCCTATCCTTTCGGACATCTATGACTGATCTGAAAAATGGAAAGAAAACATAGGTCAGAAATGACAATAGCCTTTCGGCGCGCTTTTGGCGTTGTTTACCGCAATTTTCATGCAAGTATTGGCGTCTCGCCTATTGTAGCATATCTCTCGGGCGCTTGTACGTAGCCGTGGGATCCGGCTCGTACAAATTTAAATTTAATATTATGTCATTATTTGACGTATTTATTTTGGAAAAGAAATTTTCAGCTAAGTTTTTAAAGTGCTCTTCGAGGAGCGGTAACTTTACTGCAGCGTGTAAGTCTGCGATTCTAATAAACATTGGCGCGCACAGTATTCTACGGAGGCACGCATTTTGAACTATTTGCAACTTATTTAAGTGCGCATGCGCCGCTATTCCCCAACTTGGGCAGGCGTAGTCCATAATGGGTCTAATCATGGCTTTATATAAAAGCAGAGCATTCGCTGTGGACAGTTTGCTTCGCTTATGTAATAAGCTTCGCAACATGCCCAGGCGTTGCCAGGCTTTGCTAGCGACCGCGTCCGCGTGCTCGCGGAAAGTTAAAGCGCGATCCAGCGTGATGCCGAGTGGCGCGGTGCGGCGCGGCGCGTTTTCTAGCAGTGGAGCGCTGGGGCGACGGGCGGCGCAGCCATCGGGAGGGGGAGGCGCTGGGCCTCTTAGCAACCGACCGCCCTCGCGTCGCTGGGGGGGGGGGGGCGTGACGCGTCGCGACGCCAGGCGACGCCAAGCGACGCCTCGCCACGCACACTGCTCCCAAATACGCAAGCGGCGCGCGTAACAATGCGTCATTGTCAATTCAAAAGTAAAAATTAAGCGATAGAAAATTACCAAATCTTTGTATAAATTATTGTTGGTGACGAACCATGGAGCGTTGCACATCTCAAGATTTGAACATCTCAACAATGACAGAGACTATCTCGGAGAGAAGCAAGAGGCATCAGAAGAGACTGGAATGCCACCCGAATCAACACTCAGTGAACATGTTGGACAATAGTGAACATGTGTATAGGCTAAAGCGTGAACATATTCTAGACTTACCCTTTAGATTCTCTTCATAGCAACTTATATCATGTATACCATTTACTAATTGTTCCAAGTGAACAGATTGTAAATTAGCAGAATTGAAAAAAAAAAAAAAAAAAAGAAAGAAAATTACCAAAACTACAAATGTAGGAAATGAGAATTAGAAAAAGTTGCAGAGTTGCGCGTTTGTCTTACATTTGGCGATGAGGTTTGTGTGTGCGTGTGCGTTTGGGTGTGTTCGTGCGAGTATGTTTGTGTGCTCTGGGACGTAGAATCACCTTTTAACAAACAGGATAGTTCAGTCCACCCCCTACTTGCATTTCAACGAGTTCATGATACGTAAATCGATTGCGTGATAAACGATACCAACATGTTCCTTCCTCTTGACTGTTTGCGTGGACCACTGCTAACCTAGGCGAGAAACGGAATTTTGTATTATTTTTTGTATTTTTCGTACAATTACTCCACCACAGTGCCCATGCAGATGCGGGAATTTATTTCCTTGATTTGGGTACAGTGCGCTGCTGCCGTGCAGCACCTAAAAGTGGGGGGGGTCTTAATAACTAACTAAAACTAACTTACTCGTAATTTCAGTTTAAATATACTTTATCATTTTGAAGCACTTTGGCAGGCCTAACTTGAACATTGTTTTGTTAATACTAGGTAATGTTTTTTGATTCTTTCTTCTTGTTATTTTCTCAATCGTAAATAATTCATACTTATTTTATTCTTTTCTTAACCATAGGTTAAAAGGATCTTGGTTTAACTCTTTTTGAATACGAGGCGTGAGGCTATTAAGATCTATGTGACAGCTGCCTATGAAATGAAAGCGATATGAATTTTTAACTTTGGGCCCTTGTAGTTGCGGAAACGGTAATATAAATATAGAGATGAATCAGCCTGTAGTCCCTGAAAGAAGATGGAACTTTTTATGGTATTATGGTTTCGGTGACAATGAGGAATCTCTCTCAGTGGAAATGAGCAGTGCAAGAGATGAGATTTTGTTCTTTTGTCTTATTTGAACATTACTATTTAGTGAAACACAAGCGTATGTGTGAGCGTGTTTGTTTGGGAAGGGCTGACGCGCGGGGCCCACTGTGGCCGGCGGCGGCGGGCGCCCCCCGTTTCGGGGCCCGCCAGAGGGGCGAGGGCCCGCGGGCGGTGACGCGACCGCCGCCAAACAGGTCGCGGGCGGCGGTGGGCGCTGCAGCTGTCACTGTCTGCTCGGTTATTGATTTTAATGTCTGCCGCCCGCCTGACGCGCTCCCGCCCCGCCCCGCCCCTCCCGCCCGCGCACTCCCCCGGCAGCGCCGAATCCGACTCCCCTTCTACACCGCCCCCTCTCGCCCCCTCTCGCCCCGCGCTCGCCCATTGGACCGGCGGTCGTTCGGCGGAACCCGTAATTCGGGTATATTGCCGCTGGGGGCTCATCTGCGCCCGACGCCTCGTGTCTTCTTTTGACGACTTGTATTCCGCAGTTAATGAATACTCAAGCAGGGCTTTTGCAAGTTTCATGCCAGATTTTGGTGAGAATTGGGAAGACTGCTCTTTTCTTTCTCCGTTGATGTCCTGGAGAAACGTTTCGTCGAGCAGTCGTATTGTGACTTTGTGAGACCGTTCGAGAGGGAGCGCATTCGACACAAGTGTACACACATACAGACTACTCGAATTTTTCCAGAAATTCGTAAAACTGGCACAAAATACTCTCCAACCTGAGAGATGTTTGTAGTTACTTTTCTGGAATCGTAAAATATTATTTTCCTTAAATAATTGAAAACAATATTTTCATCTATTTTTAAACAGATCGTAGATAAACTTCCTTAATTTTACTTTATAATTGGGTATTCGGTGAGTTTTTCGGCAACGTTAAAATTATATTTCCCAATGTAGCCAACAATTTTACAAGAAAATTATTTTTCCCTTCCTATTCCTGAAATGATTTTTTTTTCTAGAAATTCGAAAAATTTTGAACGTTCTAGATTGCACGCGAGTTCTTACACCTTCTTTTACAGCTCTCGGAAGTAATCATTAATTACTCAATTTTGTCGTAATTAGCGTACCCGCCCGAGAACTCTCCCATATTAATCCCCACCCTTTCCCTATCTATTTCTCTATCCTTTTCATTAAGAAGGAAAGTTGTTAATGAAATGTGATTATTTGTTAAAAAATATATAAATGTAACTTCGTGCTTACAGAACATCAAACAAAAATAAAAATAATGCAATAGACGTTGAAAACAAATTATCAATATAGGTTTATTCAGTATTGTAGAGATATGTTCTTCGAACAATCCACACTTCCTTAAAAACATTTGATGTTCCTTGAAGGTCCTTGAACTATTTGTTTTGGAGTTATTTAACGAAAGAGCTGGCTGAGTGCTGCGGGTTGACTTTGTCATGAATATTCAGATGCGTTTATTGAAACAAACCCTTCGTATTTTTAAAGTCAACGTGCAATTCGTTACGTCTCCGTAAAATTCTCTTTCTTTAGAATCCTCATTTGTAAATATTAGATAAATATCAGAAATATCGTGTGAGAGCCCCTAAAGTTATGTATACTATTGAAATAATATAGGAGACTATATTATTTTATTATCTTCCCATTTCTTTATGAACACATCAAATCGAAATTTTCTAGTAATTGATGTTTTTCCAATGTAAATAGCATACAGTCAACCAAAACTTAAAGTTGGTTTTGAGCTTTCCTACTCTTTTCTACAGAGAAGAAGAATAAACAAATTAAGAGTACAACAATTTGCACCCTCCCATTTTTTGACAAAGAAAAATATCTTAACAGACGTCCCCCGATAAATCTTTCTCTTGCCCCCCCCCTCTCTCTCTCTTTGAATCTGTTTCTTCTTTTTCTCAGCTTCTTTCTTCTGTATCCCCATTCTTTTCTTTTCCCCCTTTTATATGTTCGTCCTAGAAGCGGAGTCTCGGAAAGCGAAACGACGTCGCTTCCCCAAAGCACTCCGTGCTCATCCAGTGCCCCAGAGCTGGTTACAGAACAAAGGAGAATCCTGCAATTCGAGGACGTTTAATAATTGAATATCCTAACCTCAATGTACGCTATTCTTTATACAGGTACGCAAGAAAAATCATCAGAAATTCCTTAATATTTTTAACTTTTCGTTTACTTTATAAATAAATAAAAGAACAATTTGAATTTTATTTTGTAAAATTGAGGAAAATAATATCGTCTCGTAAGAAGTAAACTATTTCTATCTTTAGAAAAATCCTTGAAAATTTTTGAAAAATATTTTAGTAACAACAGAAGTTGAGATTTTATAAAAATATAAAACAAAATGTTAATATTTAATGTTTAAGAGATTTCATTGACCGCTTCAATAACATAGGATCAACCACCAATATTTAGTATTTTACTCAAGATTACGGAAGGCTTATACAATTTCGTGAAGTTTTTTGCCGGATTATTCGTCGAATAAAGAAAAATATGATAATGAAATTTACTTGCCTGTAATATGAAAAGAGTTAATGAGAAAGAAAGTTGGAAAATAGACGCACGTTCTCATTTGACTTGGCAGCTCTGTCGCGGCGGGCTGTGCTGGCCATGAGCATTGGCTTTGGGGGAAGCGACGCTTCAAAACACTTTTATGTTCATATTTCATTGTGTAAGTGAGTCTCTTCGTGAGCTAGTGTGTGCTCATATGTGATAACGCATAATACTATACTCGTATTCTACACTAATATTTAGCAGATAGTAAAATAATTTCCCACGTATGTCATATTATTAATCTCTAAGATTTATAATCAATATTATTACACTAATTGAGTTGTTCGTTTTACGTTCACACACTTATTTCATATCCTGGAAATAAATTAATAAAACGTACGAGGCACCATAATTCTAAGGGTCATTCGAATTCACAAATATTTTTTACAAGTAATCATTACATATGAATGGATTTCAGAACGATATAGATTTAGTGTGTAACATGTGTCATCGAGAGTGTGTTCACCTTATTCAACCAAGAAAACTTAGAATACCTTCAATGCCGACCTAGGAGAACCGGAAAGAAATGAAAAGAAGGACATTCAATATGATGCGACATGCCGTGACAGGGTTTCACAGAGAATTTGTAAGTGGAATGTTTATTTACTGCACCGTCATCATCACCATAGCCACCAGCGCCACTACAGACTTGCACGTCCTTTACTTTTGTTAGATTCTTCTGTATTTTCACAAAAATGTCAGCCTTTGCTTGGGTTAATAATTAACATTCGTTCTGATGCACGTAGTTTCCGTCCGGCGTCGAATTCATTTTGAAATACAACAGGAATAAAGTAGACTAGAAATTGTGCCTGGCTTTCGTATATCCTGCAAAATACGACGCTCGCTCATCTGATCTGAAACCAGGCGCTGTGCCCCGGCCTACCATTGCAACGCCTAGCAAACTCTCCGGTCAAACCCTAACAAACGGGCCATGGACCGCGCGCGATCTTGCCTTCCTCTCCCACGTCCTATGCTCGCCCTTTACTTGCTATGCTCCACATGAAGGGGTGGGGGGGAGGGTCAGTCGGGAGGTGAGTGCTGGTCGCGACTCGGGTAGAGCGCGCAGGTGGGAGATACCCACGTCCCGTGATAGAAACATGATCTACACTTATGGGACTAGTGACCATAGCAAATGATGCGCCGGGCAACCCGAAATAACCAGTCAATTGAATTGCCCTCTCTCTCTCTCTCTCTCTCTCTCTCTCTCTCTCTCTCTCTCTCTCTCTCTCTCTCTCTCTTTCTCTCTCTCTCTGTCTCTCTCTCTCCTTTCATCTCTCCTTTCATCTCTCCATCCTGTGCCGCCCGCTCCTCCTGTCCTCCTCGACCGAGTCACACAGCGCCCAGCAACAATGAAGCCCAGGCGGATTGAGCATTAAACTGAAGCATTATCTTGGGCTGGTGCGCCGTGTAGAGTAGTTATAACAAAATGAACACCATAAAAACCTTCTCCATGACAAAAACACGTAGATGTGCCAGCTTTCATGGAGATCGGTCAAATGGCCGGAGTTCGATCTCGAACATACCGACATCCATTTTTAATAATATAGATGATATTAAAATGGTGATTAATCTCATTAAAAAGTAATAGAGTATATCTCTGTGTGATATCGATCTATGTCGTTTAGTACTTTTCGTAATTTCACTTTCTTATAAAAAAATAAAAATGTATTTTATTTGAATACGGAGTATCAATTCTTCATCTTTAGCTACATCTGTCTAATTTGTTCGATTATCCTTAACATCAAACAGCCTTTTAAATTTCTTACCGGACGTCAGCCTTTGAAAGTGGATTTTCGTTCTTCTGTTTGAATACATTATGTAGATATAGGGTACAGTGTTACAAAAATAGAGTTTGCAGGTTTCCTTCCAACGCAGTCGCCCGCCTCCCCGAATGCGAGTGTGATTCATGAGCCGGCCATCGGTCGCTTCCGTCGCCTCATGCACTGCCCGTGCCTCTGCGGGTCATTTCGCTTCGCGTGCGGGGCGGGGAGGGGCAGGGCGGGGGGCGGCGGATAGAGGCCGGGCCGGGGGGGGCTGCGGGGCGGGATGCGGGGCGGACCGGGGGGGCGGGCTGCGGGGCGGGGCGGGGCGGGGAGGGGCGGGGCGGGGAGGGGCGGGGCGGGCTGCAGGGCGGGCTGCGGGGCGGGGCGGGCTGCGGGGCGGGGCGGGCTGCGGGGCAGGGCGGGGCGGGGCGGGGCGGGGCGGGCTGCGGGGCGGGGCGGGCTGCGGGGCGGGGCGGGCTGCGGGGCGGGGTGGAGCGGGGCGGGACGGGGCGGGGCGGGGAGGGGCGAGGCGGACGCGTCGCAGGCGGAGTGGCGTGCGGCGGATGCCTCCACAGCAGCGATTCGACGTCGCTTTCGCCCTTAAAAATAGCCCCGACGACCGCATGCATCATTTCGTGAATCGATGCCGCCCCCGCGCCCGCCGCCGCCCAGCCCGCTGCGCGCCCGACGACGTTCGAGGCGGAAGTGGCGGGGCGAGGGGGCGCCAACGGAATACCGCTAGGCTGCGTGGGGGGCGGATGCGAACTCAGACTGGGTCGATGCCGAGATAAAACTGGATTCATTGCTTCCGGGATCGTCAATTGCTGTTGCCATAATTCCCCTTAGTGTAGTGAATGTTTTGTCCTGGAGGGTGGCGGTGTTCCTTGCCCGCTGGATGGGAAGATCCAGTTCCGCCCTACACGTTGGCTTGTGGGCGATTTCCCCTCCAAGTACCTCTCTCCAGTGACGCCCCGCCACAATCAGGAGAAGCTCAAAGTTCCCGGTTGGTCTCCCGGCATCTGCGGTGCTGTGTGTGTGTTCGAGGCCAAGGTCAAGTGATAGGCCAAGGTCAAGTGTGAGGAAGGGAAGATGTGCGCGGTCCTAGACCTGTTTGTCAAGGTTTCACCTGGTACTGTTCCGGTATTCATCTGGTACTGTTCCGGTATTCACCTGATACTGTTCCGGTATTCACCTGGTACTGATCCGGTATTCACCTGGTACTGTTCCGGTATTCACCTGGTACTGTTCCGGTATTCACCTGGTACTGTTCCGGTATTCACCTGGTACTGTTCCGGTATTCACCTGCTACTGTTCCGGTACTCACCTGGTACTGTTCCGGTATTCACCTGGTACTGTTCCGGTATTCACCTGGTACTGTTCCGGTATTCACCTGGTAATGTTGAATCGCGGAAAACCACCGATCGGAGAACCCGGCCACTAGCTCTCTCCTCCGGTTGCGTCTGATTCGCCCTAGCTAGCATCGAAAATCCACCCTCCTCAGGACTCGAACTCCACGACCTCCTGGACAGACGCGCCGCAGCCAGCAGCAACACTGTTTGAGGTAAACTGAGCCGGTATGAAACTGAAACAGTTGTATTAAGTATTTCCGAATAACTTTGGTGAGACAAACTGATGATGGAATGCGACTAGGACAGTTCCGAAATCAAAGAACGACAGTGGCAACAGAACGGAATGGAACAGATGGTGCAATCACCTAGTGCTCAAAAGACGCCGATTGGAGAAAAAATTTCGGAAGCTTTTTCTTACCGGTTCTGTATTATTGGACATGCTAAATTCGAATTTGAGATTTGCAACCTCTAGAAATGTTTTCATGAAGAAAATTGCAAACCACCCTAAAAATTTATATTTTCAGTTTTCGCTTATATCTCGAAAACTACGCATTCTCTCTCATTTTCTGAGTAATAAAATATCAAGAGGAAAGGTATGAAACGAAAAATGAGAGAAGTTGATTCAAAAATGTATAGGGTAATAACATTTGTTATGGCAAAACCACAAAACACATAAAAAAATGTTTCACTAAAAAAAGTGGTAAACAGTTGATGCTAAAAGTAAACACTCCTAAGGAAACGACTAGTTCAACTTCGGGATCCTAGTTGTCAACCATTTACACAGACCTAGTATCTGAAGCTTTTACTTGTGCTAACATTCTACTACTAGCATTCATAATGAATATGTTGAAATATACTACGTTGCAGACAAAACCGCGCGTTAATTGATATAGTTTGATGCGTAGCTTTTCTCAAAACCATTTCATCATACTGCTGCTTTTGATGCATGTTTTGCAAAATATACAGTACGTATCTGTAAGAAATAATAGTGGAAATACATGTAGTTCCTTTTTACTCAACATTACGTATTAATAAATAAATATTACTATATAAACTAATTTTAACATTGTCCTAATTTTTTATCTATTCTTTACGTATTGATTAATACTTTGTGAACCAAATTCAATGTCAGAGGATCTCTCCTTGTGAGAATAAATAGTCCGAAAGATACTTCATTTTCTCTTCATATTTAGATGAATTGCACAAGCTGCTGTGACATCTAACGATTTTACCGTCTGTACTTATACAATTTTGAAGACATTCAGAACAGTTGGATCAATTTTCCCGACTTTTATGGCAGCCTTCCCCCACATCGGAAAAACTGGGTCACAAATCATCAAATATTTTCTTCTCACGCAACATCGAATTACAAGACTCTAATGGGCAAAACGTTCCTGTAAGAAAACAAATATTTCAGAAGACATTCCCTCAAATCATACGTAGAAGGCAGTTTGCTGGTTGTAAGATTCAGAATACATTGATCAAAAATTACCTCACCGAAATACGGTTGAGTATTCAAAGCTGAAATGTTCTTGCTTCATCCGGTGTCAGTCGTCTGAGCGAAAGAATAACGCGCATGGTGAATGGCTTCACAGGAATCTAAGTTTTTTAATGGCATTTATTTCTGTCTTCACACTATTAGTGGCGGCGGATAGGCCATTACTGACCACTCTACACGATTAACGTGTGTAATTTTTCCAGGAAGAGCTTTTTAGCTGTATCCCTCAGTACGGCAAGGTTGTTACACCTTGAAGTGTGAATTATGAGATGATAGGATGAGGATGAGGGGTGAAAGGACATTATTATTATTATTATTATTATTATTATTATTATTATTATTATTACATCGTTTTTCAAAATTTCAGGCTCGTCTGGTGTTTTCAGATATAACTCAAGGACAGAACATCAACACTTATTGAGAGACAGAGGGTGAACTTTCTTGCTCTACTGCACTCAAGTTCCATTTAAAAGACTAAGAGAGAGAACCTTATGCACTATATTTGTGGTTGCCAGCAACACCGCCTTCTGAGTGGTTCTGAAGTGCCATTCATTTAGATGGAGTTTCTCTTCCACAATCCTCGAATCTTTATCATCTAGCCCATTAGTTGAAATAACAGCGGGTACAATATCTACCTCTATTAATTTGTATAGGTTTTTCAGTTCAATTGAAAGTGGCTGGTATTTTCTTTTTTTTTCTGAAACCGTTCACAGCAGATTATGATCTAATGATACTGATATATCTGTTATCATTGCCCTGTGAGTAGTTTTGTCGAACACAACAATATCAGGCTTATTTGCTTCCATTGCTTTATCTGTAACAATGGCAGTATCCCACAAGATTTTTCTTCTCTCATAAGACAGAGCTTGCTCCGGTAAGGCAAACCTTCCTTTACCAGGTCCGATCTTTTGGCAAGAGCTTGGTGGATGATTTTGGCCGCATTATTATGACGTTGTAAATAATCTGTTTATGCCAACTGAGAACATCCATTGCAGATATGTTGAATAGAGTCGGTGACCTTCTTACACAGGCGACACTTGTCACTGATACTCTATTTCACGATATATCGCCTGTAGTTATTGGTGGTTACAACCTGATCTTGAATGGCCAACAGAAATCCTCCCGCCTCGCCAAAAAGCCCAGCGGTTCTCAACCATTCATTTAATCTCTTCATGTAGATGGAGATACTTCGATGCGCTGTAGCAAATCCGCCAACGAGTTCCTCTGATTTCCCTTGTTCAATTCGGTCCTCAGATTTCGGAAAACTTGGATTGTGGTCTTCTTGGAGCAGTTTAATAGGTGTATAGACGTGATTGCGTGCAAGATGGCCGTCATGGATTCGTTGTTGGTGAAATAATTTCTGAGCTGTTTTTCTCGCTGGCGGCACATGACTTTAAGACTTAACTGTCCACGTCCTCCATGGTGTCTTGAAAGATATAGTCTGTCGGTGGAACTTCGAGGATGATGCATCCGATATTTTGATAGAAGTGTTCTAACATTTCTATCGAAAGCTTGCAAAGGTGTCTCAGGTCAATTGACAATTCCAAATGTATGTGATGCTGCTGAGGGAGCCCAGGTGTTAATTCCTGTAAATTGGTTTCTCGAATTAATACAGGAGTTGCAAAAGATCTCAACATGAGAGAGAACTTTTTTTTCCACATATTTTCTTATTTTCTCATCTGCAGTTCCTAGGAGCTGCTGGAGACTCAGATACATATATTCATGGTCATTGAAGAGTTCCTGAATTTTCAAATCTTCCATCAAATGAGGTTCATATTCTGTATTCTGGACGCGACCTGTTCTAACGTGAACAACAGCACACTTCTCCAAAGCAAGATCCATACAGAGTTGCTGAACCCTTCAACAAGTGTCAGCATGCTGCGAAGTTGTTCTGGTCCTTTAGTGTAGAGCTTGAGATCATCCATGGTGGGAAAAGATCGTATTGGGTTCTTCAAAGCATATCCATAGCCTGAGGCATTCAGTATCCTACTCAAAGGGTTCAATGCTAGGAAAACACCAAAGCGGGCTTAGGCTATCTCCCTGGAAAATGCCTCTACAAATTCGCAAAGAATCTGTCTGGTAACTCAATTTCCCTCTCATAATATGCAGTGTTGTTCAAGTTGAAAGAAATTTAATGATAGATAGCTGAACCTTGTAGGGTTGAAGGGTTCGCTGCAACTTAGAATGCGGACTGGAATTAAATGCCTTTCGGAAATCAATCCAGCGCACTAACAAATTACCTATTTTCTTTTTTACATGCTTGATATTATCTATTATCAATAATTATTTGCATCATCAAGATCCTTTCCTTCCACCAAACTGTTCTGAAAAAAGCAGCTCATTTTCTTTTAGATGTTCGTCAAGTTGCTAGCAATAATGGAGGTGAGAACGTTATAAATTGTTGGTAGACTTGTAATAGATCTATAATTCTCGGGGCAAGACGCCTAAGGCACAAATTCTGGCTGCGTAGATGTTCCTTGCAATTTGTTTGAAATTGACTCGCCAATATACCATGTGTGTATATCAGATATTTCCATTAAACATTTATGTATTCCATTTACTCGTGAAGCTTTCCAATTGTGAGTTTTCTTTATAGATCTTTTTTAATCCTTCTTTGAAATCGCAACTCCATTCATTTCCGGAATATTGTGACAAGCCTCTTCTTCCTGTCGTATCCAGTATGCTTCATCAAGATGTTGCTTTGGGGTGGACCAAATCTGACCCAAAAAGTTCGTCATGGCAGAAGCAGTTAGGGGGTTTATTTCATTGTCATTGGTGCCTCTCGTCTCTAGATATCTATAAAAGCCTTTGAGGTTGTTAGAGAATAGGAAATTTTCTTTCTTGCTTCACGCGGATTCATTATACCTTCTTATTGTTGCCCCTAGAGCTGCTATTCTTGGTCTTAATCTCTCTTCTTCAACCTTGAGTCCACTTTCCAGGTCTTTTGGTGCCCTTTTTATCTTCAGTCTTCTGAGAATTGAGCGAATAGTTGCGCGAATCTTCTTTGAAATCTCTACTTTGCCTCTAAAATACTCAGCAATACGTGAGATATCTCGTCTAGCTCGGGCAATTTGATTTTCGATTTTTTAATCATGCCGGTGGCTTTTGTCTTTCAAATGGCTTCTTATCTAGAGAAGTACCATTTCTAACCCGCACTTTATGATCTAGGTGTAGACAAGTAGCAATTGCAGCACAGTGAACAAAACCGGTTACATCCTCAAGAGAAGAAGCTTCTGAGATGTTTGAGGCAATAATTTGGTTCATTTTGCCAACAATCTCATAGACATAAGCGCTGCATTTCAATTTTCGTATTTTTGGTCTTAGATCTAATGATATTCCTTGGTAGTGAAGCTTTATTATCTCATAAATATCTTTTAGAGAACATTTCGTTATCAAGTTGGGGGATGGAATTCACAACGTGTTGTTATCATTATCAGTAGTAGTAGCAGCAGTATTATTAGTATTAGTATTTACTAACTTTCTCAACAATGATGGACATTACATCACTCATCGGAATTCAGATTCAAGACGTATTACAAACAATTGACACATTGTTTTGCTTCATCAGAACACAAATAAAATCAAATCTACGTATAAGAACACAAGTCAAATTGAATTGAAATAAATAACAGAGATAACTCATTTATATAAACCATCCACCATCATGTCAATTGGTTAAGCGGTAATTTAAGTTGAATTCAGTCAAGCTTGTTTCATTATTATTATTATTATTATTATTATTATTATAACAACAATAGCCATCGGCATCCCATGTGGCGTCATGCAAGGCTGGGTAGCTTACGTTGAGAAAGCCTCTTGAGTTTCTCAATACTTCTAACACTCGTCATTGAATTCTCACTCCAGACATTAATTTGTGCTTTAGTTCGTATTTTTTATTACTTGTACACTAACACACTCACAGTTTATTGGTTTGTGAATACTTGTTACTAAGATTTTCATTCTGCTGCTTCTCATATACCTGACAATACGTAATACTAGTTCGCAACCAACAGTCTTCTGCGTACAGGTTCCCGGTAGTCCCACAAGCTGCTCAATAGAGTTCAGTTTGTTGTAGTGATGAGGACGTTTTTTACATAACTACACATGCTTGTCACTTAATCAAGAAATGGGTTCAATCTAATATTTCCTTTCTTTCATACAGAGATTTATTCTAACTACGCTAATGTTGTTCTGTGTGATACTAAATTGCTTGTTCTCACTTCTATAAACGTTCTTGCTTAACATAAATACATCTTATTATTGACGGTAGTTTGCTTGGTTTGCGAAGTTTGGTTTGTTGAACTTCAAAATCTAAAATGCACTACAGGATAAACCATGCTATATTACGTAGTGATTTTGAGAAGCACATTTTTAAACTAAAATCAGAAAATCAATTTGTTTTGTTTTACATAAGTGTTGTCTGCCATAACCAATAAAAACACAATATAATCAAGCAATTGTTTCGTTGAACTTCATAGTTAGGTGTTATTTTTTGTCAGCTCCAATAAATATTCTTCATTTCCAATCAATTTTATGGCGGCAATGGTGTAACGGTTAGCGTATCGAACTGTTATACCCAAGTTGGCGGGTTCAAATCCGATTGCAGCCGTGAATTTTTAAGAGCGCTTTCTGGCCTTGCAACGGAGAGGAAGTAAAGCCGGACGTCCCATGTTAGTAGATTTACTTGCGTGTAAAAGATCCTCAAGCCTAAATGACGCCTCTGAGCTAAATTCAAATCACTTGTTTCGTCGCCCAAGAAATACCTCCTTTCTTCGCTTCGCTAAAGGAATACCCAAGTTCGCGGGTTCAAACCTTTGCGTAGCGAAATTTGCATGGTAGACGGAAGAGCGGGCCTGATGGCCCGAATCTCGCCACGTAAAATAAGGCATCAATTCAAATCAATATTCTCAGCTCAAGCAACTCGTGTTTTCGTCTTTGTTTGTGAATAATAGAAATAAAAATACTTCTCTCTAGGAATTACGTCTCTCGAAACTAAAAAAAGAAAAAGAATACCAATTCATTCATTTCATATTAAACGTTTTTTAATGTTAAAACATTGAAAATTTACGTGTCCGTGTCCGAAAAACGTCTTTAATGAAACATTAGATCTAATATTTCTCGTGGACATCATAAGAACTGTAAAAGCAACAAAATAAACAACTTACTTAAATTTTATTTTTTTTCTTGTTTGATATGCCATATTTACGACATTTATGATAAATGGTGTAGTTCAATCTGACCATTTGCGTAGAGAATTACAAATTTTACTTCACATGAATTTGCATGTCACGGATATTTTTGGAAATAAAAACATTTTCAATACACCTTTTAAAAACGTATAAAATTGTATTATGGATTTTTTTTTATAGTTTGCGCTAAAGGAAATACTACTGTCATGTAACACAGTTCAGATTAATTAATTAAAGTGAAAAAGTTCTGAAACCTTTATCACTTTCTGTGGTGCTTCTCATAAATGAGTCATGGAAACTGTTTTCAGTTACTTCAACAAAAATAACTAAAACAGTGCAAAAGAGACCATTTCGAAGTTTTTAGAAGGTGAGTTAGAAGATGCACGACATTTCAGACAAATTGAATTCGTAAAACTTTTTTAGCAAAGAAAAGGACGCACTGCCACACGCCGAAGAAGGAAGAAGGAAGAAGGAAGAAGCAAAAGAAGGACGAAAACAATCCGCCAGGTAGTTTGCGAATGATGGCTTGCAGGCGATTACGCGCTTCTCATGGAGAGAGACGAGCGGCCTCGTTTTGGGCGGGTCATCCACGTGCCTCCGCCGCGAGAGCGTCGCTGGCGCGCCACGTGGGTGCAGCTCAAGCGGTGGCAGCCCCGGAAGGCCCCCTCCCCTCCCCTCCCCTCCCCCCCCCGCCGCCCGGTCCCGGCCGGGCCTCGAATGCGGGCCACCGCGGAGCGTTGCCCCTCAGCCGCCCCCCCCCCCCCCCGCCACTCCCGCTCGGCGACCGCAGCGCGGGGATTTTTGGACCGCGCGGCAAATGCGCGCCGCGATGGAGGAAGCGTGTGCTGTTTTTGTTTTGGTTGCTGCTAGAGAGCTGCGTTGGCTTCCTTACTGCTCTCACAAATGCGCCCGTCCTTGATGCGCGAAAGGTGGTCGATAGAGAAGTGCTCCAGCAAAGAAAAAACATTAAAAGTTCTAGGAGTTTTGATCAAAGCGATCTTTTCTACTATTTAGGAATTTTGCCGCTGAATGATTTATGGAAATCATGAAAAAAAGCATCTGTTCCCACTCCAAGCAGACTGCTGGCTTTAGGTCACGTCCGTCGCTGGAGTAAATATTATTTAGAACCGAAGGGATGGCGAAGCCAAAATATTTCTGTGGGGATCTTTCACTACATCGATACCTCCACCTCCTGCATATTCTTCACTGTGTACGATGAAGACTGTTTTAAGGTTGAGTTTGGATATACTGGTGTCACAGTGTTCTTAGATAAAATTCAAAAACGGGCCTCAAAGTTTGTAAATCACGGGTGCGTTGGTGACGAACGAGAAGAATGGGAGTCCTTATCTAAGAGAAGGGAACGGGCGCGTTTATGCGTAATGTATAAGACATACAGAGGGGACACAGCATGGGCAGATATCGGTAAAAGATTACAGAAATCAGATTATAAAAGCAGAGGAGACCATCCTTGGAAAATTCGATGTAGAAAGCAAAGAACTGATGTAAGCAAGTTCTCCTTTGTGAATCGCACTATAGTAGATTGGAATAAACTACCTGCAGAAGCACTAGAGGCTCTTCCTTCTAATGTAGCCAAATTTAAAAATATGCTTCATTCCATCTAGATCATCTCGAATAATACTGACTGAGACATATATCTTTATTATTATTTTTATTATTATTATTAATATTATTATTACTTTTATTATTATTAATATTATTATTACTTTTATTATTATTAGTATTATTATTACTTTTATTATTATTAATATTATTATTACTTTTATTATTATTGTTATAATTATTATCGTCATGTCCCTTATACAGTGAAGTGTAGTGTAGTGGGGGGGAAGGGAGTGTAGTGTAGTGAAGGGGAGTGCAGTGTAGTGTAGTGTAGTGAAGTGTTATGTAAACTAGAAGTGAATCTAGAGTTAGCTAGAAATAAATTGGAACTATGATATCGACCCATAATTCTCATAGTAAACCTAATTGTAAATGTTGAAAATGTTTAGTAATTCTAATTCTAATTGTTATCATGTTTGCCACCGAGCATTAGCTCAAAGCGAACTTTAATAAATCTATCTTTCCATCATGTCAATCCATTCATTACAGACTATCCTCGACTTCATTTACTGTTTTATTGAAGTAATGCATTACTCTGTTTCACATTTTTGAATCACATTACAATATCGTAAACAATACAAATAGGCACTCGGTATTGTCTAATTCTATCAAGTAATCCGGGAGGAAAAGAAGAAGGAGAGAGAAACCAAATAACAAAGGAACAATTGTTTATATCACTTAATGTTTATTTAGTTGTTATTTATTTTTCGTATCTTTTAATTAGAGATAATCATTGGATAGATTACATCAAAAACACATTACTTGAGTGCTCCCGTCCACAACAGACAGTAGACCTCAAACATCTGGGTCATCCAACCAAAGACGTTCTTTAAACAATGTGATTCACACAACAGGTCTATAAATTAAATATGGTATGCACGAGTGATTAATTTTTAAAATATTGACATGAAATGTATCTGAGGAAGCGACAAATCATATCGCGAAACGTAGTACATGTAGGAAAAAAATGGAATCTAAATATGTATGTTATCCCCATTGTTACGGCATATAGCTAAATTGAGAAACAAGGAGTAAGATCGTGGGAAAACATTTTACTAACGTGTTGCACAACTGAGTTTGGTAATATTGGTAAAAATACGTGAGTAGTTGTTTCAATCAAAAAGCGCACTTGGATTAGAATTCCAGAACAAAAGGCGCCAGAAAGGACCATGGGCAACGATTTGCGGATTTTTTCAAGGTTGTTTTGTAACAAAGGAGCTCATTTGAGAACGGCAGTGTGTCCCCGTGCATGGAAGCGCGTAAGCTAATTTTCCTTCAGCGGGGCGTTGCTCCCTCCGCGCCGCACCGCGCGTCGCGTCGCCGCGTCCACCGCAGACGAACTTCCCGCGCGGCGCGCCGGGCCCGCTCGCAGCGCCCCTGGCGGCGGGGCGGCTGGGCTGTGACGTCAGGCGCAGCGTAACGGTGCTGCTGGCAGCGCGCGGGGCGGGGGGCGGGGCGGGGCGGCCGCATCCAGGCGCAGCGCGACCAAGGCCGCCGCCGCTGCTGCGGCTGCAGGCTGCGCGCGGCGTGTGTAGCGGCAGCGATGACGTCACGGGCCCCACTCTACGCACACGTGCTGGCTGCAGGTCACGTCCGTCGCCGGCGCCTGCCCCCCACTCCCGGGCCCCGCGCGGCGCGGCGCGGCGCGGCGTGGTGGGGGAAGAGGGGCCCCCCTCGCGTTTCGGCAGCGGGCTCTGCTTGGCCCGGGCCTGCGCCGAGCCGAGCGCTGCCAACAGGTGGGCAGGGGCCCCTGGGCGCGATTCGGCTACGCGGCGCGGCCCGGGCGGTGGCGCCGCCGCGGCCTCTCGCGCCGCGCGCGCACCTCTCTCGCGCCGCTGAGCGGTGTGGCTGCTGCGCGCTGCAAAGTGACCAGTTGTGATGAACGAATCCTCCTGCATCAACATCGTGCACAAATGGCACACATATTGAGAGCCAACTTTGCTTTGCTTGCAGAGTACACACAAATTATAGCGACTTATGGATAAATATTTGCGCTCTTCCACTGTTTAAAATAATTGTTAACACACATATCCTGTTTTGATTCGGACTCTGAACTAGTCTTAAAATAGCCACGATTCAGAAAAAGTATATCCACTAGCTTTGAAAATCTCTCCAATTTGGAGCAATAAATCGGTGAAAAACACCTTTGTATTTCAATGATAATATCAAGATTACTACTAATTTATTGTCAAATTAATGTGTAAAACGATTAAATCAAAACAGGCTGACATTTCTTTATGATCCAAGCAGTTCACTATGCTATAGTTAATTGTCAAATGTATTTTATTGTTTTCATTTTTTTCGTCGTACACTAATTGTTCATTGCAACAGCATGCGAATATGTTACGATTATGCAGTCAACATTCTCTTATAGGATACTGAAAATGTTCTGAGGCAGTAACAACAGAAATTTTTCGTCGTAGTAATCCACAACCATAGTTGTCTTGCTTGGCGCTGCTGCAGATATTATTATTATTATTATTATTATTATTATTATTATTATTATTATTATTATTATTATTATTATTATTGTTATTGTTATTGTTATTGTTATTGTTATTGTTATTGTTATTATTATCATTATTACTATTATTATTGTAATTATTATATTATTATTATTATTTCGACCATTTCTGACCATGATACACATTATCTTCCGAGACCCAGTCCCCAGTCATATTCTATCCCGGAGAGAGATTAACGTGTGTCACTGGGGATCAGCTTTTTCCGCTGTATCCCTTCGTAAGAAAAAGTTGTTAAGCCTTCAGTTATGAATTATGAGGTGATAGGTGATCATGGCCTTTTCTAACCATCCCAATATTCGCCTGTATGACAGAGAGAAAGCATCAAAAACTCGTTACTTTGGGACTTCTTAAGTGAACCGTGGTTAAGGTTACATCAGACTGCTCTTATGATGATTTTAAAATTTAATTCTTAAAGCGTTTGGCAGTCATTTTTTTCGTTACATCAATCCAGCAATTTGATAATCGTTTCTAATGAGAATTCAACTCTGTTAAATAAAATAAATAAATAAATTAATTAATTAATTATTTTTTTTTTGTTTCGTCACCCTCTCTCGCCCTGAAGAAACGTGAAACAGGCCACCTATTGACGCGACCCCGAGCGAGATCAGCAGCTGAAGCGACGCCTCTTAGGCTTAGCGGCCATTAGGCGCCTCGCACTGGGCTTCTTGTGCGACGGCTGTGATTCGCGAACCTTTCGCGTTTCCTTTCGAAAAATCGACCCTGCGAAGAACATGGCGAATTGCCTATCCCCAGGGGGTCCCGCGAAGCCCTCGCTGCCCTGAGAGTCGAGAGTTTCTCCCATCGTAGAAGCAAGGCGCTGAGGCAGGGCTTACCTGCCTCCAAGACTTCGAATTGAAGAATAGATTCTACTGAAATATTTGTGCTACGTATTAATCGTTTTCTGGGGCAGACAGTGTTTACCTTATCTCCCCCTAAGCTAGTGATCATAACATTAATGTTTAGAATTTTACCATGTTTTGAAAAGGAATTGTTAATTCAGATTATCAAAGTAGTACGCGTCACGCATTATTGTCATTTTTGTTACAATATTAATTAGTGTCGTTTGCAATCACTCACTTTTGGGGTTTCTTGGTCAAACAATTTGGGTATATTAATTTGGGTATACTAATCGTTCCAGAAGAATGAAATTTTATGAAGATGTGCAACCACGCTTTCTCTTTGCCTGTTCGATTATTTGCATGGTGAAATCGAATAAGTCGATACCTATTTTACTTATTCAGCTCCAACGAATGTCTTCTAATGGCATAAGTTAATGAATATATATTACGCGAATTGCAATTATCTACATCTTTCAGCATGCATGCTGAAGCTGCATACACAGTGCAACTGCATCGTGTTGCATTTGTATTTAGCATTCGCTTCCAAGAAGCAACATTGTCCGAATGCAGTAACTGCAAAAAGAAATTTGATTTGTACTAATTTCTACTAACCCATTTCCTCGAACCACTTTTAGTGAATCTTTTTGGACAACTTCCGAAAACAAATGCTTCGCAAGGGGTCCTGAGAAAGGCATGTGCGTCAATGTGCAAAGCAGCCGGGGAGAGGAGGAAAAGTTTGGAGCGTGGTGCGAAGGCGACAAGGTCACTTCATCGCACAGCGGCGCCTACGACGTTGCGCAAAAGGCGGCGGCGGCGGTGGCGGCGTCCAAAATTCAGACGCAGTTTGGCGGAGCCCCCACCGCCGCGAGGCCCCTCCCACGTCTGCACCGCGTCCGGCGCGCCTCCCCGCCCCGCCCCGCCCCGCCCCGCCCCGCGCCAGACCCTCCGGTAACGACAGGCTGGTTCATTCTCGTTAGCGGCGCCTGACCTTGCGACACGCCAATTTTTCGAGCTCCGCCGGCGAATTTGCGCATTCCGCGAACCAGGGCCGCGCCGGGCGCACGTTGCTTCTGCGAATGCGCCTATGCCGACGTCGACCCTCCCTCCCTCCCAGCCCCGCCCCGCCCCGCCCCCCACAACCCCGCAAACCCCGCGAAACAGCATAGCCGAGTTGCATTGCGCTGTGCTGGCACGGGCGTTGCTTGCGACAGGTTTCTACTCCAAATGCGAACATGTCCGCGCCCAACTTAATTTGATGCAGATACTTAACACAAGTTCAGTTCAATTTATCTCGTCTTCCTATTTCATTAAATATATTAATTCTGTATTTGTAGAAAATATTTTATTATAAATATGTTTTCATAAATTTGTATTATCAAGATATTAGAAAATTGAAAACTTGATTGTCTCCATCGGAAGGTCACTGACACGCCCCCTCCTGGTTTTCTGCCGTTACTGCTCCTCAAAAAACAAAAGGTCCTAACAATTTATGGATCGTCGCGACTTGTTTCGTCACTTTAGGTTGAGACATTAAAATACGTTTCGGAAAGGAATTAACGCTTCGAATATTCCGAATATAATGTCTTTCAGAATAAAAGCAAAAGTCTGGCATTATTGTCGGTGTCTTCATTTTTAAAAAAGTGAAACAACACCCACAGTTAAGAAAGTGATTAAGACAGAGACGGTAGAGACTGACAGTGGAAATTTGAAGTCTAAACCGGTCTACTTTTTTACCCATCTCAACAGCTTTGTTCATAAAAATATAAAGCTGTTACAAATTCAATTTATGATGTGTTAAAATATCTAACATCAATTTCTTCGACTCATTTTTTTCTGTGTTGTATTACAACACCTGTACTGTCGTCTGTGACATAAGGATTACGAAAGGTATCAATTCTTATATTCTTAGTCTATGTTTGCTCGTGTCCGTTCAAAATGAGTGTGTGATCGACATTCGTGAGAATCAGTCTCCACGGAGGACATTCATCCCGAAACATTTAGTGTCAGGGATGTGTACTCTCAACTGTATTTTTTAGCTCTTTTCGTAGCTGGATTCTCTGGCCATCTTTCCAAACGCCCTTAGTCGTACATAGGTAAGAGCTACCCTTCAAAATAATGAACAGATAGCGATCAGTCCAGTTGCTGGAATTTCTGTCTGGTTTTGGAAGGATCCCCTTACCATTCCATACTTCTATTTACACAATTCAGAGAAGCTGTTTAAATAGGACCTCCCAGTAATACACAAGGCGAGTTCGAGTGCAAGCTTCTCTTCTATTTTAATCATTTGCGCCTTGGCTTGTAGGATTTCCTGGAACGGATTTATTACTTTAGTTTACCATATCCTTTTCGGGAATGTATAGCACATAAAGCCTTGTGAATCCTTCGACTTACCCTGCGAATTTTGCCTCAACTACTTGTGTAATTACTTCTTCTTCATTCTATTGATCCCTGTTTGTAACGTCAACAAGGAGCGCAGAGCGCAAGTACGTAGGATATTTAAAAGTTAATGTATAATCTGACATTCTTTTTTAGCAGTTGTTTTATTTCTGCTAGTTATTTTCATTCAGTATGTAAGTATCCTAATTTTATTTTCAGGGAACAAACATTTTATTTGTAGTGCAAAGATTGGTAAACGATAGAGAAACTGATTTCCAAAAAAACATTACAAAGAGCATGGCATCTCTCAACAAACTCTGTTAAATGCTTTGTGGGAACGTCTGAGATCTATCTACTTCTTTTATTTGTTTCTTTTTTTAAATTTTATTTCATTCTTGTTTGTTTATTTTCATTTATTTATCTTTTTAATATATGTATGTGTTGTTTAATATAATTTTTATTTTTGTCTTTCTTAGCAACTGCCATCGAGCGTACACTCAGTAATACATTTTATTATTATTATTATTATTATTATTATTATTATTATTATTAATATTATATTGAAGATGAAAGAAATACTTTAAATCATTTCTGATCAGCGACTTCAATTACGCTATTTATGTAGAAAATTCGTTTTTAAGAAGTTACGTTATTTGAATCATACTTTTCTGCTTCTAGATTTTTGCAGGTGTGTGATTTAGGTTTGTGAGTGATTTAGCGTATGGAGTGAATGCAGAAGTGTGTTCAATGCTGTTTCTTTCATACCCACGTAACAGTTAGGGTAATCAAAATGAATTCTGTCTGAATATTCTTCCCAAATGTTTTCCGTCATTTCAATCCTTTTTTTCCACTTTTAGAAATTTACAGTTCCGAAATAGTTACCTCTAAAAATATTATTAATGAACAATCAGATAGTACATTGATATGTGTTGTAAGAACAATGTAATGTTCTTATTCAGAAATCATATATACATTTTATAATTTTTATTTGAAAAGTCGCTTAGTTGTCGTGGAGCGTAAGGTCACTAACCCAAGTTCCCCGGTCGGGGCGATTCAGAATTTTGCTTGATTCTGCGTTTGAGTCAGTCTTTGCGTTCAGTTGTTTGTGAGTAGCCATTAACCTTATCACATCTCACGCCTTGTTGTAACCAAGAATATGGCTCTGAAAGCAGTTTTCTCGTTCTGAAATGTTCACAAGTAGTCGCTTTAGTTGCTATTACGCATCTATCATGACAATCTATATATCATGAATTTAAAATAACAGCAGAAAGAAGAAGACAATGGGTCACAAAACTTTTATAAATATTTTTGGCAATTCAATTTTGGCCAATTTCTGCGAATCGTATTTGTGCACACTAGCAGCTGGAACCAAACAAAGACTGAAAGAGCATTGAGTCATTCAAGACCGTTATGACTCCCCTGCCAGATCATTGGGCCGGATCTAAACGAAGGAAGCCAGCCTTTTCACCGCGAGAAGCCAAATTAAACGATTGTTCCGCGTTTTCTGCCGTGGTCGCCCTGGGCGCAGCGGGGAAGAAGTTACCGTCGCTTTCTGAGGGTTACGGTTTCCGCTGGAGTCACTCAGCGTGCACTTCGCAACCGCCCAAAACGCCGCCGCACGTCTTCCTGCAGTTCTCGCGTATTCCGATGTGATCTTTGCTTCTTTCTTTTGTTCATTATGAGAAAAAAAAACGCCACTACTGATGCTACACAGACGATTAACCCAATCATCATCTAAATGGAATTCAAATACTTACTACGCTTTGAAGAAATAAATAATTTGTTTGTGTGAAACGAATGTATGTATTTCCCAACACACCAACATTTATTATTACCATTATCATTATTATTATTATTATTATTATAGTTATTATTATCTTTATTATTCTATCAGGAGATGTAAAGAAATATATAATAATAGTTCATTTAATCGATTTCAGACAGAAGAGAAGACCTAAACGTTGTAAGGAATAATTCAAATTCAAACGAATTCGGAACAGGTTGATAATTCGTTTTTAGTGACATTTTTAACGAGACTACATCTTGTCAAAATAAAAACGTGTAAACATTTATTTTTCTTAGAGCAAATGTTGACGAATGCAAAATAAATCATACTTCGCTTCGTTCGCAGTGGTGGCGACAGCGGCCTGGTGCCTGGTTGCCTGGTGCCTGGTTGTCTGGTGCGGCTAGTTTTTGTGGAGAAAGGTTACGAGCGGTTCTGGTAAGTTTGAATTTCTTTTTTTTGTTTTCGTGTAACTTGCCTTGTCTGACATTCAATGTTATTTGAAGCATTTAGGGTTCTATTTGTCTTTTATAATGTACATTTCTAACAATTCAAAGAATTATTTTAATTCACTGAACATAAACATTTATATCAATTTTATGTAGACGAAGTAACGTACATACGAGAGAGGTCTACTAAACACCTTTTGATAATAAAAACGAAAATAGTACTTTAAAAAAACCCTTCAGCTCTTGAAATATATTTCTACCTAGCTCTCACTATTTTGTAGACATTAGTCATAGCACGACACAAGTTCTGCCTTCTTCATAAAACGTTGCCGCCTGTCTTAACAACTTTGTGTAACATGTTTTTTGATATCATCTTTGTTGCTTTTTTACCACCTAGGAATGTTTTTAGGCGCAAAAAGAGAAGAACGTCGCTAGGGGAAGAATCAGGGCAGTACTGGGGTTGATATTTCTGGCTTCAGCCAAAATCCCTTAACAATTGTCGTGTCATGTTCACAGTGTGTGATACTTTCAATCATCTAGTCATTCTTCAAATGAGTTGTTCATCTCCTTGTAGCACGTCTTTTAATTTGGAATGTAAATTTTTTAGCTAACTTTCTTGCCAGTATATACGTTTAACAAATTGCAAATAGAGTATTAAAAATTATGTTGAAAATTATAATGAATGCTAATGATTTCAATAGAATACTAAACAAATGCTAATGTTTACTTGATTCCAGAAGCCGTTGTAGACACATCTCTGTCCTGTATCTCACAAACTGTTTTCATAGAGATATCTAAGGTTTCTCATACCAATGTTCGAAAAAAAGTAACTTCATCCATTCGTATTAATTTTGTGTACTAATGTGATCACTTATTTAATTTTTGAATATGCGGTATTTTTAATAATGTGGCAGGAAATTTCGATGCAATTACCTAATAAGACATTCAGAAAGTTTCTAACAAACAAAAAGTAATGTTTAAATATTTTCAATAGTTATCTAGTAAGTTGTCAATCAAGTTAGGACATCGTCAATTTCAAAATGAGTTCTTTCTGGAGACGGGCTAGGAGTAGGACATTTTTTGACCTTTTCGGGGGCTTGCTATTAATCCTTAATTTCCTTTAAGTTTCTGTCCCTGTTGGAACATGCGTTAGGGACTTGGCCATGGCTCCGCCACAGCCGGGCGCCCCCTGGCCAGAGCAAACTCTAGCACGCTCTCTGGTATCGCAGCACGGCGGAGTGAATGCAAGTGCAACTGGAAGGTAGTGACTTCCTAAATTTGCAACTTCAGAAAATTCAGAGCTACACGAAAATGAGAAAAGGTCTTTAAGCGCCTTCTATATTCTATCTAATTTCAAGCACAAATTACGCAAAAATTACACGTTTTTTAAAAAATAGTACGTTTTTTTAAAAAGTGCTGATTTTTTTTCAGCAGACTTCGTCAACGGCAAAATATCTATCTTCAATTTTGTAATTTTGAAATGTTAACTTTCTGTTATTTTTGAAAATATGGAAAGTTCGCCGAAAAAGGGACTAGCGCTATATCTTTTACCGTCTCTTTATTACATAGGAGGAGAAAATTTGAAGAAAAAATTTTGAGCTGTTTTTGAGAAAAATATTGTTAATATTTTTTAATTGCTTATATTTCGCGCACAATTACACGAAAACTATTCACATTTTCAAAAAATTGAATATTACTGTACTTCAAGATCTAAAGAACAGATTTCATTAAAGCAAAAATCTCTACCATCAATATGAAAGCAGTAAGAAGACGCTCCCAAAAAATTGCACTATTGCAATTTTCGAAAAATCGGGGACTAACGAACATGGGATCCGCACCATTCTCTCAAGCGTCCTTTCCGCTATCCGAAAACGAAGTTCAATATAACATTTTGGAGTTATTTTTGAGCAAATTTTGAAAATGTTTTTGAGGCCTCAAGTAGTGTACCCTCAAAATTCAAAATATTCATTTCTTCAATATTCAAAGCTTTATGTTCGTTCACGCTGAACGGTTTCGGTGCTAGCGTTGACTGCAGGCGACAAGCGGACAGACATGCTTCGCCGTCAATCGATTTTTCTGTATCAAGGGCCCACAAAACATGGATTTGGGCTACACCACGTGTTAGAGGAAGTCATTTACTACATATAGCAATAAGATTTATCCACTTTTTCGTTACCGAGACCCGACATTAAGAGATTCTCTGTGGAAGATTCGTCGTTTTCGGCGCACGATTCGCAAGAGAGAGTCATCACCGTCAGTCCCGAACCCTGGACCGGCGGATGGACGCCGACGCCGACGCCGACGCCGACGCCGACGCAGACGCAGATGCTCCTGTGCAGGCGATGAGGCGTCCCCAAGGCAGAGGGGGAACAGCGCGCCCGGGCGGCCATGGCCCCGCACGTCGCCGACGTTTTTCGCCGACCGCTTGCAAAAATTCGTTCGCCCCGCGCCCGCCCCGCCCTCCCCGCCCCGCGCCCGCCCCGCCCGCGCCGTCACGGCCGCCCACGCCGCTGGCGCGGTTCCCACGGCGCGGGCGGGCGGGCGTTTTCGGGAAATCCCCGCTCGTGAGGCGCTGATTGCCGCCTTGCGCGGCCGTTCCTGCTGCACCTGCGCTCGGCCTCGTCGGAACTTCGTCTGTTTGTATCATGCATTCATTGTTATATTGTTTATCGACATGAATAGACTATTGCTTAACCATCTACTTCCTTGCTATTGGGCATGTCTTGAAGAACATGCTGAAACCTTGACTACAATATTTGTGTTGTTTCTGTCACTGATTTGTGGAAACATTACGTTTTATGTTGTTGGTAGTACCTAACTATGAATATACATTCCAGTGAAATAATACTACAAGAAACTGGGCTTCTGTGGTGTTTAGTTTCTATATCACAGTGTGTGTAAATATCTGCAAACGTTTTTTTTTTTAAATTTTCGTTTTCAAAATACTGTACAACTCTTTCAGACGTATTTAAATGTGGTGAATACTTAAATCTTTCAGAAGTGTGGAATTTATTTGAATTGCATAATAACATTTTTATCTAACCAAAGTTATTTAGTTTTACATTCCAAAATTATTTTCTATTTGGTACAAATACTACAATTATGCGTAATGTCAAAAATACATTTTCAAAACATTACGTCATTTCAAAACTAATTAGTAATTACTTTCAGCATCAAAACAGGATTGGTTCTGATTTTTTACAAGCCTTAAAGTGAGATATTGCCACTTTTCCTATTTCAAGAACACACGTTCTCCTAGACTAGCTAATTGTATTATTCTGTTCAATGAGAAGAATTTTGTATAAGCCATTTCTTTCTGAAGTTGTTAAATTATTCTTTGTGCTCTGTTCTTTTGCTTTTAACTTTCACCTTGGTTTCGCGTTGCGCCACAGTGGCGTAGAGGAAACATTAACAACAATATTTTTGCTACTCATTGCGAAAGATCCTGGTACCTACACAAGAAAATAGGAGGAAGGCAACGATACCTACGCAATTAGGAACTTTATAGCATTTTGAATGGCTTGTGTTTAGCCACTGTTGCAACACTTACGTTAGTTAACTGAGCCAGTCACTTAGATTCAATGGAATAAAAAAGATTACACAAGTAACATTGCGTTCAATGGTATTCTACAATTAAGTGCCAGATGTCTATCGGAATGAAATGTGTAGCCAGAAGAAGCAATGTCTGTTTTGAGTGTCATAAAATTGGAACCTAGGATACTTTCCGAAGAGATCCTGAATGCATTATTAGAATACTTAAAGCTGCGTCCCCTTTCATTCAGATAGTTTCTAATACAGGAAACTCTGTGTTGCTCCCCAGATATGTATTAGGAATACGACAGTGAAGAATCGCGAGCATCTACAGTTTCAGTTGCCAGTTAGCCGTTGTTTTTGTTGATTGACTGTGAACGTAAGCGGCCCTCTCACGCTCGACCATCCAGGTTTGGAATATCTTATCGAGCTGGAATGTTTGCTGTCACCGACATTGATCTAAAGCATGGGAGGCTCCATTTGATTGTTATTATTGAAACTGAATCCTCCTTCAGTTTGACCTCGGTGTTTACCTTCTTTTGTAGTTTGTATAAAAAAGATGTTTCTCATGGAAGATTACAAGCCGACTTGCGTGTGGCAAAAAGTAGAAACATAATTGTTTTGTTGTTGTTTTTCGTACAAGGAATTTCTGATTTACGTTACTTTGAGAACCAAAAGTGGACCTACATCAAAAACGACTCTGAGGCGAAATAAATTGCATTATTTGATAATTATCTTTAGGATCAAATTTGACACGAAATGTTACTCAAATCTCAGATCACAGTGGCAGTGTGAGGTGCCTTTCGTTCCAAGAAGAAAAACGGGAAAACCACAATGCGATGAACAAAATAGAGCTACCAGCGCTAACAGCGCTTTCTGATATGAGTAGTAGCATTTTGTTTTGCGAGTGGGACATGTTGCGTGACGAGGTCGATAAGCCGAGAGGCGCTGTCCTTGGAGCAAAATAAAATTACTCTTACCATGTATGTCATAGACTATTTTTAGATAGCCTTTCATTTATTTTAATTCAAATATTCAGATCTCTTAATAAAACATTAAGGTCTTTAGTACCTGATGCTGTCAGATGAAAGTATTTTGTTTTCTGTGTTGCATTCACAGTTTTTTTTCTGAACATTTAAGCATCGTCTAACTTTTAGTACTAGAGCTAAAAATTCAATTTTTAGCACGTTGTAGTTGTCCGAACCGCTAGTGGCTATCATTTAAGTAAGAGTGAGAATTAAAAATCTAAAAATTAAAAATTAAAAAAAACATACATCGTACTTTCAAACTGAAAAAAACATCCTAATGGTTATTGGCAGTTCCTAACAAATAGGCCACGGACCGCGCGCGATCATCCCTTCTTCCTCCTGTCCTCTCCCCGCCTTGCTTCCACTTGCTTGTCCCGTCTGGGGGGACATTGCTGGTGGGAGGTACCTGGTTGGGAAAACCCCCAACAATCGGACGTGTAGATCAGCGACAGATCTCGCCAAATAACAGGGAATCTACCTCTAATCTTCTCGCGCTAAGAACCTGCTCGACGCGAACGGGACAAAAGACCACAGCCGATGAGCGAGCGTCCAGAAACAAGAAAAACTCCATCCCCGACCTGTAGCCCCCCCCCCCGAGGTCAAATGCATCGAGGCGCCGCTAGAGAAACCGCCAACTTAGACCGAAACGACTTCCTGCCGAGCAGCGCCTGACCCGCCTCGTTCCTGATGTGGAGCGCCAACTACAAAGCACGCGCCAGCCCGGCCGCGCACCCCGGCCGCCGCTCCATGGCTTTCTCCGGCGCCCCGTGTGCGCGAAGAGAGATCCCAGGGCTGAAGCGGCGGACGGCCCTCTGACGAAGCGCTCATCTCGGGGGAACGCGCGCGCACGGGTGAACAAGGCCAGGACCCACCGCCCTATTGAGGACAGGAGTTTGGAACCGGTGGCATGCGATAGGAAAGTAATTTGAAAAAGTATTGCTTCATGTCATTAACTGTAATAATTAATTCATGTTTCTTAAATCATTCGCGAAAGCCACGTCCAGCTATTAAATATTGTCATCAAAAACATATTGTGAAATAGTGATATTTCAAACAATAACCGATTATACGTGTTAGTCTCGGAACTGCTATTTTCGTATCACGGACATTGTCCGAAGAAACGACCTAATTACAAGTACACAGTTTGCGACAGTAGTTTTGTACAAATATCGCTCTTCAAAGGCAAGTCCTAATTCTAGCGAATTTGTGCATGTGAGATGCGAGAGAAATATGCTGACGAGTAAGAAATACCCTCGGCCGCTTTTAGAACGTCTGCGGTCTCGAAAATGAGCTCCCCCCCCCCCCGTACATACAGACACATTTTCCATTCAGTGACAAAGAAAATTGCTCCTGCATTACTACAAATAAATAAGAAACTTCAGTGCTGAACCAAGAAAGGTAGAGGGATTTTTTGTGCAATTTACCCATTGTGTAGCAATAAATGAAAAATTAATACCAGTTTAATTGAATAGAGCAAAAAAAATGAACAAGAAAGCACAGTTTTGTTTACCATTATGGGAGAAGGAGGTATTGTTTTCCAGAGTTGCAAAAATTTTATGACCACACTTTTCAACTGGGTGCAAGAGGTCAAAAAACGCCAAATGTCCGAAACTATTTCACCTAAAAAGCTGCAACTTCACAGGACTTTAGGCCAGACTTCAGGCCACTTCGGACTTCAGGCCACTTTATGGAACCCGGCATACAAAATTCATCAAAATCAGAGAGAGACTCGCAGGTGACTTTTCTGACATTCGCTTGAAATGATCACTGATATATTTCTATGGCAGCTTTTTACTGCATATGCTAAAACATTGCATTATAACAAAAAAAATTACGAGCGTAAGAGATTTCAAAAACTGTGCATGCAGGTGTAACCAACGAGACCCTGTAAAATTTTCCCGGGGCTAAGTGCACGTGACTTTCTTTGGGGAGGGGGATCAGCATTTCTATGCTGCATCCATTTTTGCACCCCAAAGTTGTTAGCCCTGGGGGGGGGGGGATGAGGTATGTAATGTTGACGATGATGAATGGACAATTACAAACATACGAACCGGCGAATATTCGGGGATGAGGCAGGTACGGCAGGTAGGCGACCTCGGTTCTCCTGGGCTGCAGGTGAGATTTTATTTCAGGGGTTTGTATGCGTGAAACACGAGCGGTGGGGGCGCGCGGCAGGGGCGAGTGGCATGGGCGGGGGCGGGGGCGAGCTGCGGGGCGAGCGGCGGGGGGGGGGGGATTGTGAAAGAGGGAGGGGAATTTGAGTGTAGTAAGAGATTTGCTTTCGACAATGCCACGCCAATGCTGGGGCGTCATTTCGCATTAGCATGAATAACGATGTCAGTGGTAATGAATTAATAGTGATGACCTGACGACACTGATTAATAAGTCATGAAGGCATCGAAAACATTCCAAATTTGTAGGAAAAAAGAAGAATAGAAAATAATGGCGGAGAAAACGTTAATTTCAAAATGGTTGAGAAGCAGGTGACATTGAAGAAGAAACTCTAAAAAATCATTAAAATTGGCATATATGTTGAAATGAGAAAAGAAGAGTTGTGATGAAACGAAGACAGTCGTAATGAGCGTGAAGTGGGAGAGGGGGCGGAATGGGAAGCAGGGGAAAGGGGATAATTCACCGGCTGCGATAGATCAACGGCAGCGTGGGCGTTGCTTCGGCAGCGACATTGATGAAAGGACCTATGATTCGACTTGGAACTTTTCACTTCAATTCTTTGAGTTCACAACACTTACAAACAACATCATGTAGATCCTTTCAAAATCTTTATTCCAATGTACTTCAATATTCCTTGACTTTCAATATCTATTTCATTGTTCTGTATTTAGAATTTTACACTATTCTTCACAAATCGTTTTCTCACAACAAATTCGCTTCCTCTTGTCATTATAAACGACAACGTTGCTATCGTAATAAAACAAGTGATGAATAATCGTTATTTGTGTACAAAACGTCGCAAACTCCCGATGATGGAGGCCGATTTGCTTCATTAACTACAGAGCGAGGTCAAGTGAGCCACCGCTGAAGGGAAATTTGGCGGACAGTTGCTCTCATCGGTAGTCTTACATGTCTTCTCTGCTGAATGCCAGGCGAAATCCGGAGAGCGCTTTTACTTTTATTGCTACAGAAAAGGACCGCGTCCGATTTTTCCTTCCTCATCCTTTCCCCTCTTCTCTCTCCTTCCAACTGACTTGCACTACACATAACACACATGCCGGGAAACCAGACGGGTTCTTAGAATGTGTGTCCCCTCTGGGTCGGTGTCCTGCTTTTGGGAGATTCCTGGAGGTCGAGCCGGATCTCACATTCTAACAGTGGATGAAAACGGCAACCTCCTGGGCTATAACGCGCACTAAACTTACGGGAATACTGACTATTGGAGAGTCAACATTCATCGATTGGTCAGAGCAGCATAAAAAGCACTTGGATCGACGCAGGCCGCGCGCTGCACCGCGCGCAAAGCGCCCCCAGGCGGCGCGCATCCTCGCGCCAGCTGCCGCCGCCGCCGCCGCCGCCGCCTGCAAAACCCCGACGCACGCGCAGCGCTGCGCTGCAGCCGAAAGGCCTCGCCAGCGAAAGGGCCACCTAAGGGCCCCTTCCCACATGCAGCGGGTGGCGCGCCACGCAGCAGCGGGCCGCGTAGCAGAGCATTGGTTTGAATGGAGGCCTTCCCACGTGCAGCGGGTGGCGGCTGCTGCGGCAGCCGACGCCGAACTCCTGCCACCAGACGCCGAGGAGGGGCCACGCGCCACCGCTAGCAGAACACAGCTTTAAATGGGAGCCTTCCCACTGCGCCGCGGCCGCACCGTTCTACCTGCTCCGGTCCCTTTGTTCGTCGTCGCCGGAGGGCCGGCGAAACCTACCCCTCCAGACCCCACCCCCTTCCACGGCGGGCGGCGGTGCGGCCGTGACTCCGGCGGTGGCTCCGGCGGTGGCTGCGTCGGAAGAGCTATGCTCCTTGAACGAAGCGCGCGGCGGCCGCGCCGTGTGAAGCGGGCCTAAGGCGCTTTTGCCGAAGCTGCGTCGCTCGGGTCCCCCTTCAGAAAAGCGCAGCCTCAGAGCGACATTTCACCTTTCTCGTGAAACTGATGTTTTGATGTGTTTGAACTCTATATTGTCAGATCCACACAACACAGATTTTGGCTTCTAACATACTATGTGGTAGTATGGGACGTAAGAGGAGCCGATATGACAAGGAAGAGGAAGGAAAGATCGCGCGCGGTATGAGGTGTGGCATTCGCCTGGTATTGATATTAGAAACCAACCACGAAAAACCGATCACATCAGGCGGCCTCACGATCTTGCATTTTCACCGGACGGCATCTCGTGTTGAAGATCAATACATTAACTGGCACTTATATCAAGGCACTCATTCACGAATTGGGTTTTCAAAGGTATTTTCTTTTTAGTGGTGCCACAAGATAAGTAAAAAGGGCTCTTGATTGCTCGTGGAATATGCTCAAAAAGTAATTTTTAATGTTATTTTCACGCCAATTTGCAAATTTATCTACGCTTTTAATATAGAATTTACCATAATTGACGCTTATGGCTATGAAGACATTAAACATTGTTCTTTTGGCTATCGAAACATTGAAAGATCAGATTGCGCATATCGGTGCAATGAAGAGTTTTTAATTTTTTTTGCAGTGGCAGTCAATTTCTCGGAGGTCTTTATTTGGCGTTCGATTGGGAAAGATCCTCGGAGGCAAGGTATGACGTCATCCTTTTGTAGGTTCTACACGAATTAGGTAAATAAACCATTACAAGAACTTCAATAAGTGCGATGAAAGCTTAAATTATCAATTTGTGTCAGTTCTTTACAAAAAAAATGGGGAAAATGTGCAAGGTGAAAACAGCATTTTATAGATAAATTACTCATCGTGGCTTCAGAAATACATAAATTTTATACAAGATCATTAACTATTACTCCAAGCACTTCAAAATTAGATGATGTGAGTACAGTGGTGGCTAGTCCACTTAAACCTGTTTGTTTGTGTGGTCCGAAGGCTTAAAACAAGTAAAACCTCTGTTAAATTCATCCACTGGGAAAAATTGGGAACACCTACTGAAAAAAATAAGAAAAAAAGGTAAAAGGATTGTTTTTTATGTAGCAAAGGAACTTCCTGTTGCTTCTCCTAAAAGAAATACAAGAATTAATAAAGTGCACATTGTTGCATCAAGAACCGGCGAGAAATAATAAGGCGAGAAATTGAAAAGAAGGAATACTGTCTTTGTCTTTCCTTTGGAAAATCTCTGCATTCGAGGCCAACGCCTTTTGAGCGTCTTCTGCACATTTTGCATCGATTGGAAATATAGGCAAGTCACGAAAGAGGAGAAGAAAGTAAAGAAAAGGTATCGCAAAGGAACAAACAATCAAAGAAAAATTCAGCCGGGAGTTGGTGCTAGTAGTTGACATGCCTAAAACAGAAAATGCCAATAGCAATTGAGAAATAATTGGAATACATCTAGACATAATATAGGGTTTTGAGTCATACTAGAAGGCCTAAACAGTGGTGAAAAAATTAACTTCAGTAATTTTGAAAAATGTATTAATGACACTAGGGAGTTGTATCTCTTACTGGTATTGCTAGCCCATACCTTTCCATAAGATATTATTCCATGGAAGGGATATAATGGAAATTTGTAAGTTGTAAGAAATCCCTGTTGGACAGTTCTCTGAAGAAGCCCAAGTAGGAAGAAAGAAGAACAACAGAATGTTCTGTAAACGTTTTACGTGGAAAGAATAAAGAGGCTTGAACAGGCTTCTCATAACAACTCGTCCTTATATTGCAAGTTTCCAGGGCTCTTCAAAACGAAAAAAGAAAAAAATATAATAAAAATAGTCAATTTGCTAGACATTGATAAAAAATACACTGAAGAATTAAATGCCGTTACCTCATCCATTACCTGGAGAGTGAGCGTTAGTGATTCGTAACAATAATTTTGACTATAATTCTTTAATTTGTTCCCATATTGGCTAGTCTATATTTTTCTATTCACAATTCTATTCACAATTAATAATATAACAAATTATGTAATGTATTGATTATTTTACACTTTAATTTAATTTCTATTTGCGTTTTTATTTTTCAGTTCGTGAATTGACACCTGTTGCTCAACTTTTTATTTTGCAAAAGAAAACATTTCAAATAAAATGTTCTATATATTAACATTATAATTTACTTCCAATATATACTTTGTATAACAGTAAACAATTTATGGTTTTGTGGATTCTGACTTTCTTCTACCTAGATTGCCAAAATTACACACTGTGCAGAGCTGAATTCAACCTGTAATAACTATGTCGTTAAATCCGAAAACCCTCCATTTTGAGGACTCGACCCCAGGACCCCCAGGTCAAAGTCGTAGAAATATGGCCATCCTGGCTCTGAGCTGACGTCAGCCGGAAAGAATTTACTGCGATGTTCAGTGCACTCTCTCCCTTTTTCTTTCCACTATCCGTATCATTAATCATCAGTGTATATTACTAGTATCTTGGTTTAATTATCATTGGTGTAATTATTATTGTTATTATTTTACAGTACTTTATACATACTTACAGTTTGTTTGTTTTTGTAGAGTTTTACGTGTTCACTACATTTACATCTTCTTCATTATGTTCGAAAAATTATGATTGTTGAAACGAGATTGAGTTATAGCGTTTATCTATCTTATTATTTTATCTATCTTATTTTTCCTCTCCGGTTTTGGCCTTTTATTGTTCGCAAGTTTATCTACGGACCAACGGGTAGTATCGTGAGTATTGATAATGTAGACTGGCGTTCTGTGATTGTGTTCTTGGTCAACTTGAAATCTGAGATTGACCCTTCATTAACGAGTGAGAACATTTCGATTTTTGTTTTCTTCAACGATTATTATAAATAATAATCTGAAAATGTTATAAATTGTAAATTATCATTTCACAATCTCTTGTATGCATTTGTTAAGAAGGCAATTTCGTGAGTAAGGAAACGCATTGTCGTTTGAACATTTTACTAACAGACATACAAATAAAGGAAAAATGTTCTTCGAAAGGGTAATCAGTTTGTTTATGATTTAAATATTTTATATTCGAGTTGTAACACACATTCAAACTAATTTCTTTCCTTTCGTATTACACATTAAATTATTTGTTGAACGAAATTCTGTGCTTTGATAAACTTTGACATGAATAATTAAATATATTTGTACCTGTGATTATTATTTCAGGGAACATAATTTAGAATTTAAATTGTTAAGTTAATATTTAATTATAGAGAATAATATATACGATTTTTCGAACAATTGTGTAACAATTATTTGCTGCCTGGAGCAAAAAAATATTTGTAATCATCCTTGCTCCACTTCATTTAATACCACTCATTTACAAAAAAAAACTTTTTTCTCTAACGAGAACAAAACATACGGTTCTGGAAGATCTCAATCCATACGTAATTTACAATTTTTGTATCGGCCTCAGTTTTCATGTGATAATCCTTTTTGTAAATGTGTTTGTCTCCCAATTAGTTATATGTGTCTAGCAAAATGACTTTCTTGACAAAATGAGGTTCTTGTCACAAGAGATCCAAATGTATACAGTAGAAAATATATCAACATAAGTGTTACGGAAAGCGAAGAAACATACCTGCAAATATTTCCTTCCAAATCTCGGGCGACAACATTGCGACCACTGTTGCCATGGTAACGCTTTTCCATTTGCAAATGCCCTGGTGCTGCCGTTCATCTGCCGTGACACTAACGGCGCGAGGTGCCCAAGGGGAAGAAGTCCAAATGTTCGTTGAAAAAATGTAATTTCAGTTAAATACTACGTCCCATACGAATGTATGATCTCCATAATTCATGTACAATATATCGCGATAATTTCTGCCTTATGATTTCCTAAAAGGTTTTTACAGACACTTGTAATGATACTTGTAATGTGACAGCCATGCATTTTTTAAAGTCACTCAACAAATCAACAAAATGTTTATCAGGTATTAAGGTTCTAATTTGCTGTCTAAAAATATTCCTTCTTTTATTTTTACTTCTCTGATCCTCGAGAACTTCTCTCGCAAATATATGAATCCACGTGATTTGTCTAAATCCCAAAAATGTTTTCCCCAAGTCTTTGCCCCAAAGTGTTTGACGAGACCCAGTTTAATGTGCAATGGAGGCAGGTGCACATTTTTGGGATCAACAAGGGGAGTTTAATCACGCTTCTCTTCCGGGTAGTAGTTCAATCAGAGCAGGACTTTTTACCCACAATACTGATTTTTTCTGTCTCTGCTGTCCGACTCACATAAAAAGCTGTAAAGCTTTGTGTACACGAGTTGCTTGCGAGGAGAATTGCAATTACCTTGAGAACTGCACTTATATTTCATTTGTATTTCTCTTATTTGATAAGTGCTAAGAACAGCTTCAAGTTCTCATATGTCTCCTTCAGGTTAACTGCATGTCGGAACCCAATAATTTGTTCCCATTGTGGGGAAGTACTACTTTCAGACTTATTTTGAATCTATCAGAATCTATGAACAAGCGTCATGGCCAAGAGTCTCCATAACGAAATCATATTACAAAAAGCTAAGTCACTTTTCTTAGAGAAATATTTTGAAAAAAATACTTGGCGATCACGAAAAATCTCACTTTCGTAGAGGGAAAAAGATGATCTCATCCATTTAGTCACGAAGCTAAAAGCTCACACTGTTGCTTCGACAAATTAATTCATGAATAAGATCTTTAGAGAGTTGAGTCTTGCTTGAGATAAAAAATGTAGTTCATTTGAGTCACAGGAGAAATAAAATGTTGGGTCAGCATGGATATCTCCTTCTGCCTTCTGAATATTCGTCACTCTAGCATTCGTCATTACAATTCTCAGTGTCGTCGATAGTGGTATCTGTAATATGGCACTGTAATATGTAGGCATTTCAACAATTGATGAACATATAGCACAGTTTTCTTCGTTTTTTAGATGATTCAAGCTATTTTTGTCAGACAGAAGTAACAGTGTTTTTTTTTTTATCTTCGGTTCCCTCCAAATCATGGAGACAGCAAGGGGCATGTGTTGTAAACGTTTTAACCAGCGTGTCAGGAGGTACCACACGACACACAGCATACATGAGGATGGGGGCCCTCTTTTGATCGTGGTCGCCAACCACACATCCGAAATAAAGTACGCAATACAAGGATTAAGATTCCATTTTGGCGATATCAGTGCTAATTCTGCAAAGATAGCACAAAACGAATTTGCAATGTTTACTCACTTATGAGCCATTTCTCCACCTGAATTAGCAATTACATACTTTCACGAACCTATAACAAGCTTTGTTACATCCAAGCCACTTACCACGCTTTTCTCTCAATGCTGGAACCCAACTAGAAAGGAACACTACGCTGTTCTATTAGTTCGAGCATGATTCATCCACAATGTTGTCAACCCTTTTTCATTTTCTAGAAGTGAATTTTCTGAATTCAGTGTGTATAGAATATCCGTGTATACATTTCGTTCTTGAACATTTACATTTAGTGAATAATTAAGAGAAGCTACAGCAAAGTTGACAATATGTAGCATTTTCAAACATTTCTGTAGATGGGGAGAAGCCCGTCAGAAGTAATCTGAGCCGGATAGGCAAAAAATGGATTCGAATCCAGTGTTCAAACATTAACTAAGAACACCATTCACATTCTTTGTTACAAAAATGCTGTTGACCATGTAATGCGAATATTTACCCTATGGAATGAAAGTACGCTTCATAAATTGCATTGAGAGCCATGGTCGAGAGCATCAACTGTCACTGCTGTGCCTCTGATGGGGTGGTCCTAGGTTCGAGTCCTGGCTGGAGGAGCACTCTAGCGGCCGGCTGCCCTGATTGGTAGTTTGGCGTGGTTTCGCCGATCAATACCAGACAAACACCGGAGCGGTAACCTAGCAAACGAACCACGGAGCCTGCCCTATCGTTCCTTCCTCTTCCTTGTCCTATCCTCACCACTTCCTTACACACACTTACACTTACATGCACTGCACACAGCCTGGGAGCGCGGTCGGATCTTGGAGCTGCTACGGATGGGCGGAGTCTCGCTTACAAGGTCTGTCCCAAAAGTAAGTTGAATGATCTTGCACCGCCGAAGCAAGCCACTAGCAAGGCGCGCCAAGTGACGTGAATAGTTGTGTGGGGTTTAGGGAAGCCAAGGACAAACACATCAGTTGTCTGCAGGCTCTTCCACAGTGCGCATCGCTGCTAGTTTGAACCCTTGTGTTAGTGACGCGTCGGAATTTTAAGATGCCACGTTTCAAGAACCAGCGTTACGCAATAAAAATTTGTGTTGCGCTCAAGGAAACGGGCGCTGCGACCGTTGCCATGCTAAGGGAAGTTTATGGCGATAGCACCATGTCCAACAATATGGTTTACCGCTGGCACAAGATGTTTCGAGAGGGCAGAGAGGACGCCGAGGATGAAGACCGCTCTGGACGCCCGTCACCGTCACATTCCGATCAAAATGTGAAGAAAGTGAGGGACATGCTGAACTCTAATCGACGCCTGAGTGTTAGAATGCTGGCAGATGAGTGTTATATCCATAAAAGTCCTGAAAAGGCTCCAAAGCAGAGTGAAACGCGTCAGGAAGGAGATCGCCTGCACTTGGCGTCTTCACCATGACAACGCGCCGTCGCACATGTCCTTCACTATTAGAGAGCACTTAGCGAAACGCGGTGTGGCAACATTGCCCCAGCCGCCGTACAGCCCCGACTTGGCACCACTGGACTTATTTTTGTTCTCGAGGATCAAGAAGGACACAAGGGCCACCATTTCGCGACTTTGGAAGCTGTCAAAGAAGCAACGACGAGGTCCTTGAAGGAGGTCTCCGTCGACGCCTTCCAGGGTGCGTTCAGCGACTGGGAAAAACGCTGGCGCAGGTGTTCCGACGCGGAAGGAAGCTACTTTGAAGAATTTTAGTTACTTGTATATTTATCTGCAATAAATATTTTTTCTTGGACTTATTCAACTTACTTTTGGGACAGACCTTGTATTCTTAGTTAGGGAAAGCACCACTGGCTGTGAGTAGGACGGCGCAGATCGCCGCCACCACTTGTGGAAAAACATGCACTATACTTACGGGACTAATGACCACTGTAGTTCACGGGCTCGAAATCATCAATCAAGTAAATCATTCGTTAATTGCAAACACATGATCAACTTTCAAGCAAGAGAGTTTTCAGCAAATAATCGAAACAGAAATTGAGAGAGACAATATCAAGGACATTAACTTGGAAATTTCTTCAGCCCTATGCTCTTCAGTGACCATCAAAGCATGCTGCATAGAGTGCATGTTAATGACGGTGGTGGGCGTTTGGTTGCGGTGAGTCGCTTATCGTGACCAAGACCAAGCACGTCGTGCGCGTTACAAGTCTCAAAGCTCCAAAGCAGCACTGCACTTACATAGCAAGGGCTACTGTACAGTTATTAGGGCACTCGACTTTTCATATGAACATCGTAATCGATCGAATATGGCTGTGTTGCTGACTAGGAATATCACTGAGAAGTACCTTAATTTCGTCTCTAGTATGGACATTGGTTTGGATTGTGTGATTAAATGTCAGATAGTGACATTTCTCAAACATTTCTCCTTCTTAAATATGAGCTAGTTAATCCAACTCAATGTTGCTCTGCAGCTATAAAAAAGACCCACCATCCCGCGAAATATGTTTACTGTTGGTTAATTTACCCTTCCTGACAATGAATATTCGAATGTCAGAGAGTTGCAAATCAGAAAATTTAATTCTCAGAAGAGAGCGACCCTTTCGATGAAATAAATACTCTCGAATAACTAACGAAAATTACAAAATGAATATTCCTAAAGTTGAGAGGCAAGATTCCATGACGAAGTTTGTTTGCCTTTGTTTCGGTGAGGATTTTAATCTGTCGAAAAGGGATAAGAGAGAGAAAGAAGTGAATAAAGCAAACAACGTTACGGGTCGCAAGCGGCGGAGCATTCATCCAAATAAAGGAACTTCCTATAGCGAGCGCAACCGGGCGCTCGGGCGCCAGCGACAGTGGCGCCCCTGGAGGAAGAGAGAAGTCCCAAGCACCCGCCGCCATTTAATATCCTCTCACCCTTTAGCCTCCCCACGCAGCATTCAGGGGTTGAAAAGATGGGATAGCAACTGCCGACATGACGGAGAAATTATTTAAAGGATATTACTATCGGTTTGGGGCAGCCGCAGGCAGCCCCTCGAGGCGGCCGGTTGGCGGCGGCCGAGGCGAGCGGAGCGGCGTCCGCGGGGAGGCGGCAGGTGCAGTGGCGCGCGCCTCGCCGGCCCCAGAGCCCCGGCCCGGAACGAGCGCTTGCTGAGGTGGTGCGTGGGGCCCTGGGGAAGGAGGTGGCGGCAGCGCGCTTACAGGCTGCGGCTTGCAGGCGAACGCGGTGAGGAACCGACCCACGCATTAGGAGTGAATGAGATCCCCTCCGTTGCGTTGCAATGTGTTGTACTTCTGACTCGGGGAGATTTACCAGTGAAACTCTTCCTGACGTGGAGATCTGCTCAGAATTTTCGACAGTGGCAACGACAGAACAAGAATAAATTCGGATCTCAACTATAATATCACCTCCATCGCTTCTGAACATGTGAAAATCACGTAATGAAAATGCATTTCAACGCTTCGATAAAAATGGACGATTTTAAAAGGTTCACAAAATAATATTTTTTGGGCACTCTCCCCAAATTATAGGCACAAATACTGCGTCAGCAGGCGCTTTTCTCAAAACGTGTGTGAATATTCTGAAGAATACGTATACGGTTCGGTATGAAACATTCAGATATGATAGAATATGAGTAATAAAAAAGGGAATCATTCATTAGTGATACGGTTAAGTTTATGCAACTTACTCATCCTCGAATCTCTTCCAAATTTTCGTATGACTTAAGGTGAAAAACGAAATGCATACTTCGTTTTGCTATTCCAACAAATAGCAAATAAACTTCCTACATCCATGGCAACTAGTGTATGCATTTTTTTTCAATAATGCTATATTTATGTTCATCTCACTATTGTCTGAAAACGAATTACTGTTATGCAATTGTACCTCAACCTTCTAACAAAGAAGAAATAATTGCCAGATTCATCACTACAATTGCCAGCTACAGCGAGTGGTACGAGGCCAGGGCAACACCCATCTTCAGAACGCGAATACCCTTCTGTTTGTATCGCGTTCCACCCTGTAGCCCCCAGCGGGACGACCAACCAGGCGTAGTCGGCGCTGGAGCTGTGCAAATCCGCCGAGCAGGGCAAACACGCGCCGTGAAGACACTACCGAGCGAGAGGCCTTTCTGCAGAACCGAGGCAGAACAGCTTCTGTTGATTTATTTGCCTCCTCGCGCAAACTGTAAACACGTTTTCAGAAAGCTTCGTTCTTCGAACGCTATAACTGAAACGTGAGCTGTTTCTTGTTTTGTGCTACTCAGCGTATGCGAATCCAAAGATCTCGTGCTTATCATGAATTTTTAATAAATTCCCAACGCTGTTGATTCCATTAATACACGAAACTTTCTTTATTCTTTGCGTCCGAGCAAACTTTTATTCCAATAGCTCCAACAGGTAAATCTTTAATATTTTTAACCCTTGACAGTGATCCTCAAGGAATATCCCAAAGTTTTGATTTAAATTAGTACGGTCAGTGGGACGCTGAGTATTCGTCTAAACTGTAGTTAGACATATCATAGTTCTTTCTAAGAAAATAAATGAAGTAACGAAGGTGTAAATGATTATCACTCTTGTTTACTTGCTGTAACTCAACAACTTCCTTCATAACAAAGTTAATTACCTCCCTGTGAAACGTACGCTTTCATCGTGGGTGAAGAGAACACTGGTAATATTATCACCTCTACAAGCGGATGAGAGATGGAATGAGCACGAAGGAAAATGTAAGGAAAGGTGGAGAGAGAAATTCAATAAACACTAAAAGAGAAACGATGAATGCAATGGAATAACGGAATTCATGCAAAAATAATTGGAGAAAGTTAAGGAAATTACTCAAGAACGAAATAAAGAGAAAAAAAGAGTTCAAAATAAATTGCAGAGGACACCCAAGGCGAAACTGGCCGTGCAGCAACCGGTGAGCAGCCGACAAAAAACGAGCGCAGCAGCTGACCCGCAAGCCGGTGAAGCGGCGAACCGTGTGCAGCGAATTCCTGGCCCCGCGGGCCGGCCCGCGCCCGGCGATTCGGCAGTCCCCCCCCCCCCCGCCCCGCTTTGCCCCTCGCTTCATGCGCCCCGTTATCCACTCGCCCCGCCCCTCGTGCTCGCGCGGCGCCCAAATTTGCAGCTCCTAATACACTTCCTGGTCCAGGACGGGCCGTGGAATACGATTCGTTAGACAGAAGCACGTGCGGGAGGACTGAGTACGTCTGACCGGGAGAGATGGCTCAGGGCATCAACTGATTTCACACAGTGCCTCTCACTGAGAAGTCCTAGGTTCCAGTCCCGACAGTAGAGGATTTTCGACACTACCTAGATAGCTAGATCGTGTGCAACAGCTGTCTGGAGGAGAATTCTAGCGGCCGGCTGCTCTGGTCGGTTTCCGTAGTTTCTCCGATCAACACCAGGCGAATGCCGGAGCAGTACCCTGACAAACAGGCCTCTTCCTTGCCTGATCCCAATAAATATACAATTTCGCTTTCTAAATTAAAAAACAAAATTATATTTTTTATTTTAAAAGAATTAATATAATGACTGGAAGTACGCCATGGTATATTATATTCCCTTTCCTCTTAATCTTGATAATAATAATAATAATAATATTAATAATAATAATAAATTTGCTCAATACGTCTAGGTTTGATACATTTGCATCAATTTCCTCAGAATGTTGTTGTCTGTTTATATTGCTAATTTAACATGAACTTGACCGGAAACACATGGTGGCGTGGCGTGGCGTGGAGTGGCTGTAGCGTGTGGTCCATTCAGTTCAACCAGTTCTCATTCATTTGCGGTTCGGACCGTGGTTCAATTCAGACTTGTCGCGCGATGGACCCACGTGCTTTAGCAACTCCACGTGGAGTTTGGTGTGGTGCCTGGAAATGAGACTTGACCTTAATGTGTATTAGTAAGGTGTGTACCTGCTATATTTTGGTGTTTTATTTGTCTTAGTTTATAAACGTTTTTGTTGTTTGTGTAGTGTTCATTAATTACTGAATGAATTTATTTAAATTTGTTTGTTGTCCTCATGAACTTGTTGATTTGTCTTTATACTCTAGCCCTATTGAAGAAATTAAATATTTCGAAACTTTGGCATAACGAATTGTTTCTTTGGCCATACTGACCAATCCCATGAACTAATTTTACTACCCAGAGATATATATGACTGAGTATCCATGACACTGAATCCGACGCCAATTCGTTCAAAGGAACGTATTCGGGTTATGTTTTAACAGTCTCACTTACTGGCTTCTGTCCTGAGGCGACTTCAGTGAATATATTTAAGAGCCAAAACTGCAAATTTTATATAATACAGTAGAATCTCTGTTGACCGAAATAATGGGTCGGAAATCTTACTAGATAACAAAAATTTCGTTTCAGAAGAATGTCACAAATAACTGAAGGTGAAATAAAAAATACTTTTACCACTTACACAATTTTCACTCTTTAAAAGTATGTATGTATAATACTAGTTTTACAATATTACAGAAGGTTTTCCTTGCGTTTTTTCTCACATCGATTTCTAGCTGCGAAATATCGCTATCATTTAATCTATCGGGAGTTTGTGTGCCATTGAACACTAAAGCACTATCGATCTTCAGCGAATGCGCAGAAACAATCTAAGTACACCCTTATCTGACTACTGCTCTGATCTGCAACTGCTCTGACGGTGGCGATGGTGGTAAGGCTCGCATTGGTGCAAAGAGAATATCTTAAGAGACCCTTCTGCGTCGGCTAAGTAATTCACGAAGCCCTTGCCAAGAGATAACCTTCTAGAGAGTGATCAGTCTTGTTGCGAGTGTAAACCATAGCAAGGAATCAGCAAATATCGAACTCGAATTTTGTGATTAGTGTGATCATCACTGACCCGAACAGTGGAAGCAAATATACCAGATATTGGTGTTTGATAAAACATTTAAAACAAAATACATCCTTTACGCTGCGGTCCATGCAGTTTCTACAAGCCTCCACCACAGATGCTCGTAACAACTGTTGCTGAGAATAGGAGATACCAGGCACTGTTGACATGTATTGATTGCGGGAAGTGGTGGCAGTTGTGGTGTGAATAAATGGATTAGTCACCCCGAAATGGCAAGAAACTGCAAAGACATTGAAACTTTTGAGAAGCTTTTGTGGACCATTGAAAAAGTTGCATTATCAGGTGCAGGATATAAAGTCTGTAAGTTCTTAAGCCTGAATTGACAGCAAGAAATAAACTACGTTGTTTCCCTTCCACTTTATGCACAAACCACTGGTGCCTTAGGTCATTCGAAAACCTCGTATCAGGGTAGAAAATGATATAATAATAATAATAATAATAATAATAATAATAATAATAATAATGATGATGATGATGATGATAATGATGATGATTAAGAGCAGTAAAAATAGTAGCTCAACGAACAGAACAATAGAAAATTAGATAAAAATTTGTAGGAAATGGTCACTTAAAAGTGCTGTAAAGAAGTAAGCAGAAGTAAACCTTCGGAGAGAGACCATTTCTTGTTCGCCCGTGAAACCAGCAATGACAAATACCATGGGCGCCTCGGCGCAGCTGTTGCCCTCGTGCAGTGCCACGGGCGCGGGGCGGGGGGGGGGGGGGCAGGGGGCGGGCGCCCGCGCGAGGCCTGAGGGAAATCTGCGGATCGACCGGCGCCGCAGGGCCGTCGGCGGGGGCGGGGGCGGCAGGCGCCCATCGGAGAACTGCGCCGCTCCCGGCCCCTCGCATCGATTATTTCGTGTCAACTGCTAAGCTCATTGTGCAGTGCGTATCGTTCCTCGCGAGGTGCGTCGATCGTATATAATAACTGTCGAATTCCTGTTGAGTTATATGACCTTAACAATCGCGTGACAAAGCATACGCGATCTTTCCTTCCTCATCCTTTTCCCCGTTGTTACACGCACACTGCGCCTCCGAGACCACTGGCCAAGTGCTGACGCCCGGAAACACAAAAGCTCAAGACATCACTCTGACGCAAACTCTGAAGTCGGAAAAGAGGGCAGCGTTTCCTTCTGTTGAGGCGAAATAATCAAACACACCTGTCAAACAGGCGTTTTAGAAGACAGTCTGACCTGTCCGACGTCCTCTCCAAGGACACTGAAAGGCGGGATTCGCAAGAGCGTGGCCACGTGGATTCGCCTGTGGACAAACGGGCTTCAAACGAGTTGTCGTCGCCCCTGACTTTGTGCTCAGAAGGTTCGTATTCCATTCTCGACTTAATCCCGAGTAGCAAGATTTTATTCTGGAATTCCATTCAATATCCTGATTAGTCTTTTTCTATAATCAGATATCACTTTATTTTCTCGTTCATAGTTTTTCGTGCGGGCCGAGGGGGCTTAGAGCGTGTGCCGAATAAGCGCTGCGGTCGCGGTTCGAGGCCCGCATGGCGCTTGGTTGTTTGTCCCTTGTCTCTCATGCATGCGTTGTCGCAAAGGGCCTCGCGTTCTGCTGACGTATATCAGAGGATCCCGCAAGTGTGTTGGTGTCTGGTGCATGGGCTAGTGTGAGGGGTGTCCAACTTGCAAGGTCTCAAGGGCCACAACTAAAACCTTTGATATGGTTGTGGTCATATTGCCATTACTCGAGTGACCCACCTCTGACTTCGCTTTGTTCATCTCGGCAGTGTGCCTGGCCGATGAAGTGGGGCGGGGGGTGGGGTGGAGTGAGAATGGAACCATGCGTGATGTCAGGCCTTACCTTGCATAAAGAAGTGCAACGCATTGGGATGTGCACTTATGAATTTACTACAAAACATTCTTAAATCTAAACTTGGCCTATTTCTGCACGAAGGGGACGTTGAGCCTGGCAAGGTGCGGGCGCTGGGCACAGAATGTTCTCTCGCCCGACATGGACGTCGACATCGACTTCAACTTTTGACTAAGAACCTTCCGCGGGCCGCAATAAATGGCACTGCGTGCCACCAGTTGGGCAACCCTGGTCTAGTGTATGGATATGGAAAATGCGTCCTATGGAGTTGTAAAGGGTATCCGGTTGCCAGCTAGATAAAAACTCTGGAAAGAAAACATTTCTTTTTTCGTTTTTTGGTTGCAATTATTTCCTATTTTTTTATAGACACACGTGAGATAGGAATTTTCCTGTTATATGGCTTATATTACATAACTCTTCGAATTAAAACATTCCAGATGGGGTTGAAGTGATAGAATTTGGACTGCTTGTATTTTATTTACTTCACTGATACTTTTTGCCCTTTTACTTTACTTTACTTCTTTCACTGTGTTACCTTCACTGCATGATGCAACCTGTATCAGTAAACGTGAACTGATAAATAATTATTCTCTCGTACTCAAGTTCTGCACAACATAAAAATGCCTTTTTATAAGGTTTGTAAACAATTCTTAGCTGTTTTTTCTGTGTATCGCTTTGTACTGGTGAAAATAATTAATGAAATACCAAAGTAATTGATTACTTTTACAGAAGTCAGCAATTTTCTTTTTAATATAAATAAGTTTTAAAACACATATTTTCCTAAGTAAATTCTTCTTTGAGGGTGAATTTTTATACATTTTATACATTTCATAAAATTGTAATCTAGTCGTTAATTGAAACCGCCAGCCTTCGCCTACTCAGGCGTCGTCAATCAGATGACGCAAGGAGTGCCGGAACGTGCCGCCCCCTTCTCGACCTCCGCGCCCGCGTCGCGGAGCGGCCAGCGAAAAGCGCGTCGGGGGCGACGGCGACGAAGGTCGCGAGGCGAGCACTTCCACGGACGCGTCCCACCGCCGCGTGCGCACAGCGCCAAGCAAGGGGCTGCGGGGACAGTCGGCATTTAGATGAGCCGTTAAAATGCATTTTGTAGCGCCGTATCATACATGTTCAATCCATTAAACTTTGTGTTTCATTTCAAAAGTGAGTTTTTCTTTATTTTTGCCCAATGTAATCTGCCAGACTATACCTTTGTAACAATGCTTGGTACAGGTTGCCTTTACAATCTAGGGTTAATAAGAATACAATTTTAAGTCAATTATGACGGCAAGAAATTGCCCCTAGGAAGGGGCGCAGCATCTCCAGGGAAGCAAAGTGCCACTCGTATGTATTCCCTTGGAGACATTGGGTTATAAACGACATATGGGAAAGGAATTCTCAGTTCAAGGAAGTCACCACTGCTCATCTCTACACTTCTATTGATTGGAAGACGATTCATATATAATGTGATAAGTAATACGAAGTAATTCTTGATTCGGAAGAACTAATTGATACCTATTTTTTTCATATCTTCCTTCTTTCCGTGCAGTTTGAAAAAGAATTTAACCATATCTCTCAGATCTATAGTGCTGGGAAGGGAAATACTAGTAGGACCGGTTTATTCCCAACCCAACATGTTAGGATTTTAGAGGTCATTCTTCTGGTGCAGCTTGTCTGGCAACCCGTGACACTACTTTTTGCAACGGATTTGACGCGACACGAGAGGTTAAGGCAGGTCGAACACTCGCATCGCCAAGTGTCATCGGCTTTTAAGCTTAGCGGGAGAGCCACCTTCGGGAGTCGCCAAAGATGTAACAAACAACTGGTTCGGAACATTGCCCAGCATTGCCCAGCCTGTACAGCACCATGTCAAATTTTTCTTTGCAGATGTTTTGATATCAGCAACAGAAACTGCATAAAAAATATAATGAAATACTTATTTACTGCATTTTTATATGGTTACTCCCATTTGTAATCGCATCGTGTTCATCTTGCATTTCTAGTTTTTCCACTTCTATCGCCTTCAACTGAAAGAAATGAGGTGACGTAATTCCTGTAAGCGTGGTCACTAATTAAAATAATTTCTTTACATAACAGGGTAAAGAAAGAATTAATCAGAGAAATAATAATTTAATTTGGTAATCATATGTCTCAAAAAATGTCAACCGTTATCTGTCAGGAACTTATGCTACATGGATGCTCTTTAATGTAGGTAGGGCCCCGTGTTACGTGCTATAAACTGTAAATCGGAGAAATTTGACTAATTATGTGCTTTGTAATACGTCGTAGATCGTCTATCAATTAATATTAAAAACAACTCCGTCTCGTGAGTCCTGTCGGCTGGGGGCTGTCGTCGAGTAAGCCTATGACTTCACAACTACTTACATTAAAATCGCCTGTAATATCCACTTATATTTCGATTTGAGGCAGGGGCTATTAAATTACAAAAATGTGCAACATGTTTTGCAACATAACCCTTAATTGGGCATTTAAGTGGAAAATTATTTTCTATTGTCGTGTAAACGAACTTAAAAAAGCTTTTTCAGAAAAGTAATAATATATCAATTAAATTTGCAATGAAAAAGTGTTCTTTAAAGAGTTCTTTAACGGGTTTTCATTGCTATTATTTAAAAAAATTAAAATATAACTTATGATAATGTTAATGAGGGGAAGAGGGCTCTCTCTCCCACCATATTTGTTTTCAAACAGTAACAGTTGTTTTATTCCAGGCAACAAATGGATTTTTTAAATGTTATTTCTTTGAATTTTCTTAATTCTTAGAGTATACTGTCATTTCTAATACTAGCCATTCTCGAAGCATTTTTTAAACATTACTTTGATTTCTGATTGAAAAAATAGAAGACTATTGGCATTCAAATGTCTCCTGCCATTTTGTTTCATTTGTCTCTAACCATACTTATCAACCATGCCCAGAACAATAGATGCAGTGAAGGAAAAAATCGTTAAGATTTTACAGCTCATAATACAAACCTCGCGTGACTTTACATAATATAAATAATTGTCAACTACACAAAAATTGCTTGAATGTAATTGTTATTAGCGCTTAGAGCACAAAATGACGTTTTTTCGAGTTCTTAAATGCTACGCCGTTATGGTGTTTCTGTAACGCTCAGATTATGTCTAAAATTATTGGCAGTTCATTTTTATGGCTCAATTCTGCGAGTCTTGATCTCCACGCTCATGAAACCGCGACTCATCTGCGCTTCATTTCATTGTCAATCACAGCGCCCGTAATGTCGGCTGTCACGGTTCCTTCAACATCAGGCACAATTGAATAGATTTCGCAGCAGCGTTTATTGGGTTGTCTGTCCGCACTTGAAGCCCTCTCGGTTCGCGGGACACACTTGGGCGGAGATTGTTATGTCTGCAGCACGCGCCAGCGGATCGGAGTGAGGGCGCCGGGGAGCCGCGGGGCTGCGCGTTCGTTTTGGGCAGGCTGTGATTGGGCGCAATGTGTTGCTGCGGGCGACGCGTCGCGTTGCAAGCCACTTCTCCGTCATTTAGTCGTAATGTATTCGGTTATCTCAAACTGTATTTATCGCATTCTGGAAACCTGATTTGGAAAAACAAAATAGATTGATATACTGAGTAAGATTATCGTTTTATTTTTATTTTTATTTGAATTGTCCATTGATGTTATTTTGTGTCAATATTTTCTTTCCGTTCGTTTGCTTTCTAGCTGACAAAGATAGCTTTGCGGTTTTGTCCCCACCTCCTTCCCAGCTGTTACCAATCGGCGTCTAAAAGACTTTTTTTCGCGTTTGCTGAATTTTTCGGGCCCCTAGTAGCAGAATAGAACTTGTGGTGCTACAACTGCACTATTTTGAACATTATTTCTAACTTTTGTAACTATCGAAAATTCAAAGTGTTTCATGAAAATGATACGTTCACCTTTTTTAAGTGTGATATGCTTTATCCGAGGAAAAAATTGAAAGAATGAAATTGGAGCAGGGTTTGAGAAAAAAATTTTTATCGTTATTTGAAGCAAAAATTATGCGGAAACAATTCGTCCTTTTCAGGTAATTGTGTCAACATATCTTAAATTTTAAATTGGCTTTATTTTAAGCACAAATTAGGCAAAAATGACTCTTTTTTCTCAAAAACTCAAACATTATCTTATTTGAAAAACAATTTTTAAAGAAAGATTCAATAAGTATAGAAGGTGACTTACCAAATTGTCCAGCTCCCTTCGCACAGATATATCTTATTTCATACACTATGTGATCAAAAGTATCCAGATACGTCCAAAATAATGTTATGGTGTGGTCGTTTTTTTCATGGAGAAGGCTTACAACCCTTGTTGTTTTGTGTGGCCCTATCACGGCCCTATCACGTTGATGTTTTAAACTACTGGCTTCCGACTGTTGAAGAGCAATTCGGGGATGGCGATTGCATTTTTCAACACGGTCGAGCACCTGTTCAAACTGCACGGCCTGTCGCGGAGTGGTTACACGAGAATAACATCCCTGTAATGGACTGGCCTGCACAGATTAACTAACTTGAATCCTATCGAACACCTTTGGGATGTTTTGGAACGCAGACTTCGCGCCAGGCCTCGCCGTCCTACATCGATACCACTCCTCAGTGCAGCACTCCGTTAAGATTGGGCTGCCATTCCCAAAGAAACCTTTCAGTACCTGATTGAAAGTATGCTGCGAGAGTGGAAGCTGTCATCAAGGTGAAGGGTGGGCCAGCATACCATTGAATTCCAGCATTACCGATGGAGGGCGTCACGGACTGGTAACGTGAATAACGGTTAAATGAATTAATTAACGTACGGAATGAAGCTAACTTAAATATAAAAATATAGAATATACCGCGTCGTAGACAGCAGACGTCCGTGAGGGTTTGCCCGAACGAGGGTGTGCATAGGATGACACGGCCAGAGGTGATGATGAGTCAAAGAACACTATGAATATATCGAAGTAGTTCTGTTCCTGAGTAGCGAGTGAGTTTTCGTTCTCTTTTGGTCGTGATGAGGCGCGTGCCGGGCTGGGCCGCTCGCGCCCGCTCGCCTCTCGCCGGCCGGTGGACCGCCAGGCGTCGGGCGCCACGCAACAGGTGCCTCGCCCTCCCTCCCACCAATCCCCAGGCTCCGCTTCGCGCCCCCCCCCCCCCCGCCCAAAGGAACACGAAAACCAGCGAGCGCCCGGATGTGAGTCAGCGTTGCAATATGCCAGCCGCTGCCATCAGTGGGCCATTTTTTGTGGGAACCACAAAAGCGGTCTATAAAAGGCGGGCTCGGAATTTCCTGCCGGTCGGAATAATAATTTAGATATGCTCCGTTTCGTGTGACTAAAAAGCGCCAAGTAAAATTGGTCTGCGAGCGTCAGTTATCTTTCCGCATTTTTGCAGAATCAAGGAAACCAAATTTGGGAGTTTCGAGATTTTGTTTATAAGAAAGTAAAGCGTTTTGTAAGTGTTCGCTTCTTGCATCACTGGAAGGAGAACATGTCTGTATAAAGTTTTAATTGTAAATGAAGAATTTTCTACGTTGATTGCGACAATTATTTTTAAACTACAACATTCTTGCGACATTCAACACTAAGAAAATGCACGTAAGTATTTTCTGCAGCAATAGGTACTAAAACTCAAGATTGAAGATGAATCATGTGAATACACATTGCGGTACTTTTGGATGGATTGACTCGTCATTTTGTGTTTAAACGACATAAATTTAAATTGTATGTAATTCTAGGGTGTTCTACGCCTGACCGTAAGTATACCAATATCTCGGAAATAGGAGTGTAATGAAATATACACTTCGTAAAGCGTATATTATCATACAGTACCAAGGAATTCTCAATTTTATTCGCACGAAATTTCATTGAAAAAGAATACGTACATCTACAATTTTGTACATATATTGTGTACTAATTTACGCAATCAACACGAAAAATGGAGGAAATACTACTTGAGCAAAATCATAATGCTACTGCAACAATAAGAAGATATTCTATTTTCAGTTTGAATAATTATCTCAGAATATCTTAAGCTTTTTAATATACTTCAGAGACCTCTTCTGTGTGATACTCTTCAAGCTCCTCGTTTTCCTAACTTCCCTGACAGAGCAGTGGTGACTAATTTGTAGCTTTTTTTTTTAAATTTATTTCTACCTGCTCGGCATTTCTGCCTTTCAAGGGTGTTCATTATACAATATTCTACACAATAACATTTAGGGATGGACATCCGCATGCGTTACCTCCTCTCTCAGGGGTCTGATGAAACGTACTTTGAGAAGAAACTGTGGATAACAGTTTTTGAAGTTATATGTGATAATTTTGAGGAGAGGGTGTAAGTGGGTGGAATTTTTGGAAAGTGGAAGATGGGTAGGTGATTTAAGGTGGACGAAGGGAGTCTTTAGGGAATCGTGATCTTATTCTTTTTGATGAACCATACGTTTTACCTAGCTTGAATATTGTTGTACTGCGCGATTGGGGAAGGGATGAGAAGAATTTATGAGTCATAAGATTTATATATTCGTAAATGGATGATATATTTAGTTCATTTTGGATTTGTATGTTGCTTATGAACCAAGGAGCTTTAATAATCTTTCTGAGAAATTTATTTTGTACTATTTCTATTTTATTTAGGTTTGTTTTTGCGGCGTTATTCCAGATCGGGCAGGCATATGTGAGGGTTGGTCTTATTATTGTTTTATAGATGATTAAGCCGCAGCCAGTGCTAAGTCCGGAATTTCTATTTATTATTGGATATAGTTTGGATATTTTTGCATAAGTTTTATCTGCTATAGATTTGATATGTTGTTTCGAGTTTAGTTTGGTGTCAAGTAGTACTCCTAAGTATTTCGCTGGTGTATTTCCACTCATCCATTCTATATTTGTGTTTTGGAAGCTGAGGAGGGGTGGTTGAGGAAGTTTGCGGAGTGTGAATATTTTTGCTTGTGTTTTAGATGCGTTAATCTTTATTTTCCAGTTTGAAGCCCATTTAATGTAGTTGTTTAGGTCAATCTGTATGTTGTCGAAGGCGCAGCTAATGTCTGAATGGGAGGTAAAAAGTGCTGTGTCATCTGCGTAAAGGGCAATTTCTGTATAGTTTGACTGTGGTAAATCCGACATGTAAACAGAAAAGAGAAGTGGAGAGAGGCAAGAACCTTGAGGGACTCCTGCATTGATTTCAAATCTGTTTGAGAGACTTGAGTTAATACGGACGGAAAAATATCTATCTTTTAGAAAACTTCTGATTAGATGGAGTAGATACTTGGGAGTTCCTAGTAGGCGCAGTTTGTATAAAAGACCTTCATGCCAGAGTTTATCAAAGGCTTTCTCAATGTCTAGGAAAACTGCAATTGTGTATTTTTTGCTGTGAAATGAATTTGCAATATATTCAGTTAAACGGAGCAATTGGTGGGTGGTGCTATGTTGAGATCTGAATCCGAACTGAAAGTCTGGGATAGCGCTAATCTTTGTTAGGTAAGTAGATAATCTGCTGTGAATTAACTTTTCAAATATCTTTGCGATTGAGGGTAGGAGGCTTATTGGTCTGTAGCTTGCAGGAAGGCGAGGATCTTTGCCTGGTTTACAGAAGGGAAAGATTATAGATAATTTCCAATCTTTTGGAAAGTGGCCCAGTCTTAGACAGGAATTAAATAAGGCGGTTAAAATAGTTATAGCTCTTTTGGGTAATTCTTTAAGAGCTCTGTTGTTAATATGGTCGTGACCTGCTGATTTTCGGGTTTTCAATTGCTTAATAATTTTAGATGTTTCGGATGGGGATATAAATTTTATTTTATCTGGGACATTATAGTCTGGTAACAGGACGTTTTTTGTGATATAATTAGTAAAGGAAGAATTTGTATTTGGGTTTGGAGTAAAACTATTTTGCAGATATTTACCTAACATATTGGCTTTCATATGATCCGTATAAGCTACATTTGAGTTGTGTTTCAGGATAGGAATGTCAGTAGTTTCTTTACATAGTCTTTTTATGGTTGACCAGAGTGGTCTACTATTAGGGTGTATTTGAGCTATGGATCTTTGAAAATTGTTTATTCGAATTTGATTTAATTTGTTTTTGATTGTTCTCCCTAATTTGTTGATTTTTGCTTTAAGGTCATGTCTGCGGTTGATTTGCCAGAGCCGTCGAAGGTTACGTTTACTTTTAATTAGGTTTAGAATATTCCTTGGGATCGGATTTCTATTGTTAGTGAAAGGTCTTGCGAAAGGAGTTGTTGATTGTAGCAATGCAACGTAGATTTTTTGTGTGATATTAGTTACCTGGTTGTCTATTTCATTTGTTGTTTGTATCTGTTCCGGGTAGTGAAGGTTTACTTCTAATAGGTCTCTAAATTTATTCCAGTTGACGTGCCCTTTCGTGCCCAAAACTGTGAAGGGATTATTAGACTGCAAGGGGTTTGAAGATTTTAGTTCAATGATGACTGGGCAATGATCTGAATCTAATTCAGGAAGTACGGTTTGAGATGTAGGTAAGTGGAAGTTTTTAGACACCATTATGTCTAAAATATCTGGGATAATATTACTATTGTACGGGTAGTGTGTTGGCTGCCAAGGTGCTATTACATCTAAGTTATTGTTTACTGCAAAAGATTGCAATTTAGTGCCTTGCTGGGTTGTGCAATTGCATCCCCAGGCTTGGTTTTTACTGTTTAGGTCTCCTAGTAGAATAACGTTGGCGTTGTTATTAAATATTTCCTTGTATTCTTTTACTGGAAATTGTTTATTCGGAGGTTTATATGCTGTTATTATTGTGTAATCTTTATTATCTATGGTTACGGTGACTGACACTGTTTCCAGGTTAGAAGTGTTGGGGCTAAGTGACCGTTGATGTTTGACTCGGGTTGAAAGAGCAATCAAAACACCCCCTGCTGCAACATTTGAAATTCTGTCACTTCTATATATTTTATAACCGGAAATTTTGAATTTTTCATTTAGAACCAAGTGGGTTTCGGTTATGCATGCAATATCGATTTTGTGTTCGTGAAGAAAAATTTCTATTTCTGATTGTTGTCTTTTAATTCCGTTTGCATTCCAATTCAATAAAGTGATTTTATTTGCCATTATGGAAATTTATTAGCACTGACTGTACAATATTTTGAATTTGCGGGATTATAGCTGAGATTACTTGTGATACTATTGTGGTTATTAGTTGGGATACATCAGTTGGCATTTGGGTTTGCAAAGTTTGAGCCGGTGACCACGGGGTATTGGTTTTGGGAAGGGGAGGAAATTCGCGAGGGCTAAATGTTGGAGGGCTACGAGAGGGATTGTTGCGCGGCGGCGGTTGTTGCTCTGACCCTGACCTGCGTTCATTTAGGTTTGAACGTGCTTGCTGAGTTTCTTTGAAAATGCGACAGCCTTTGTAATTGGCCGTGTGCTCCAAGCCACAGTTAACGCAATTCGGTTTGTCACTTTTTGGTTTTGTGCATTGAGAATAGTGGTGTGGTTCTTTACATCTAACGCACCTCGGAGTGAGTCGGCAGTTTGCTTGCGAGTGTCCATACCTTTGACAACGTTTACATTGTATTGGGTAGTTTCGGTTTGTTCTAGGTTGAACTTGTATGACGCAATGCATCAGACGATTTAAAGTTAATATTGACTTCCCGTCTCTATTGTCTTTTATTTCTAGAGCACAAATTTCAATTGGATTTTTCTTTTTGTCATATAATCTAGTCACTTTGGTAACAGGGTATTTGAGTTCAAGTTCTTTTAAAATGTCAGCTTCCGAGTAACATGTGGGGATGCCCTTCAACACAGCATTAAAGATTTTAATAGAAGGGTCGCGGAAAGAATAGAATTGTCTGTTCTTCTCAACACAGTGATGTCTAAAGTTACGGTAATCTTCTATTGTAGTGAGCATGATTTTTAGTTGATCACCGGCTGTCTTGGTTGTGAAATCACATTTGACGACTGATTTAATGTCGGAAATAATTTGGTTGTAGTCAAGTACGTTGTGCATAATTATGGGCGGAATTTTTAATGTTTGTTCTGGAGTACTTAGATCACTGTCTTTAAGATTTTGAAGCACTTCGAAACGCGATGAAGTTTGAACATTGTATAATGGCATAGAGTTTTCATCATCATTTCTCTTTCGTTTACTTACGTTTGAAAGCGTTTCGTTGGAAGTTGTTGCGTGCATCTCCTCGCTTTGGTGTTCTTGGGGCAGGGTCGTTTGGGGCGGTTGCTGCTGCATTAACGGTTGCCCTTGCTGCGCTGTGGGTTGATTCTGTTGCAGTAGCAGTAGTTGCTGCTGTTGTTGCTGATGAAGGAGTTGCAGATGTTGCTGCTGTTGTTGTAATAGTTGAAATTGTGCTGTTGGGAGAATGCACTGATCGCTGTTGCTTGCATATAAGGTATCCATAGCGTTCACTAACACTTGTGATGTGCTGTGTAGCCCCGACTCGGGGCTACCTTGGACGTTCATTTCGCCACTCGCGGTCACGGGTTGGTTTTCACTCACTTGTGGTAAATATTTATAATACTGTTTGCAAAATTAAACTGTTTTTGATGAAACAATGTATAATATTTAAAATATACACGTAGATTGCTGCGCAAGCGAAACTAGTTTGACACTCAATCTAAACACACTACGCAGTGAGAGAGCTGTGGCGTTCGATGTTCACGGCACGGCTGCTCGGTGCGAACTCTAATTTGTAGCTCGTTCTTACTTCGATGGAGCAGGGTTAGATTCAATAGTGTTCTATGGCCTTTCCTACAGTGCGAAATTTCAGGAGATTACTAAGATTGCCAAAAGCATTCTACTCTTATTCAATGTGCTGTACAATGCATTAAAATGATAATTTTTTTCTTTTCTTATTTCTGAATGAATATTAAGGACATGCTTACGAGTGGTCGCAGCATTAAATTCTGTCAATTTGGGTGTGCCAGTTGAACTTGTCGTTATTGCTACTCGGACAAAGTGTGTCCTTGTATTGAAATATGGAATTTCACCACATTTCTCCGCCTCTTTTATTTCCTTATTGCATTATCACAAACAATTAGAGATATATTAAATTTTACTTCAATAATTCCCTATTTTATTGGTGAGTTCTGAAAATTAATCCGCTGAATTTCAAAATATGAAATATATTTTGCTGGCCACATAATTTTCAAGCACAAAAATTTTCTGAAGTGTATGAACTTACAGTATATTTTGGATCTGGAAAGGTATGCTTGATGGAAACAATTGAACTTAACTTAAAAAAAAAGAATTAATTAAGTAAGCTAAACCCAGACAATCATATTGTCCTGAAATTTTCACTTGTAATAACGAAGTAATTATTTTCACTACTAATCATATTAAATATTTTAATGTTATATTTGTAAATGTTTAAATGTTTATTTCTCTATGAGAAATTGTTAATCATGCATTTTGTTTTTGTTGGATATTTGAAAGTGTATAATATATTCTGAAAATGTCATGGTTTGTAAAGATGAAGACAATGCAGATTTGTTGATTGTTTGTGCTGAGCTATAGTATTCTATAGAGACCCAGATGCAATTTTCCCTTGGCATATTAATCCGGAACCCATGATTTTCGTCATTTTTATAAAAACGTTTATTGGAATCATTCCAGGATAACTTCGAAAGATCGCACAACCGTTAAATCATCAAATCATAAACGTCAGTAGTTAAAACTAAATACAAAAACGCTCACGGAGACGTAAATGCAGATAAATGCCTTCTAACACGACAATCTTACTTCCCCGAAATGTTTCTCGTCCTCTAACATCGCTGTTCACCGCGTCCCGCCTCGAAGCCGGAGGGACGGAGTAATGTGGGCGGTGGGCGCAGGGCGTGCGGCTTTGCACGGTTTCCCACCGGCGCAGCCGCCGCGCCGCCTGGGCCCGTTGCCTGCCTAATTAACGCGAAGGCCGGCGCAGCGCGGCGCAGGAACCCGGATGCGCGGCGGCGGCGGCGGAAGGAGCTGGCCCACGTCTCGCTTCCTCTCCTCGCAGTCACGTCTTGCTTCGTCGCGTCCTCTTGTTTGGCGCATTGAGTCCCAGCGCGTCAACTACTTAGGTGATTTGATTGATTAGCGATTCCGGGCGCGTCTTCTGTCATTAGTCCCGTAAGGGTAGTGCGTGTTATATACCTGGAAGGAGAGGCGTTCCTCCCTTCCGGTGCCGACCTACACGACTTACCGCCCTCGGGCGTTTCCTGCAGCGGGGCACCGCGCCAGCCGGCACACCTGCGCTCTCGTGACGTGCGCAGCTGTGTAGTGCATGTGGAAGAGGGGAAATGACGGTGGAGGGGGAAGGAACCCTTGTGTAATGCACGGAAAACTATCGACAAGAGCTGCCTGCCGCTGCACTTCTCAAGTCGAAACGTTTCGATCGACTGCAGTCCGCAGTTTCACTACTACTGCTGTCATTACAGACGGTCTTCGGGTGTGTATACAGTGGTCCTCCAGTAGTATATGTAAGCTTGCAGAGATAGTGCCCGATAGAGTAGATGTTTACCATAATTTCGACTTGCCTATTTCTGTCCCAGAAACATTGCCTTACCCATACAAGGTTTGCCGTTACTGTGACTTGAATCTACAGTACTTGATGTTTGTGGGCCACGGTAGCATTGTTTGAAGTTAACTGCCTGTACTGGAGTGTTAAAAACACCAGCAGTGCATGAATGAAACCATGAGCTTGTTTGGATAGTGATAAGAGCTAATATTGGCTTAAACCTGTAAAAGTTCCCCCAAGTCATAACTAGTGTTTTCATATCATTTGGTACTACCACACGTGACTCGCCTTCCTAGCACAAGATATAGAAACAGATGTCATCTACATACAAGCATGCTGCATTTATTTCTCCTGAGTATTGCAAATTGCGTCAAGGCTGTTGCATAACTTGAGCTCTACTAACTCTAGGTAACTCTGACATGGGATTCGTGTACTTTAGGAAAACACTAGTGTTGAAATACCGCCTGAGGAGCAGCCACTTAGGAGCGTTGTGGTCTCTCGTGCCTCAGCCGCTGCTCTCGCTAGCGGCTGGTCGCCAGGCACCACGGCTCCGTCGTTGCTTCGTATTGGAACCCGGTCACCGAAGCAGGCAGTTTCTTATATGGAATGGTGCCTTCCCACAACACGTCGCCCTGTCGAGGAAGGACGTTCTTCTTCGGCACAAATTCACCGTTCACGTTTCACCACTAATTTCGTTTCAAACTCTCCTGGAGGTGTAAGGAGTGGCGTGTGTAAATAAATGACACTTGTCATATACAACACTAAAAATTCAAGCGATATGGTGTTTGTATATTTCAAATATACATCATTTGCAAAGTAGATATATATTTTTTAAATTTTAGCAACTATTTATATTGTAGATAGTATTTGTTACGCAGTCTTACACTCTAAAAAACAACAACCACTTAATTCGCACGTTTCACAAACATTTTCTTCAGAGCAAGCAATATCAACAATTGTCACTTGATGAAGCTTCGATGCTTTAAAGTGGTAATTGCAGCGGGGATAAGTAAGTTGAAGCTTTGAACGTCCACTTTCTCCGCATGCGCTTGAATGCAAGTCTCCCTCACGCGTGGCTCCAACGGGACACAAGCGTTTCCCGGGAAGATCCGTGCTGGCCCCGCCCCTCCCCCTCCCATCCATTCCACCCATTCCCTCCACCTCCTCTTGCTGTGGCTCGCCCCGCTCTAACACATTCTACCTTCCTGGGGCGTTCTGCCATCTTTCCTTTTACGCAACCCTCTTGCACTCTCTCAGCAGAGCCCGATCTCAACCGGCTTTCCTTTGCACCGGAACCGACAATTCATCTTCTGCATGTACGCTTTTCAGACAAACATCCTCTCATCACGCTTGGTTCGCACTTCTCCCCTGTTCACCCTCCTGACTGACCTACGACACTCATTGCTGGTGATGATGCCGTGATGCTCCTGATCTACTATTTGGCCTAGCACTAACTGCACCCGCACGTAGCTCTAATTACCAGTCATTAGTTATCTTGGCGTATTAGCCTACGTTCGTTGCGACGTGTGTGGAGAGCTGCGGCGCCTTCGGGCGTTCTTCCTCCAGCCGCTCGCGTCCCCGCGCGCTCCGCCCACTCCGCGGAGGGTTCGTCGGCCTCCGCCGCTGCGCAATTCGGCGCGCCCCGCCGCGCCGCGCCCCGCCGCGCTCGGCCCCGCCCGGCTCTGCCCCGCCCCGCCGCGCCCCGCCGCGCCCCGCCGCGCCCCGCCGCGCCCCGCCGCGCCCCGCCGCGCCCCGCCCCGCCCCGCCCCGCCGCGCCCCGCCGCGCCCCGCCGCGCCCCGCCGCGCCCCGCCCCGCCCCGCCCCGCCCCGCCGCGCCCCGCCGCGCCGCGCTCTTGTTGCCTCGGGATTCGGGCAGCGTGGCGGGCGCGGGGCGGGCGCCGCTCCCCAAAGTGGACCTCGTGCGGCGGCGACAGCGGGTGCGACCACTCGGCGGCGACCAATGCTCTTCTAATAACTCCATAATTACTCATTGTTATTATTATTATTATTATTATTATTATTATTATTAAACGCATTTGGCATTTTAGAACCGCATTAATCTGACTTTGCCAGCCGGCGGTGTTCCTTGGCCTAGCCCCTCGCCTGGGAGGTAAGGGAGAGATTTGGCGAGCATGACGGATTCCCATCTCTGTACGTACCTTATTTGGCTTGCCTAGTTTGTCTTCTTGAGACGATTTGAATTAGAGAGCGACAGGCCACCGACTCACAGAAAGATAACACGCTCTCCTGAGTCCCCTCAGAGGCATTGTAATAATAATAATAATAATTAATTAATTAGCGAAACGCATATTTCCGTCCATTTGGGTGCAGAGAGCAATGGTCTCGTTTCGGGTGGGAGGGGGGAGAGGGGGGAGAGAGAGTGGCACTGCGCCGCGGAGCGCACCCAGGTCGCTCAGTGCAGCGCGGGGGGGGGGGGGGGGGGGGCGCAGCGAAGCGGTTTCGGCGGCCCGCGACGGGCCACGGCGCAACGCCGCTCGACGCGACGCCACGCAACGGGGCCGCCGCCGGCACTGGTTCCCGGCGCCCAGAATGCCACAGGCCAAGACGATGATCCGCTGCAGATATTTCGGGCAGATTTTCTTCTGGAAGGTCGATTTAATGGCTACCTCCCTCTTTTACTGGGAACATAATACTCTTTCACTTGGCTAAAATAATTACACACATAATTTTGGACTGCTGGCCAGAAGCTTAATGTGAAGCCATTGTCTCAAGAAACCATACTCAAATAATAATTAACATGGCACTCAAATACGACTATATTTTATATTCAGCGTTCCTTGATTTAAATCGCAGTCTTGATTTAAACGATTTCCGGTATGTATGCAAAAGTTGTGTAAGAATAAATCTCCAAAATCCAAAAGAATAAATGGGTTAATAAATATATTATAATACTGATTGAGTCTTTGAAATCAAATTGAAAATAGTAGTATCAGAATCGTCTTTAAACAAAATAATGTATTTGAAGTATTTTTGCTATCGAACACATACGGTATACACATATGTCAATCAATAATCGAATGTTTTAAAGATATTATTAAAGATTATTATAAGAAGTTTCCTTTCAAATACAATAAATTTTGGATGGGATTTACTTTTAGGAACACCTCAAACCAAAGTCAGATGTGGTGCCTTTGCTACAAACGCTTGAGCAAGAAGCAAGCAAGCAAGCATGCAACATACTGGCAACGTTTTTCCTTGAAGCGACGTTTTTTCTTGTAGCTGCGCAGCCTTTTCGGAGGCCCGCGCCGGGCCGCCGCCCCTTCCCTCAGCGCCTGCCCCCTGCGGGCCCCCGCCCCCCGCCCCCGCGCGCCGTGGCCGCGTTTCGTGAGAGAGGCGCCGCCCGCTAATGGGTGCCCCCCGCCCCCCCCCCCCGGGCCAGCGCTGCCAACGCCGAGCGCGGAACCTCGCGAAACGACACGCGGGCCCCGCGCCCCCCGCCCCCCCGCCCCCCGCCCCCCGCCCCCCCCGCCCCTGCCGCGCTCCGCCACTCGGCATCATCTCTCTTCTCTCTTTCCTTCCTTCCTTCCTTATTCCTTTCGTTTCTGTTCCATTTTGCTGATCATTTCTTACTTTCACATTTCTTTTTGATTCATTCTGTCATGTTTCTTGTTTTCTCAGGCATGCTTTCGCATGTGTACTCTCTCATTTACTCTCTCGCGTACGCTCTCACTCACCCGTTATTTCTTCTTTTCACTGTTTGCTTTTTCATTTGTTTTTTTTCAACTAATTTTTTTATTTCCATTTTTTGTTCTCTGCTAATTTTCATTTTCTTATTTTTCCTTCGATAAAGAATGCAATTACTTTTTTAGGTTGGACCTAAAAGTGTAATTAGTGATTTCAACAGAATAATTTGGCGAATGGGCCTGGGCCAAATGACCTGGTTTGGACAAATTACGGGGGATGTACACGACGTAAAGCTCATGTTGTTCATTAAATATGCAAAGAATTCGCCTTCATCAGAACCCATATAGGTCATCTCTAAAATGGAATATACCTTTTGTGAATTTCGCATCGGAAACAAAGTACAAAATGAAACCTATTTATTTAATAAATTCTCTTAAAACATGTATTAATTTCTGTAGCGTTTCAATTGTTCTGGCCAGAAGATTACAAGAACGTTTAAGAACTCCTGAGAGCATGCAGTCGAATGATTCACATTCTTTATCATCAGAAATCAACGGCAAAATTGCACAAATGGGTTCAGTGTGTAGTGCTGATACTACATCTTTAAGTAGAGTGTATAGAACAGTTTATGTGAACTTACTTTGGTGAAGAAAAATTTGGTCTTGGGAGAGGAACATTTCCCTGCACGTTTCCACGCGAAGAGAAATTTCCAGTTTGTTACTAAAATTAAAGTATGTCGTGGTGTTTATCCAAACTAGTTTAAATCTTCAGAAGCAATTCACCCTTCAGAGTGTTTTTTGACATCTGGCTGTAGATAAATGTGTTGATGTAAATAAACCTACCTTTAGCAGTGTTGTGCAAAGCATATTAAATTCATCTTCAGTGCAAAATGTAGTCGTTTCTTTCTGTGTGTTCATTGGTTTCTTAAGGGGAAAGAGACTGACTTCTACAAATACTCAACATCGTACTCAGTACAAAATACGTTCGCTCGATATCAATGGTTGCGCGAGATATTTTTCTTACACATGATTTCTTTCAGTCTCTTACATTACATCAAATGAAATGCACATTGAACGTAATGCTACGAGTAACATGATGCCTACAAGCTGCATCTAGTATGTTTTGTATCAAATGATATAATTAAGCACTTCTTATCAAATATCAACTGTGTCATCTACAGATAATTGCACTTGATTGATCGGACATTAATCTTGCACGCCCCCCCCACCACCACCACCACCACTCAGTGTTGAGATTCGCCGTTGCCGTCGGCCAGTGTGTTTGTTTGCCTCCGAAAATCCCGCTTGCATTGGCAGCACTGCGGGTGGCCCGCGGCGGGGAAGGCGCGCGTGCGGGGTGGAGGGGGGGCGGTGGATGCAGGCCACGGGTTCGGCTCCGGCGTGCAGCAGCGGGGCGAGGGGTGGCCGAGCACGTGAGGAGCCGTGGCGCGGCAGCGCAGGCGGGAGGTCGCCGGATCCATTCCCGCGGCACACTGACCTGGATCGGCCCCGCGCCGCGCCGCGCCGCGCCGCCCCTCGCCGAACCGCGCGCCGCGATGCAGCCGAAATTCGCGCGGGCCGCGGCCGCGCAGTGGCCCCACTCGTGAGGAGCGCGTGGCGGAAGGGAGGAAGGGAGGAGGTGCTCAGCGGAACAGTCGAGGCGCCTGCGTTCATTGAAAGCGGAACTGGCCTTCAGTTGCATCAATGGTATCACACCAAACACGGAAATACGAATAAATAATAACTCTTCATGTAGTAAATGCTTTTTTCTTCCTTGCATACTACTTACGTAATATAAAGGAAGTATTGTAAAATGCAGCAAAAACAACGATTTTTCGAGAAAAAAATGAGTGAATGATGAGAAAATGCCATTTATACTAATATTTATAATTTATAAATAAATTGAAAGTTTATAAAAGGATTCATTGCTTTTGCAGATTCCTCTTCTCTTACTTTCGCAAATAAGTGCAAAATTACCCGTGCAAATCGATTATTATGCTGTCATGATCTGTAAAGTATGGAATTAAAAATTGAAGCATAGTATATTATTTTCTTCCTCTTTCTTTATTCAATGAAATATTTTCGAGGTAACGGTTTTTTTCTGGAGTAACGATGTTACCGTGTAATTAGTATCGGTTCGCTGCCCACATGGACCCAGTGCGCGGTTCCCGAGCTGCTCCTTTGCCGGTGCTCAGCAGCGACCTCATGGGCGCTGCTCTTCCCCCACCCCCACCCCACCCCCACCCCCCACCCCTCCCCCACCCCCACCGCGACTCGCGCCTTCCCCCTCGCTTGGCGTCGTGGCTCCGTTCGGAACCAACTGCCCTCACAAAGTATTTGGTTTAGACAGGGGCCAGATCATCGCCTTTTCAGGGGAGCTTTTGCGTGAGCTCGGAGATAGGGATCTGCAGAGATAGGCGGTCGAGAGGGATCTGGGACCACGAACAGTATAACTGTTTGAGGACAATCTTACTCTAACCTAATGCGATAGGAGATTTTTGTCAGTTCGAGGAATGTTTTACCAATGAATAACAAGTACAGAACTTCAATAAATTATATACTTCGTTGTATTTTACACAACGCACATCGTAACTTACTCGATAATGCTTGAAAGTAAACCTATATGGAAATAATCATTCATATCTTTTCAACATTAATTATAAAAAATTTGAATAATTTTTATAGTTATAAGTTCATAAATACACATTAATGAAATTTATTATAAATAAATTTATTCAATCCGTGGTGACGGTCTTCAAGCTGTTTTCATTCATTTAAAAGCATTCGAAATTTCCATTTGTGTTAGAATAAACTTCTCTATTGAATTATTGATTTCGTCAAGGAAATCAGTATTTACAATAGCATTTAGAGGAAATACTTATTATGCGTGTGTTGGATATACTGCCTTGTATGTATTGTATGAATGTAGTGTAATGTGTCGTATTGTATGTATGTATGTATGGAATTGTTTGTATTGTATTTTCATACTCTTTTTGATCATTAATATGGTTCTAAATTTCATATTGTAATTGTAAAATGTATTTATATGCTTAGCCGCTAATGACCTTGATGACGATACGACGATAAATAAATTTAAAAAAAATAAAAAGAATTTCTCTATTGAACAGCTGATTTTAACCAATTTTGACTCGTTTTTTACTTAACGATTGGACGTGTTAAAAGTCTAAAAATGAACATGTAAATGTGTTTTATTAATCGAGATAAATCAATTAATAGAAAAATTAGGTAAATCAATTTTTGGGTTTACTTGATTTTTTTTTCTTCTTGATGGATAAGATTTATTCCGGATTTCAGCTGCAATCGGCATCAGAATTGTACAAAACGTAATTAAGTACTATCACAGACAATTCAATTTTAAATCTGTGTCTATTTTTTCATCATATTATATTTTAATTTTTTACACTTTTACAATACTTTAGTTGACTATAATTCAATGGAAATGGAATGCACAGGTATAGTAAACAACGAAAAAGTTAACAACACGTGATCTCGACAGCAGTTACTTTAGTAGAATGTAGATACCTCTTAACTGAACATGAGCATGAGCGAAGAAACCGGACGTTCTAGTAAGGAAAATGATGGTTGAAAGAAGACAAGATCTCTTTCTTCAAGAGATCTTATCTATTTTGTGTTTTATAATCTAATTACACTAATGGTGGTATTTCTAATTTTCTAAAAGCTGGGGTTTTACTAATATTAAGCATCGGTATGTAAGGTATAGGTACGTAATGAATGGATATTTAAGGAACTGAATAATTCTTCTACCCTGCGTAAAAATATATTATTGAAATACGTGCTGAATCATCCTAGGAACAAAAATTTAAATAAATGCCTCTACTACGTATTTTTTAAATAACATTTAATAATGATTAAATGTATAAAGAGTAAGCTATGCTACATGAATTATTTAAAAATGAGGGAGATCTCTGAAAGACACCGCTTAAGTCTACGTGATGTTGAAAGCGTAGGGTTACAGATTAGGAGGCTCAGGGCAGCAGTTGATGTCATCGCAGGGCCTCTGACCGGATGTGCTAGGTTCGAGTCCCGACGTGGCGGGGGGTTCCGCGCCAGCTACAAAGCTGAAAGCTCGAATTGAGCTGCTGTCTGGGGGAAAAGTCTGTCGGCCGTCTCTTTTGATCGGTTGTTTTCCGTAGTTTCTCTGATCCACACCAAGCGAATTCCGGAGTAGTACCCTAATAACCGGGCCAAGGACCGTGCACGAACGCTGCGCCGCTTCTTCGCCCTATCGCCTCCCCTTCCACGCACTACACTACCGCATGTGGGGAAACCGATCGCCCTGGGTGGGCGGTGCCCCGCTGGCGGGAGACACTTGGATGGGAAAACGCCTCACACCCACGGGGAGGTCGGCGAAGCGGGAGAAGATCACCGCCACCGCCTGCGATAAAAACACTCACTACATTTACGGGATTAACGACATCAGTGGACGAGCCTGAAAATACTAATCAACCAAACAATCAGCTTTACGAAGCATCAAAGCTTAAGAGCTTAAGTTATCACTTCTTTCTTATTTAGATATTCATCGAGATGAAAGAATTGTGAATAAAAATAAAGTCAAAGGTTTAGGTTCTTATTGCGACAGGAGAAGAGAAAGTCATGATTGATGCAATGTGAAATAAGACTCTTAGTAAGTGTGTTACTTTCGGTTTTAATTGAAAAAAAGCAAAGAAACAAATCAAATTTTTGGTTTTACGAATACGCTTTTTCAATTATTTATTTTAATTAATTAGATCGCTGATGAGTTAGATACCTTCTAAAACTATAATACGGTAAATAAGAGATGTTGACCGGTATCAAAATATATTGCGTTAAAGTTGCCGAAAGCAAAGTTCTGAGGATGATCGCATCGCGATCGAAAAGATCTTTACCATAATGTATTTTGATACCGGTCAACGTCTTTTATTTACCGTATTTAATTTTTATTCACTTTAAATTTCATACTGGCAGGAATGGAGACACCAGCAATGAGGAGTTAATTTATTCCGATCACTTCCCCCCAACAATTAGCAACACGAAAACTACGAATAGTTATAAGAAGAATCTTGACTGGTACCTCTGTTCACAAGCAAGAACAGAATTCTGGCTCTCGTCCAAATTACTGAGCAGGAATGCTTTTTCAGAATGACTTCATCCAAGCGGTTCTTCTTAGAACAGAGAGTAAAGAGGCGTCCTCGAATGATTGGGCGTTCTCGAAAGAGCTTCGTTCACTCTCGAGTCGCAATCCGGGCCGTTGTTCAAGTACTGCTTACATTATCCGTGAAGGATGAAGGTAAGATTCAAAGATGAAGTTTGAATAAAGTATAAATGACTTATTTCCGTGTATAGTTCTTTAGTGAATGGTAAGATATGTATTCTACAAAATTGTGTTGTAATTAGATCCGAACGTGGCCTTTTGCAAGTTTTAAGAGATTTTTATCAATAACGCCCACAAGTACTGACAATGGAAGATCTCCCACCTCACCAATCAGAACACCTGATGATAGTGTAGAACGTAGTGAAGCCAAAATCTCTGACTATCTCCGGTCCGGATACCCCGGAAGATCATCTTCGGAGCCTCGAAGGCACACGGTGCATGGACTGGCGCTGGGAAGAGGGTTGGAGAGTGCTTTCGTAGGGCCAAAATCCGGAAGAAGTCGGACAGATAGCTGTAAACTCACGTTTCATCAGAACGTTGGCGCGGACAGGGCGCTCGCAGGCAGGAAGGTAAAAGAAGCTTACTCGTGTTGTGGTTGGCTAAAAGTCTTTCAATATGCGGCACAATTTGTACATTAACATTGCGGATCTTAATATAAGACAACATATCCATTATTATCCCTGTAAGCATTGTACTTAAACTGATTGTTTGGATTGGTGCAATGGAAATGGAAAAGATTTCATCCTCCGGTTTCAATGTAAATAAATCTTAATGCTTAAAAGAAGTAGCTTCATTCACACGAGTGTGGCCCGGACAGCCGAGGTCGCTTCGGCTGAAGAGACATAGCGGCCTCGTGTCTGAAGGGTCGCGGTTTGGATTCCCGGGGAAAGGATCTTGTGTAGGTCCATATACAGTTAATAGTTACACTCAATGTTACTCACAGTGGTCGATATATGACCTTAGTAGTTAAAAAGCGACCTTTAATAAGTAAAAAAATCACACGACCTTTTCCGAAATCGTTAGTTCATTCGCAACAAACCTCATATTCCGTAGTGAAACGAGATGTGTGTGACCGTCTGTTGCAGCCGATGCTTGAGAGACAAGATGTTTTGAAGCAGTGTCTGAAGATGTAACAATTTTGAATAATCTGCATAATCACTGGTTGCCAAGTGAACGGTTCTGCATGATGGCTGTACTGCACAACGCTGTGGCGCACGACAGGTGCCAGTCGTTTGTTTTTCTTGTTTCGTTTAGTATTCAGCAAAGCTGCTGGTACTTGACTGGCAACATTCAGTTGGGGGATGAAGATAAAACTGAATAAGATCTTTGGAGGTTTTTGTTAGGAAACATCTCTACAAGCTGGCATAATCTGACGCGATTCTATTTTGTTATTCTTAGAGCTCTAATTTACGTTCTACTATGCGTCGACTTGTCTCGTGATACGCCTTTTTGGGGAGTTTTAAAGCAGATATTACTCTCATCTATCGACTAAAAATTTAATAGGAGGCATTACTGAAGAAATGTGTGAGAGAAGGCGCTGTTTTATCCGGTGATAAGCACTAGTAACATATCATATAACTTACTATAACATGTCACTGTCGCTATGCATTTTGTCTCTGTTTTCTCGGGATGTCGTTCCGTCTCAATCCGAGAGTTGGTACTCGTAATTCAATTTCCGTAATGCAAAATTGAATGCTTGTTACATTGATCAAAGATAATTGATCAGATCGTTACCGCGCGAAGCGTAATTTGTATTTCCTTCGCCCAGTTGTTCGTGGTCTTCTTTGTGCGCGTTTGCCTACAAGAACTTCCAGAGCAGCCCAGCTCAGCTGTGACTGGAAAAGTATCGGAATCTTCCTGGGTTCAGACTAGTCACATCTCTTACAGCTGGTGCTTCGTCACGATGACTCAAACACTGACTGCGTATTTCGGCTCCTCCGGTGAACGCCGTCTCTTACTACAGCTCCTTTATCATTCGTACGAACACATTTTGGAACTTCATCGCAGTTACGGGACTTCGAATATTGAGATGTTTTGCGTAATTCCTGTGGCCCAGAACTTATAAGGTCTCTAAGGAGACCATAAAAAACGCATACATAATATTTAATACTGCACAACTAATATATAAATAGTTTTTTAATGGATATTTATTTCGTAATTGTTCATTATGCATGCTTATGTATGCGTATGAATGAATGTGTTTCTCGGGAAATATATTACAACGCTAATTTCAATTTTCAATTTTTTTTCTATTTTTACTCTATTTATAAAACCAATTTCAACAATATATTTGAGGAGTTTGATTCAAGGCGTCCTATTTACACTCAAAAATGTTCCGAATCTGTTAAAAGGTACTAGTTAGATGCAATAGCACTAAATTACTTTTTCAATATCAATACATTTTAGGATATATTATGAGAAAATGAGTATAACTGGGTTTTGTTTTGTTGGTATTTTGATAGAGTCCTGGATAAAGCTTCTCCGATCACTAGAAAGAGCCGTTTTGGTCACTGGCGATTTTTATCATGACAGTCGTCTGTACTTTGTCCAGCAATTGTTTCCTCATACTCAATACGTTTTTTGTACTTCTAAAAATGCGTTTTTCCGTCCCTCTATTCATGGCCATTGCATTATCCACATCTATTAGATCACGTATGTAAATTGTAAATGGTCCATCTTTTTTTAATAAATCTTGGCTTCTTTAGACTCACATCTTGCTTTGAAAACATGTGTGTATGTTGCGTATCTTCAATAGTAAGTTCTTCGACGTGCGTATTCGTGGAAATATGTCGACCTGTAACGGTCATCATGCAATTATTTTTTGAGGTCTATGTGGAGCTCATTGTCGGTGAGACTAACACATGCTTTCGCAAAGAGAGCACTTAGTTGAAAACACCTTTTTGAAAAAAAAAGGTGGGGTGATGTGTCCTTTTCAAATATTACTCATTTACGTAGTCTACATTGCGAAGCAAGTCTTAAGCGAGATTTTAAAAAGATATGAGAAAAATGTTGAATTTTTATTGTTCTTTAAAAATTCCACATCTCACTTCCTCGTCAAACCACAAGGACTACAGCAACGCTACTTGCAGAACGTTGCTTAGAATATAAACGTTTATCAATTGCAATATATAACACATATTTAATTATTAATTACGTGTAAACAATTTCGCGGTAATAAATTATACTAACTTATCTTCTATATTCACGCTATTCTGTAACTTACGTTTGAAACTTCCAAATATCAATTGTGTTTCTTTCTAGTATCCTCATGACACAACAAGAAGTGTCATGTCCATTAACACGGCAGCTGGAAGTAAAATAACAAAGCGTTAATTAATTATTAGTTTAGAGGTATGCATAGAAGAAATTTGCTCTAAACTTTTATTAATTTAAAAATCGTTTTTAAATTAATAATTATATAATAAATATAATATAATTATATTAATAAATTAATAAAAAATTAGTTTAAAAATCGATAATTCAGAACATAATGTATATTCGATAATAAAATCTGAGATATCAGTTTTTGATTGACAGATTTTATGATAAATCAGTGCTTGAACAAATTTTCTAGATTTATTTAGCAATACATCTAGGCCTGCGATCGTGTGTGGGTATGAAAATCCTCGCAAAATATGAAGGTAAAAAGTAAATTGTTAAATAGGAACTGGATGGTACAAAATTAAACTGTAAATATTTGATTATTTTGTAAAATATATATTTTTTCCAGAAGTTTTAAATAATTCCACGAAATCAATCAGGGTATTATTACAATTATAAGGAAGAAATTTGGGCATAGAAGAACGTTACTAAACATTAGTAAATATGACAATTAACAAGTGCCAATTCTAAAATTCTAAGCATCATGAAGATAGCGTATACATTGCTTTATATCATGTATAAATCGTACAAATCGTTGTTTATACTGCATGTTCACATATTTCCATTGTGAAACATCAACGATGGCAAAGAGAAAACAGTTAATAATATGATTTTCCTTTGATTAGTCTTTGGCTATGTAACGTTCTTTTGCGCAAAGATAATTACATTTCGGATTCGTTTTCGTTTCGAAAGAGGTCGTCCGTTTGGTTCAGCTATATGAACAGTGTGAGACGTGACTTCATGCTAGTGGGTAAAATTAACCGAAATAGTATGGGTGCTGGTCAACGTTTAATATAATTTATATCTGCATTAGAGTGCCTTCAACTTTTCCGCTTCGTATTTGTATCGTTGTTTGGTAATCATTATTGTTGAGCGATCTGTCTATGACGAAGTTTGAAAAAAATCTAAATATTATTGATTTACAAAGTCAAAATTTATTCTGCATGACTAATGTTTCCAAGAGAAATAAATAATATTTCACATTCAAATGACGGAAAAGTCAAAGGATGCAATGTAAACAGCCATCTTATGAAAAAATTAAGTTCATATTTCGAGATACTGGAAAGGTGTATTTTTTCCTATTACCTCAACACCTGCATGTTTACTAAATAGGTAACTAAACTTATTTGTCGGGGAAGTTTTTATGGAGCAAAACAAGTGCAATGTTCTCTTGTAAGTCAAGGAGAAAGAAAAAAGCCCAAACCGTTCTGTGCGCACCACTCCAGTTAGCTGTGGAAGTCAGCGTATCTCAAACCGCAAAGGTCAGTGTAACCTGCAGCTCTCACCTAGTATTAAGCTTTCCAATTTCCTTCGTGATCGACCAAGTATTATCTCGAGTGTCTAACATTTACGGTTTTCAAAAACACGTAATTGAAAAGAAATTTAATCGAAGTAAGGTAGTTTCCTGTTCTCATAGTTAGATGAGAGGATGACAAGTTATTTCAACGTCTCTCTGATATTCTTCATGTACGAACTAGGGACGCATTAAGTGCACGCGATGAAATATATTTCCTCTATAAAAAGAAAGTTCCTTAGTTTAAATGAAAACTTCGTCTGTCAGATTTTTCCACATTACTTTAATGAAAATTTCTTTAAAGTAATTATCATGCAAGCACATTAAATTTAATGTACACATGTGCAGGACGATGAAGGAGTCATAGCTTTATGGTCACATCTGAAGGAAGGAAGGAAGGAATGATCGCTCTTCATGGACTGGTGATTGCGAATATACGATGTGAATGATGAAATGTAGGGGATACCGGAGAACCTCTGCATTACATCTACACTGATTTACGCATGCCAAAGGGGCTAACAAAGCAAAAATCTGAAAATATTTACATTTTAATTTTTTAGACTTTTTGAAAACTTTAATTCCTTCGAAATAAAATGGTATATCCTGCATAATCGAAATAGCAGCATTTAATGAACAAATATTATAATAAGCTTTTTTTATTGAACGAAGTTACATTAAGTTTCATGTACTATACATTGGTGTACGCTAAATTTTAATGACATTTTGGCTGTGGATTGAAATGTTGCGCTGCGCGCCCCTGCCTTTGTCTCCTGTCAGGCGATTAGGCGCCGCGCGATTAACATTCTTTAGAGCACGTTCGCTGGCACGCGTGGCCCTCTCTCTAGCGGCGTCAGCGTTCTCGGAAAGGAGAGCGAGCGGGACTTATCGTTCACGTCGCCCTCCGGCCGGCCTTTCGCATTTCGGCGTTTCGCTTGTTCCCCCCTCGCCGCACCCACTGCAACAACCCGCTCCCCCCCACTCGCCCTGCCCCCTCCCGCTTTGCCTCCCCCCCCCCGCGCTCTTCGTCCTCCCCGCCCCAGCAAACCCTCCCGTCCCCTTACGCTACACCCCGCCCCTCCTCCTTTCACCCCCCTCCCCCTCCCCGCCCCCCCCCCCCCGGGAGACGGCGCAGCGGTGCGGGAAGCACTTCTCGTTGTCCAACGCCGCGAGCCCCTCTCCAATGGGCCCAGTCCCGTTATTATAATTCAGTGAGATACGGCGGCCGCGGCAACCCGAATTAAGGAACCATTCTCCCGTGTGAAAAAGTATGCACCGGCGCGCCGCTTTCTTTTCTGCGGCGCTGCCTGGGCGAAACCTGTTTGGGAGCGCATTTGTTTTCTTTTTATTAATATTTCTTTCTTGTCTACTTTTCCTCTTTACGGTCTCCTTGGTTTTCTCTGCTGCGTTTTCGCTACGTCTGTTCGCCGCGCGTTCTGTCCGCGTGAAGGACGTGCGCGATTTAGGGAGATTCGCGGATAAAACGCCTGTACGCCATCGCACGGGAGAGCGCACGGAGTGGTTGGGGCGGGGCGGGGCGGGGCGGGGTGGGATGGGGCCGAACCAAGCGCCTTCCGGCCGGCCACTGACCCAAATCGCGGCTGCGCGGCGGGAGGTGGCGGGGGGCGGAGGGGGACGGAGGGGGGCGGAACCGCTCGAGGTCCACAACCGGGGAATCCCCCAACGACCCGGCTGCGAGCGCCGCCTCCGCACGAGGTCGCGATGAGGCTGCGGAAGATTTGGGCACAGCGGAACCGAAAACAACTTTCCAAGTGCGATGGCCGGGGACCGGCTCTACGGCTGCAGCCAACGGCGCCCGCAATTGCAGCTTGCACGCGTCTCCACTTCCAAGCCCTGCTGCAGCCAACTTCCAATTTTAGCACTTTGGGTAGAACTTCTGAATAATACATACTCGTATGAATGGTTGCAGTCTTTGGATGCCTACAGAACTTTTTAAAAAATCAACATAATGTAACATTCATCTACACCAACAACAATCAGGGTAGTCAGCACCCTACAGAAGCACTGATAAACACACGTGATTTTCTAGAAACAATTATGCTTGAAAACACGCAGAAATCTTAGAAAAAGCATTAATCGAAATGGCTACATTAAATAACAATCTAAGCTAAATTGTATTTTTTCAATTACTTCTTAACTATTATACTTACGTGGTGTATTAAACATCACTAGTCATGGACTTAAACTGAATTATAGCCGATATGATGCCTGAGAGTGGAAATTTCAGTTTCTTTATTTCGCTTATTGCGTAAATCAACTTGTGAATAGTCGTTTGGATGAGCATTCAAGCTATTCCACCATCTTCGAACATAAAAGAAATTCCTGCCTGTACTGCAATTCTAACCCCGGGCTTTCTAACATAGGCGGCAAGACTCATTTCAACATAGTCGACAAGGGTCGGCAACGCGACTGATCTCGTTCGATTCAGGGGTCTCGGAGGCTGCAGCCCCCCCCCCCCCCCAACAGGTCCATTGAGTCGGGAGAGAGCTGGCGCAGGAGGCGGGGCGGCCGGAGCAAAAAGGCCAAATGAGGGAAAGGCGCGGGGCGGGGCGCCGAAGATTCGGAACCGATAGCTGGAGCCCGTCGTTCGGGGCGGGGCCCGAGGGGAGCGGGCCGGGAGGGCCAGCCCCGTCAAAGTTGTTCCATAGCACCGCTTTTTTCGCCGTTAAGACTTGTGGATAAAGATAATTAATCAACCCTGTAATGAAATTAATCGAGTTTCAACTGAGGAAGCTAAACAGGTGTTGATAATAATTTCAATGAGCTGAGCGTGCCCGAAGATAAATAAAGAAGAAAATAGTTAAACAATAAGAAGATAATGAACGCTTTTGGAACAAGAAGGAGGGTGGCGCCTGCTGCTTGTGAATGCTCTTATTTATGCAATAAAATAATGTTATAGAATTTCGTCCATCATGTGTCATTTTCTGAAAAAACAAAGACGCTTTTAATACAAAAACAAGTTTTTCCTGGGAGTGTTAAATATTTTTTGACGCAATGAAGCAATATTTGTCCCTGTAAGAAAAGAATTCACATGAATGCTTTTCCAAACATTTGAGATTTATATATTAAAATATTCATTAACACAAGGCACTTGATTTTGTGCTGTATTTGAAGCTGTGCACACAGCACACTGCGACTTGTTATTCTTAGAAGTAGCATGCAAACCGAAGAGCTACAGTTCAATAGTCTAAACGAATGAAGATATTCCAAGCGCCGCGCCGCGCGCGAGGCGGCCGGAGAGGTCAGCGGCGGCGCGAGGGGCCCGAGGCAGCGACGCGCGCCGCCTCCGCCCGATCGGCCGCCTCCTTTTTGAAGTCCGATCCGCGCGCGACAAACGGAGAAACGGCCGGCCCGCGCGCGCGCGCGCGAAAAACAGCGTTGCCGCCCCGCGCCGCCCCGCGCCGCCCTGCGTCGCCCGGGAGCGTGTGATCCATTGGGCCGCGCGCGCTGGGAGGGGCGCGGAAGGGCCAAAGGCGAACACAGGAGCCACTGGCACAGAAACAAGGGTTTATCCAGGCGGTCGCCCTCGGCGCGGCGCCGCCGCCGACCGGGCCGCGACGATCTGTGTGTGTTGCCGCGGGGGCGGGGGCGGGGCCGCGGCGGGCGCCTCCAGGCGTGCCGTAATTGCTGCCACTGAGCTGAAGCCTCCGCGCGTTTCTTTGTTTGTCGGGGGTAGCGCCAGCGCCAGCGCCGCTCGCCGCCGCCGCGCCTTGCCCGGTCCATCGCCCCCCGGCCCTCGCTTTCTGGGCCAGTGGCCGCGCCCGTGGCGAGCGGAGCGCGAGCGACCGCCCCGCAGACGGGGCGTGGGCGGCCGGAGACGCGAGGGACGGCCCGAAGGAGCGCTGCCCGGCTAACGCGCACGGGCGGGGCGAGTGGATGTCGTTTGACGACTAGATCACACAACCCCTTACGCAACGTTCCTCATTTCATTGCATTGAATCGTGTGTCCTCCAAGGAAGAGTCCTTGTTGCAAACTACGAAACACTACTCCGGCATCGTGCACCGACGCTACCGTCATATTCGCTTCGCGCGAAGGCAAACATGAGGCATCAATAAATCCACAAAAAACCTGTAGGCCTATTCAGAAGTGGTTATGGCGATGGCACATACAAGTTTACTTCGATTTATTTGCAACTGCTTGTGACAGGTCATCAGCTGTTACGGCGTCATCCAATCGGAAGCTTGTACGTCACTACGGTGTCATTGAAGCTCCCGAATGAATCAATCCGTCAGAAGCTGATTGACTTCAAGCGCAGCTCTAAGTAAATCCAAGTATAAATGCCTGAAAATCCCAACATTTCTTTTATGCTTTTCTACAAAAAATGACTTAAAGTTGATAATGTGTACCTTCCACAAGTGACATCAGTTAAATACCTCTTAACGTCTAATGTGAGAACAATATATTACAACAACAAAAGAGTGAAATTAAAATTTCATTACATCGTTTTGTTAATCAATCGCTTTTCCCAATTCTCTTTGAAACACAAACAACTCTACAAAGCAACAATCCAACAAGTACTGAGAAACTGAATCCAGCTATGCCGTCCTAAAAGTAATTCCAAAATCGAGATTCTCCCTAGTTAAGTGAAAATGCCTCTGTCAAACCACCCAGATAAATATCCAACAAGACGTACAACTTCCCATCACATTCGAAGAAATAATACAACGCAGTATCATTACTAAGCGCTCTTGGACAAATACCCAAACACACTGGACAGCAATCTTCTGGGCAATAGTGAAAATCTTGCCTTGAACGATTGAAGAGGCATCATATCCAAGAGTTGTTTTTCCGATCCAACTAATTTTGAAAGAGATTCTCTATAGTGTTTAATGTCCATGACTACGACAGCAAGAAAAAACCCTGAATGTTTACATTTAACTTAGGGGCGCTGAAACAGCACGTACTTTCTCGCATTATTTGTAACAGTTACGTAACATTCCCGCAACAATACATTACTTTATCTATACTACGTATACAAGTACGTATATGAGAAAGCAAAACAGATTTTAATCAGCAGTAAATAATACGTAAAAAAATAAAATCCTACTACAGTGGACTCCGGTTATAATGAACTCGGATATAGTAAACCCTCGGTTATAGCGTTCTTAATCACTGGTTTCTCTTACATTACAGATAAGCATAAGAAGATTCGGTTATAGGGAACCTGAACCTCGGCTATAGTGAACGTAGGAAGTAAATACTGGAAATTAATTGGATCTGGCATATATATTAGGCGAGTAAAAGGGCCTTCGGACAGTGGCACGGTGTTCCAACAGTTGAAGAGGCATTGACAGATGTCAAGACCGCATTGCAATACTTTGAGACAGAATACAATACAGAATCAAGTATAGAGGGAACACGAAAAAATCTAGAAAGAATCTAGAGAAATGTCTTAATGAAGAGAGATTTCTAATAAATTTCTAATGTACCAAGCAAACAATAGAAAATCATTGAGTTTAAAAAACAAATAAAGATATTCAAATTTTCAGTTTGTGCTGCTAATGAGTTGTGCTGCATCTCTATTTTAATAAAATCAATACATGTGGAGAAATTCTATTTAATTATTGGCATCATTGGATATAGAGAGCCTCTGATACACTGAATCGAACATGTTAGTCCCCAGAACTTGTCTATGACCGGACTCGACTGTACGTAGGTCAGTCAGAAAGTAATACCTCCTATTTTTTTCTACTTCCATAAAATTAGTTATGTGAAAAATTTGAGTGTGGCACTGTTCCTCAAACCTTTTACCATAATTCTGTGCAGTAGTTATTTTCTGTGTTAACATGTGGCAGCTCGTCGTTTGCAAAATGGCAGACATCGATGGTCGTAAGAGTCGTTGTATGCTTGAGTTCTTGAATGCAGAAGGGGAATGACCATTCGCACACAGCAAAGGCTGAAAAATGCATCCGGTGACGCATGCGGTGGAGCCACGCCCATCTCCATTGGACGGTGGGTTCGTCGCTGAACCGGAGCTGAAGGGCAAACGCCGTCAGACAAGCGGAGTGGCAGGTCGGCGGCCAGTCTCTCTGGCGTGATTCTGCCAGTCGATGGCATCATGCGCGGGGTCCACTGGGTGACTAGAGGAAGGGAGGGAAATAATGCGACACAGCGCGTCTGTCTCATTTCGCCTCCTGCATTCAATCGCACAACGCTGTCTCTTGTTCAAACGACTGATATGCTTCCGTTTTGACCAGAAAGTTGGATACGGTGGATTGTAGAAGAAGGTTTGAGGAGTAGTGCCAAATTATTTTTTTTACTTAACTAATTTTATTTAAGTAGATAAGAATAGGAGGCTTTACTTTTTGACGGACCCTCGTACCTATTCCACTTTACCCACTTCGTACCAAAATTATTCTGCTTGAAAATGTATTCTCCTTTAACCGAGTCCACTAATATTTCTTTTATTACTTTTTTTGAATTTTCTGTTTTCAGACACGCTCAAGCTTTTTCAAAAACGGCTCCAAATTTGCCAGTGAAGATGTGCATGTACGACCAGATTACACCCTTCTATTAAGTTCTTCACTCGTATTTCAATTCAATAATTTGGGTTCTCTCGAAAATGTGAAAAATGACCTTTAAGCGCCGGTAGTCTTGCAACCTAAAAGCTCATCAGGAGTAAACAGATTAGGAATAAAGCCAGTACAAGGATGTCTGTGACATCTGTAGCACCACTAGTTTTATCTAGCAGATTGAGTTCTTGCTCTTGAGTTGCCAAAGGACATCTCTCTCCACAGTCACATTGTCATTAAATTTAATGTAGACTAATGAACATTAAATCTAATGTACTTTGTACATAAAAATGAGTTTAAGGTATTTGTTCGTTAAATTTAATGTATAAATTAAAATCAATGTAGATTTAATGTAGAGGATCTCCCGTTCAGCCTGCCTCCCATTATGCGTCATAATACCATCATTTTGTCATCAGCAGTCCATCAAAATTATTCATTCATTCATTAATTCCAGATATGACCAAAGCTTCGCCTCTTGCATCCTATTGTACATGGGTACATTAAATTTAATGTGGGGTCATGAGAATTACTTTAATTTACAATTACGTTAAAGTAATACATACATTTCTGACAGTATAGAAAGTGTGATCACTGTTCTCTCTCCATTACACACTTGCACACTATCTCTGAGATGAAGGTGAGTTGGTCCTACGATAAGATGAAAAAGAGGGAAATGGTCGAACGTCTTTCGAATTTATTGTTATGCAGTGAATGATATTGACTTTATTCAATTTAAAGCTACTCATTAATATGAATAGATTGTTTAAAATATTTGTCGAAGGGATACATTAGCGTATGGTTTCTGAACCATTACTTTTCTTAAATTAGTTTTCAATTCTTTATGTCTTATTAATATTTAAAATCCTTTCTTGTGAATTCTCGGTTACAAGAGCTGGTCGTCTTCAGTTTGCTTTACTTGAAGTACATTCGAGATAAATGAAAGAGGATAGGAATTTTAAAAAAATAGTTGTGAATATTTCATTACGTTCGTTTTAGCAAACTATGAGACCAGTGAATTTCTGTACGAAAAATGGAAAAGAGATATTTACAACTCTTTTGAAAGTAACAATTATTTTCTCAAATGGTGTACAAAGAGAACTTTTAAAATGTCAGTTTGCTCTATACATGTTTATTTTCCCTTGACTTTTAAGCAGTACTTTTAGAGAATTATAAATAGATGAGCGTCTATTAAGTAGCCGAGCCGTAACACTAGCAAACAATTAGAATCTTACATTGATCATCGTTACATCTGTATTATACAATGACGTACATTGTGCACTAATACGTGATCTTCTTGATAAGATGCGATAGGACACGTTGATAAAATAATCCCATTCAAATGTTGAAACAACTGCAATACAGAAACATGAGAACTAAATTGTCCCTCAAATGTTAGAAAGCTTGATGATTTTTATTTACAATACATAAATGGTTATTTCAAAGTGTTTCGGAATGTGAACATCTCCCTCAAAATAATTCTAAGGTGCAAATCTTTCAGTCGGGACTACCAAATCGAGAAACATTGAGATAACAATATTCTCATAATGGGAAACTTGAGATAGGGTCCACTTCATAATGCATTTTTATCGCAGTCTCAGACCTGAGACACTCAGGCTGTGCGAGAGGGAGCGGGAGACACGCCGGTGATAGAACTACTTGAGAGAAATCCGAACGAAAGCACAGGCGGGCGTTATGCATTCGAAGATATGCTGAGCTTCGCAGTGCGATACCACAAAGACGAACGCGATAAGATTGGGCAACCACGTGACGCGTTTGTTTCCTGATACCGTAAATCTTCAAGAAAGCATTTAGTGACAGTCATCCAAAGAACCGCCATATTTTCGTTTGTTTAAAACCTGTTATCTAAACTGGTCTTTACCATATGATTTAGATGTCTTTCTAGACTTAACTGATGTCAGAGGCTCATGATTTTAATAATTTATCTTTGTATTGCTATTTTAATTGTTCATGAAGAATAATATATCTGTTCATAGCGTTATATAATATATCTGTTCATATCTGTTCTGACAGTTCATAGCGTTAAGCCATTACCTATAAGAGATTATAGTAATTATATTAAGTTACAGATTTTTGTTACTTTGCAGCAAGGGTCATGTCTGGGATGGCTTCCTCACGTACTCTGTACAATATAAGACTTTCCCAGAATTCTGTAGATGAAAGGAAGCAAATAAATATTCGTTAATACAATATGATCTAACGCATTTGTATCAGGAACTTCGCATCTTAAATATCCATTTCTTCAGAAATGAAGTTAATAGTTCAACAAACCTAATTTTTCAATAATATGTTCCGTCAATATAAAGCCAAAAACAAATTTTCATAAAAATGCGAAGATTACTCCAAAATAGTATCATTAGTCATCGCTACGAATGATCGGTGAAATGCCCACACGTACTAATTAAAATCAATTATAACCTGAGAAAAACTTGGGACTAAAAAATGCACATAATACAAATTATAAGATAGGGATTCTAATGAAATGTCAGGGAGGAAATGTAAGGAAACAATTTTCTTAGTCAAGAATTTTAAAATCACGAAGTGGAATTTTGTTTCGTTAATCAGAGGGCATATTATTTCAATATTTGGCTACTTGGAGTGTTACTGGTTTCCAATGCGCGCAGAAACTAAAACAAAGTTATGCTGCCTGTGGCGATGCGAGGGGTTTTATTAGATACCTAGGAACGCAGAAAAATTTTAAAAAACACAATGAAACAGAGTCAATTTTGATTGAAAACTGCAAATATGTGACTGTGTTATGCCGCGTGTTCTCACACTACGCGTCCAGGTTCAGTTCTCGTACTAAAGAGTGGTACTACTTATAAAGCAGCTGAAGGTATGCACAGCAAGGCTCAATGGAAGAGACTGCCCGCCATTAAGTGTTTGCTATTCACGTATCGCGTTATGCAGCCGTTTGATATTAAACGTAAGGTGTCAGTTCGCTAGGATATCCAATACGATATTCAACATCGTTTGAGCCACATTCCCATGTAACGAGGGGAAGTCCAAGCCTACGGAATTGTTGTAATGGTAACAAATGGTATTTATTACCCAAAGGTGAAAATATTACGAGTAGTTTTATTTCTTTTTGGCTCGGAATTGCTTTTTTGAGGTACGTAAGAACGCGGAAAACAATCCAGTACCTTTTAGAATACAAATAGTTTCAATTTTTGCATCCCAGCAAGCTGGCGCCATGCCCCTCCAAAACTCCCTCTAAAGTAAAAACATTTTCTAAAGTGTTTGTGACTATCAAGGAAAGTGAAAAGTCAACTGTTAAGGAAGATTGAATAACAACTTGAAATATTTTTAAGGGTTTTAAGGAAGTGTGAATTGTTGGAAGAACATATCTCCATAATACTGAATAAACCTTTATTGAAAAGTTGCTTCCAAAGTCAATTGCATTATTTTTTATTTTTGTTTGATATTCTGTAAGCACGAATTTAGTTATGCATTTTGTAACAAATAAACACGTTTCATTAACAACTTTCCTCCTTAATAGGTAAAGGGCGGAGATTAACATACGAGGGCTCTCCGGGTACGCCAATCCTTTCCCTTTGCGATTGCGCACTGCAACGGAAGCCGGAGGTCAGTGCATATGTCGAATAGCAACAGATGTTTTGTTACGAGTGCATAAATATTGGGTAAGTAAATTTAAAAAAATATACCAATTTTATTGTTTTCTCGCTATTCCTAGTGTCCTCAGAAGGGGTACGCTATTCTACTCAGATTTTTAGAACCTTTCAAAGAGAAGCAGTAGGGAACTGCTGCCCCAAGCGACAGCAGAACTTCAAACAGTGGTTGGTCCGTGATTTCTGCGAGTTGTGTCACTTGCTTTCTCGGAATCCGTCTTCTCTTCTCCGTCTTCAGTGGCGCCAGGGAACGCGTTTCATTTCTTTTTAGCAATGACCTTTGGGAAACGCAATCTAAATGGTTTGGATGCAATATGAAAAACAATATGCTATTAAAGAACGGCTATTCAATTTGTTATTGAACCATATTCGATGCCAATTTTTTTTAGCAATACATATAATGCACCTTTTGACACGTTATTTTTGAATAAGATTTCTTTTAAATTTGCTGCATTGTTTCTTCTTCTGCTTCTTTTTCTCCCTCGTATACTTACTACATTCGAGCAATAGTAAATTAAATTAATTATTAAATAATTAAAATTATTTGAAACTGTTGTTTAACCCACGTTTAGTTTTATTAAATAGTTTAAAAGTATAGTATTAATATTACCACCATGGGACATCGACGAATCTCATTTACGAAGATTGATCTCTGTGTTGACGGCCGGACGCAAACTGAATTTATCGAGTTATCTCTTACGTAAACCTTGGTTTTAAACCGCATTCGTTCAACATTACGCAACGACTAATTTCTCAGTTCCAAGACGTGCGCGAATAAAGGATATACGAGTAATTCTTAGAATATTTTACTAACGAAAGTTCTGTCAGGGAAATGAAATCAAAGGATTCAAAATTTGCCTATAGATCTGAAGATCACTGAATCAGATAATTCTGAAAGCAACTTGAAGGAGTGGAAAAAACTATAAATTTAATCTACATATAAAAAACAAATCATAAAAAAATGTAGTTCTGGCATGATGTATTATGACCAGCGGGGCACATACGAAAAAGTACCACCCTACATATGTGTTTAGAGAGTTTCGATCTGGCATCCAATGTGTAGTATAGAGCTGGCATTTTCTAGCAGCAACTGATTAAATTCAACTGATACAGCATACCCACGTTTTTGGATGATTTGAAAACCTAGTCGGACCACTCTTCATCCATCTTCCATTCAAGTCCGGTGTAACTTGTAATCTGGACAGACGACCGGCAGGGAACATGATTGATCGCCTGCTGACATTTTGTACAGGAATCCGGGCGGACGCGACTCGGCGCCGGGATTCGAACCGGGTCCGTGGGGCGAACCGGCCAAGGAGGCGGCGCGTGCGGTGCGAGGCGCGGAGGAGCCGGGGAGGGGGGAGGAGCTGATTACACGGAAGAGGTGGAAACCTCCTGGCGAGCACTTGGGCCGCACATGTAGCACCACAGCACCCCCTCGCGCTGCCGCAACCCCCCCCCTCCCCGCTCCGATATCAATCGCCAACCGGTGCACAATCGTCGTACGCTTTCCGGGAGGGATGATGCTGCCTTATTCATCAATTCAAAACGATTGACGACCCCCGAAATCCGCTCATCGAAATCGCAATTAAACTACTTTGTATACACCATATATTCGCATTCCTTGGCCAAAATGTGCCCTATGAAATCGTATGGCTACGAACTATTGCAGTACTATGAGAGTGTGCCCAATGTGCTTCTCGTTTTACGAAATTATACTCAAATTTGCTCGAATGACTCACTTATTTTCTTCTATTAAGAAAGCTAGAAATTCAAAAATTCATTGTTGAAAAATAGTGATTTTTTAAAACATTTAAATACAGTTTAAAATACAACTAGTTACAAAAATATGTTTAATTTTTAAAATGGATAAATGCATTTCATGTTTTTGTCTACAATATACCGGTAATCTCGACTATGCTTCCACATTTGTCGCCGATACTGCTGTCCTTAGTGTCACCATCGTCGCCCCCTTAATACCATCAACTGCTGTTCTTGCAATTGTCCATGGCATATCCATTTTATGGACTTATATATGTTCAATGCCGTGCCATTGTCGACACCTTGCCAAGATGTTATATTTAGAGTGTACGCCTATTCCTGTTAATAATAAAATCATGAAGGAATGAGCGCACTGTTTCTTTGCGCGCCAATGTACATTTTTCAACATTTTTGCCCCTTGTTCTGATGAAACAGTTTACAAATAAAAATATATTAATTTTAAAAAAATAAGTTCTTTTGTACATTGAGGCTCTTGTCATCATCGCCCTCCACATTTCTCCATTGCTCGCCTTCAGTGCTGTTGGCACAGCCCTCGTGACCGCCAACAACCTTCTTCCTCTCTCACTCCTGTTTCTCCTCTCTTTTTGCGTCCTCGAATGCGCAGATCGAGCAGCTTGGTGCAGCTCCCGGGTCCCGCAAATGACGCACTCCGTTGCTGGGTGAAAACCGCCCCAGTTTTTCGGCAATTAGGCCCTCCACTTTCACGCGTCGCGGGCGCAAGCGGCTCTAAATGGCCGGTTTGGGGCGAATGCACATGCGACAGCTCTGACGAAGACGTCACATGACTGAACACTGGGCCCCTGCTACAGTAATGACTATTTCCAGTTCACGAAATAAAAGATAATCAATACTAAACATGTTTTTGGGAAGTATCTACATCTCAATATCATTTTGCGAAATATTTAACTATGGAATATATGATAATGAACATTTGAGCATTCTGAAAGAAAAAGAAAATTTAGTAAAATCCGTATTTTACATATGACAGCGTGTAACATATGAGAGTGTGTATTGCAAATCATTATTAGATTGGAAAACTTCAAAATAATGTGAGTGCAAAATCAAAAATGTTTTCGATTTATTGTAGATAATTTGAACTGGTGACGAAATATCAAATAATATTCCTTCTGAGGTTTTAAGAACAATTTGGAAATACGTGGTAAACTGATCCAAGGTGAACTGGTAACGGAACCAGAGCTCTGGCAACCAGATATGCAGAAAGTATTTAAATCGTTGCATACGCACATGCATTAAAAAGAGTTTGAATGAAAGATGTGTTGCTTGCGAGTTCCTTTCTTGAGAATGAAGATTCATTACACCATGTTTCTGATTTCTTCTTTTCAAATATTTTTTCATTCCTATCTGCTATTTTTACTCTCCATTAACTACTTACGAAATAATAAAGTGAGTATGCCTTTCGAACCCACTTCCCTTAAGGCAAAAATTATTTTTCCTCATTCTTACTCAGGCATTTCGATCCTCAGACCCATTATTATGATTTTCCCAGTTGGATTCTGCATCACCTTCCCCTAGAACAGAGGCTTTATTGTAGTATTTACCTTCTTAGATAGACGTTCTTCGTGGTGCTTAATAGAATCTCTGTTTTCTTTTCACCTTCAAAATGTATTTTCCATACACTAATTTTACCTCTCGTAGACAGGGGCGGACAGAGAACGGGTCAGAAAGAACCCCGACTCAATTGATGTCCCGAATTATTTTATTCAGAACCAAAAAGATTTATGCAACCTTTAATTCAAATTGACCGCTATTAGTTATGATGGATGAAAGAGAAAAGAATTCTGTGAATGTATTGAGGAGGAAAACTTTAGTTTTAAACAGGGAATCCCCGTTGGTCTACTGCGTTTTGCTCTCGTCCTTCGGGGAAATGGGCCGCCTCTGTGCAATGCAGAACTTCCGTGAATGTGTCGCTCTGGGGGCCAGTGAAACCGGCGCGAATTTTTGGCGGCAAGAACACCTCTACTTTCTCTGAGTCATGTGTGAGAGACGCCTTCTCTCATCTTCCTGCTCACTAAATATATTTTCCTGATTAATGAGTCTTAACACAATGTAAATACATTTTAGCTTTTCACAGAGAAACATAGGAAATTACCAAAAATAACATCTGTGGGATTCTTTTGAATGTAATTTCATGTGCTAATAGATTCATTAAAAAACTTTCATGTAAAAATGACAGTAAAATTTGCTGTTTCTGTTGTAAGGAATGTTGTCAGGAATAAATTGCTTTAGTTTGTATAAGTAGAACTATGATTGCTTATAATCGTGTTATGTTAAATGTTATTTATTTGCAAAGTAACTAAAATAGAAAGAAGTCTTCTTAAGCCTACAATACTTTTTACGATAGCGGATTTCTGCGGCGTCAGTTTTAAAAAAAATTATTACGAGTAGTCGGGATTTCATTTAAATCGTTTCATTACGTTGTGCGCTTTTTATTTTTACTGCGATGAATCGATCAAGAACCGACGTGAGCTGCAGGAGCATTCATCGCATCAGATGTTAGACCGGTTTCCATATGCCAGTTTTCGGGTAGTGAAAAGAGCCCGGTTTTCGGCAAGTAGGGCCGTCCACTTTCTCGCCTCTTGTATCATATCCAAGTGCGAAGCTGACTGCGGTGGATCGACTGGTAGACCTCTCGCTCCAGAATCCGGAATTACTGGATTCGAGGTTCGGCAAAGACGATACTTGATATCAGATAATTAGTTTGCCCTCAGTGACACCACCGACAGAGAAAGTTGTACGAGAGCTAGATTAAAGGTTGTGGAATAGTCTCTACGTCGACAGCACATGTGAAAACTATAAATGAATAGTCGTTATTCGACATGGTATATTTTTTTTTCTAGCACATTTTCCTACAGATTTCAACTGCATTTCTCAGTGAGTACCAAGGAACACTCATGTATATGCTGTGAAAATACGTTATGGGCACATTAGGAACACGTATTTTCACTAAGGCACAAAAATAAATATAGAATCCTTTTTGACAGAATCAAACGTAACATGCGGTGTATACGCCGGTATGCTTCTCGTGAACAATTTTTTGAAAGTATAAAATTCTTTCTCGCCAATAATATATAAACTTTTGAAGCAGAGTCAGAACTTCTGGAGCTAAAAATGTACTTCTTATTACAATGTAATCAGTGAGAGAGGATTTCTTTCAAAATCAACCCTGTGAAGGGATGAAATAAGGTTGGAAGAGCAAAATTGTTTTCTCACACTTTTGATATAACGCAATCCGCAGTGCATTAGGGCATTAAGTTACGATTGATTGATTGATTAGGCCTTTGGTTTTTCCTCGCAAGGTGGCGGTGATCTTCCTCCTTTGGATGGAGAGATCCGTTGCCGACTTGCCCATCGTGTAGCGAACATTTCGCAAGCGAAGTATCTTCCACCAGCGTGGCACCGCCCCAGCCGGGACAAGCTGTGAGCGCCCGACAAGTGAGACAGTGGAATGCAGATGAGTGCAGCTGTGTGTACGAGAGGGGTGTCGATAGGGCCGTGGCCCGATTTGGGTGAGGGCTCTGCGGCTTCGCTTGGAGTTGACCGAGGAACCGCGGAAAAGTAGCAATCTGTGCAGCCGGCCGGTAAAATTCTCCTCCAGGCAGCTGTTAAATTCGACCTAGCTATGAACTTAAGTGTCGCAAAGCCCGCAACTATCGGCACTCGAACTCAGGACGTCCCGGCGAGGGGCATGAGGGGTTGCGGAGCGGGGTGCTGGCGGGGCGGGGCGGGGCGGGGCGACGACGGTGGCATATGATAGGACTAAAAGAACTTCAATTTACACCAGAGGTAGAATTTATCTCCCTAATAGATTGGTATCAGTTCCAGGACAGCATCCCGACCTTCGATCCCCAGCATCCTTCTGTCAATTGGCATGCCGATCGTTCCTGCGATAGCTCGACAACAAGCAAAAGGGCGTTAGAGAAAATGAGGATCTCCCTCCGTCAATCGCCACCCCCAAAAGACCTGTACCGTTCGTGTTTCGATCTTCCCAACAGCAAGCAACGTTGTAGCAAGGCATGCAACATGGACAACAAAACATCGAGGTTCAAAATTAAAACATTGATGTTAATAATACATCGTCCGAACCCATCGTTGTTTTCAAACATCGATCTTTTACAAAATGGTTTTGCAACGTTCGCAACAGGGAAGAATTTAATTTGTTAGGTGCCGTATTGATTAATTAATAATTTAAATTTAACTCGGGCATGGGTGTGTTTGTATATGTCTTTGTGTTAGGCCTACGTGTCGTACTCACCCTACGCGAAGGAAAAAAACTATGAGAAGGGGAGATGTCCAAGTAGTTAAGGAGGGGAGGCCCGTCACCTACTGGGCATGCGTCGACGGCCTTGCCGTGTGCGAAACATCGGGGCATCTCGGGAGAAAGTCGGCTCGATGAAGGCGGTGTAAACAGAGTTCGCTTCGTCGAGCATGGGGACTGGCAGTGGAATCATGAGTCATTATTTCATATTTTAACTTTTACAACATTGTGGCGTTTGAAGTATTTCATTCACAAACAACACAAAGGGAACCTAAAAAACGTCGAACCGGAAACGTCAATGTTAAAGAAACTGTTTTAATCTATCGATGCATGAAACATCGCTGATTCAAAACACAGGTGTTTGGAAACCATCGCCATCGATGTGGCGTGCCTAGTTGCAGTTGAGCCCGAGCGCGCGCTCTCCCCACTTGCTGTCCGAAGTTCGAGCGGGAGGTGCATTTGGGGGGGGGGTCTTCGCTTTACGTAACCGCAGCATCCGACTGCACGCGCTCGCCTACCCCACCCCGCCCCCTAACCCCTCCCTCTCCACCGTCCCTCCCCGCCCCGCTGGGCCAGGCGCGTTACATAAGCCACCAAACGCTGAGGGCGGAGGCGACAGACACAAGAGGAGGAGGAGGAGGAGGGGCGGGGGCGCGGACGCACCAGCGGCCGGCGCCGTGTAGAGGGGCGACGGGGCGATGGGAGACGACGAGGAGACAGTAGAATTGCAGAAAGAAGAAAGTGTGGTGGGGAAAGCACAGTGAGGGGCGGTAGGGCTAGCGTGATGTGGTATAGTGTGAATAGACGTTGCAGAAAAGCGTCGAATAGAGCAGCCACGAGATGGCGCCAAGAGTTGCGATGGCAAAGATCAACAAGTAGAGTTAAGAGGTAGAACGACGGAGTGCGGAAGCCGAATTGAGAGATGGAGTAGGGGGTCATGGAATGTGGAATGTACAGACAGGTTTCGTGATGCGTCCAAGTGATCTGTGATATCCCAAGTAATGTAGCGATCAGTTGTTTTAGCAACATAAAGTTTTACAAACAATCGCACATTGTAATTTATCCATTTATTTTTGTGGCTTCTGTAATACACAATACGACTTTTTTTCTTTCAAAACTATTCTTCATTTGGCCTTTCTCCAATGCTTATTCGAAGTTCGCCGCTTCAAACGAAACAAATTAATAACAAAAGCCAATTAAGTGCCACTCGCGTGTGCCATGGAAATACTCCCGATAAGAAAACTAACGTAGAATAGTGAATTAAGCTAGATCAGGATAACCCAACTTTTCTGGACTGTGAATATCATCTTACAATTTCCGTTCAAGACTTCCTACAATTTGGAAGAAAATTTGGTCTGATTTGATAATAGAACATCTTTGAAATTGAATATTGGAATATATCAGTCACGTTTCATAGTCACTTCTTTTCTGAATATTAAAAAATTGGCATAGAGTAGAACATTTTCTTATGTTGGCAATTTCCTCTTTGATGTTAAGACATGATGCATCAGAAAGTGTGCTGCAAACTGTCAAACAGCTTTAAAAAGGCAGTAAAGCTAGTGAATGGATAGTTGGCAGGTGAGCCGTGGGTAAAAGGAAACGATGAGCGGGGAGGGGGACGCGAGGTGGGCGGGGGCGGGGGTGAGCCGTGAGCGAGAGCAAATGGAGAGCGGGGAGGCCTCTCCGTGCTCGGGGCGGGTGAGCGGAGTGAGGTAGGCGGGTGAGGGGTAGGTCAGCTGCAGGCGAGCAAATGGAGCACGGGAAGGAATCGGTGGAGAGATGTGAGTTAGGAAGAGATTTTATTATTTTTATTTTTTCTTTTCTTCAGATTTTTCCCGTTTTCCGCCTTTTTCGATTTCTCTCCAGAAGTAACCAGAGTCAACTTCGAGGTTGAAGTACAATTAATATTTTTAGCATTAAGGCCAATAGCATTAGCCCAAACACAAATCATTTTCATAAAAAAGCAAATTTGGCCAACTAACGATCGCGATAAAGTGATTAAATTCAAATCAAATTATATTATTTTGTACCTTCACACTATCTGCATATAACTTCTCTCTTCTGTTCATATTCCTCCTCTTTCCCTTCGTGTTTCTCTTGGAAAAAGAAAACAATTGTATTTGTATTTCTCATTTTCTTCTAAAGTATTCTATACTTTCCTCGACTACTACGATCTCCCGCATTTATTTCTTAATTTTTATAAACATTGCAATTTGGATTTTCGGATTTTATAGAAAATGAATATTCTGTTTATAAAGAGAATGTGTTCATTCTTTCTCTCGAATATAACTTTGCTACACACTCTTCTTAATAGATAATAATGAAATTCTTTGCTTCCACATTGTGTCATCTAAGCTCTCAATTCTCTCTTTACTTCTTTGTTGATATTGCTTCGCAATTTGTTAATCTATTTTCGTACTTTTTCCCTTAAATGTTTCAAAATACAATAATTATTATCATTATTAATAATATCATTATCATTATCATTATCATCATTATCATTATCATTATCATTATCATCATTATCATTATCATTATCATTATCATCATTATCATTATTATTATTATTATTATTATTATTATTATTATTTTACTTTTTCTAACTCGTCTGATTGTTCTATTGGGTTTACGACGAGGCAGTCTGAAGCATTAATACATGATGTGATAATCGTGTTAAAATGTTTTGCGTTAATGGATAGTTATTGAAAAGAAATTGAACTTCATAAAATGGTACATCAACACTACACCTTTCTTCTAACGAATTCTAAAATGCGAAATAAAATTGGAAATAATAATTTGATGTGTTTCGTGTTGGATATTGATTCCATGTGGTGTAAGTGAAATAGTGTCTCGAAAATGTTCTATATTAAATTCCAAAAAAAACTTACACACGGCATTATGCATGTATCACATTAGTACGAGTATAAAAGGAAAATAGTTGTTTGTAGGGTCTGAGTTGCATGTGATTTCATATTTAATGTAAATTTAACATTCATCTCTTACACCGCTACTCCAAAGAAGCTTTGTGGCTCTGTGTGATTGAGTTAAAATCGCATGATTCCTGTATTGTCAGAACTGGGTACGGAATTCAAAAACGCGAAACAAAAATAACAGAGTACAATGGCAGAAATTCCGTTGTAAATTTTATGACATTTGTAGGTTTCAGTGAAATCAGAAAGGTTTGTATGAATTCCCCTTTCTAAATATTTCTGCTTTTGAATCATTAACATTCAATTTATGTAGACAAAGATATATTTTATGATGAGTTGATGCTGGAAATCTCTCATAATGATTGTTATAATAATCTGAAACAAATTTTTATTCTAGGTTTTTCAATACATACTAAAAAAACGTAAATTAAAGAGTGAAATATTGTTGAATGTTCGTAGCTCAAAAATCTTTGGGACACTCTTAAACTGAATTAAAAAAAGTGTCATCAATATTTGACATTAAGAAGAATAGATTAGGTCACACATTGATTGATGGGGTTTATTTTAGAACTGAAAACGATATATTAAGATAAATAGTTTGAATAGTTTAGCATTGCTATTATTTACATTTTTGCTCCATAAAAAACATTACATGATTTGCATAGAATGTAATAATAATAATAATAATAATAATAATAATAATAATAATAATAATAATAATAATAATAATAATAATAATAATAATAATAATAACCTTTTCCACAATGATAATTGTCATTGGCAATTGTATTTGCCAAGAAAAAATAGAAAACGTTGGTCGTATTCAATTGTCCAATTCTAGCAAAGACGGAAGACACGAAAGGGTGTGTAGTTGCCTCCACTGGCAGGTCTGCATCGCCCTCAAAGTTCCCAACACATGCTCCAAGTGGTACGAACACTCACCAAAACCTATGACGACTGTTGGTCTGTGTACAACTCTGTGTGACGAACAAATTCAACTGATCGCATGATAGCGGCAAACAAACCCGATATTATTTTGGAGAAAAGTCGGGTTTGCTTGTGGATGTTGCCGTGCCGTGCGATCGAAACGTCGTAACCAAGGAGGCAGAGTAAAGTCTTAAATACAAATGGAGATGGAATGTGCCAAATGTGGGGCGTGAAAGCACAGGTCGTATCGATAGATATCGGAGCTCTGTTACGCAAAATTTGTTTAAGAACTTGGCTAAACTTCTAGATCATTCAAAAGACTGGGAAGTGCAAGACATTGTTTTACTGGGAACAGCCCACATTTTGCTCAAACAATTGAAGAGGCTCCGATTGTTCCTAGATCTGATCCTTCGGAAGCCGGTTGCAAACCGGAGTAGACTTTATAATCAACTGACTCATAACATCTGCACTCGTGCATTACAGTGATAATAATAGTAATAATAGTAAAAACTGATACATATTTAAGGAAGTATACAATAAGGAAGCATATAATAACAGTAGGTTGTTGCCGCATCAATTGTGTAAACATGTAGAATGATAGAGGTGACACATTTCTGGAATATTTTTTGGCCAGTGTGCAGCGTATTTACAAGTCTGACCATATTTTCGCAGGTCTTTTATTCAATTGCTGTAATTGTTTGTCCGTATGTCAGCAGAATGACGTTAAGAATAATGCAATGAATGAGAAGGTACAGAGAATCAAACAAAAAAAAATTAAGAAGAAAATATATCAGGGAATAAACTAAGAAAATATATCTGTTGCGGCTAACACAATTTAAACAAATATTTCTTTAAGACGAATAAATCATGAACTGTCCCACTCATTTTCCACAGGAATATCTTATTTGTAGTCACAGTGTTCTTTAATGGAGTTAAATGCACAATAGGAATTGCGCAATCTGTCTCATCAATTTCCAACCGAACAACACCACTAAATTTAAGATATACTATAGCTCCTATTATACACCTCGCGGCAGAGGTGGATTTACGCATAGGCACAGTAGGCACGTGCCTACGGCGGCAAATTTTCAAAGGCGACACATTTTCAAAGGCGCAAAAGTTTCTTTATATTTTCTAAAACAAATTTAGGTTCTCTAAAAACTATAACAGCTTAAATCATATTTTTTATTTTAAAAATATCATAATATTTAATACAAGCTATTTATTTGTCTACTTCATTAGAGTATACCTTATGATTTCAGAAGTATATGAATCTGAAACTAAGGCCCGTTGACGAAAGAAAAGATGTTGCAATTCTAGTTGTCATGTTTTAGTTTCCTTTTAATGTTAACGTTTCAGTGTTGAAACGTTAATAATGTTGAACGTTACTTGCTATGAAGATACAGTTTATATCCAAAATTAGCTAATCCAACAAAAATATTTAATTTAAGAAAACAATGTGCAAAATATGTTACTTTTAAAGTTAAAACGTTTAAGTTAATGAGGAATTGTTACTGAAACGGTACAATTTGAAATGTAACATTAATTTTAAACAGGGGGCGGCAAATTTGATGTGCCTACAGGCGGCAAAAATATTAATCCGCCCCTGCCTCGCGGACACAAGTAGAACAGGTAATGAAGTAATATCATCTATTGCATGCACGTACGTGAGTTAGAAATCATCGCGCATGTATTATTTAAAATCAGTAAAAATGGATTTAGAGAAAATGAATATTCTAGCGCAACTACGCACAACGGCGAATGGAGTAAGAGTGTTTGCGTGAACGTGCCTCATTGGCATCCACAACTCACGAGTACCTCTTGCATCTGTGAAACGTAAATGTTCCGCCATCACTCCATGAAGTAAAAAGATATTTACACTATAATACATTTTCTTTGTAACTTCTTCGTATATTTCATGAGGTAGTTTCGCCTAAACGTCCTGAAGGAATACATTAAAAAAACGCTTTTTTTAAAAGACTTAAAAGTTTCAGTGATTTTACTGAATTTCAGTATCTCACATCACACCTTTACATCTTCTTCTTCTTCTTCTTCTTCTTCTTCTTCTTCTTCTTCTTCTTCTTCTTCTTCTTCTTCTTCACTTCATGGATTAGGCTACTGCCTGTTCCGTCCTCACAGTTTCTCTCCATCGTTTTCGTGGTCTTCCCACGTCTACGCGCGTAGGTCGGTTTCCATTGTCAGCCGGCTTTTTACTGTGAGGAATTCGAGTAAGAGTTATTTCTCCATTGCGGATTACCGGTCCACAGATGGATAGTCAGATGTTGGGGTTGCCAACTTTCAGCCTTCTGACCTGCTGGGTATCTTTTCGGGTCACCATCCCTAGGCAGACTGCCTTCACTGGGCTAGGAGTTCTGCCTACCCCTTTGAGGTCCTGTTCGTCATGCGAAGGTTTTCTTCTGCATCCTATCCTTGAGGTCATCTTATATGGGTCCTCCTGGTGGCGTTGAGGTCGTCTTCTATCTTTCCTCCACTGACGCTGAGGTCCTCTTCTGGAGTACTTCTTCGTCTGACCCCTCTCCTTTGACCTGTCCGGCAAGGGAGGCCCTACCAGTAGCTACGCTACCGCCGGCATAGTTCTCAGGATCATAGGGGTACTCAAGCTCCACCACCAACGACAAGGTCATGTACTCCCCAGGTGGAGACCTTTACATTACATTACATTACCTTTACATTATTACCCTAATTGACCTTCATCTCTAGGAACACTTATAGAATTTGCATCGTCATCTTTAATGAGTAAATTAAAGTCGTACCATAACAAGAAGGCTCTCCAACAATTTAATGACCTGTGTATTTTAGGACGAATTGTCTCCCAATTACGACGTTTCAATTTCGCAACACGCTTGGTAGCCTCGCCTGGAAAGCCTTGGTATGGAGCCCGATTGAAGAGGTTAGGGCGAGGGAAGCGTTTCAGGTCCCTACTAGGGTATGAGTTCCATAACCAGATTCAGTAACCAGAATCCAGTTACTTCGCCAACTAAGCTACAAGCGGCTAGAAATATGCTTTAGAATTTTAAATTTTATTATTTCATCCTTTAAGAGAATTGATAAGTAGTTGACCATATCTACGAAATCTATTATCTATTGCTAGGCGATCTTAACTCGACTTCTTGTTTAACACAGTGTCAAGACAACTCTTTTTTACATTTCTTATTTTCTGTTATTCTTATTCTTTCTGTTATTTATTCTTATTTGTATTATTTATTCTTATTTGTATTATTTGTATTTGTATTATTTATGAAGTCATTATAAATACAATTAAACCAAAGCACTTCGAGGCAAAGTTATTACATTTGAAATAAATTCTTATATTCGTCATTATAACATTTAGGGTTCTCCATTTTCAGAGGGATTTGGGATTATTCATTGTTGCCCTTCTTCAGAATAGTCTTTAAATTTTATTTCACTATTTGTATTATTTTTTTCTCCCCCATGGTTTGAGATGAAATATTCTTTTTAGTTCCATTTAATAATCAATTCGAATGAATTCAATATTTACTTTCTCGCTTACTACATACGCAGTGCAGACATAATTACCGAATGTTGCAGCGAAGTAAATTTTCCGCAGAAACATTCATATTGTAGGTTCCTTATACCTTAAGTACTCTTAAGTCAAAAATGGGAGTTCGCATATGTGGCCAATTGCTTCCCCTCCTCCCCTTCCTCTTTCTGTAGGCAGAATCAGTGTCTTGTGGGCGCATGATTCCGAAAAATTCATTTGTTTCAAAATGTCTGTCCGTCGACCTATACGCCCGCCCGCCCGTCTGTCCACACTTTCTCCAATTTTAGCCAATGTATTTATTTCTGATGTCCAACACTTAATAATACTGAAATAGCCTCCTTTGAGGGTGATAGTGCAGTTTTTAATTTACATAAAGACCTACCAATAGGTGGAAACAAATTACAAGCTGACTTAAACACACTTTTAAATGGCTTCAAAAATGGAAAATAAGTATTAATTGTAATTACTGCAAAGCAAAAGTATTTTCACTAAAAATACTAAAACAAATATGCCCTTTAATTTGAAACAATAAAGCAATACAATGGCATCTACAACCTCGGCCAAATATTTAGGACTATTCATTTTATAAAAATTAACATGGAACGATCATGCCTCAAAAATAGCAAGCAATACATTTATTAAAATACTAAAACTATATCCCCTGATAAATAAAAAAATTTAAATTAACATAGAAACGTCATTACCCATCTTTAGATACATAATTTGGCCCTCTCTTACATATGTCTGTCAAATATGGGGAGGTACAGTTCCTACCAATTTCAAAAAAATACACGCCATTCAAAATAAATTTGTGGTTATTAAATGCTCCCTGCTTCATTAGTAATGAACAGATGTATAAAGAACTATCTGCTGTACCATTAAAAATTTGGATAACTTAGCATCAAACTTCTATACTAACTTACCCTTATGTCCTGCAACTAAAACATTTTCACTCGGAAAATCAGCCTTCTCACAACCAAGAATTAAAACCTGTCGTGCTAAAGACTTGTTACATCCTCTATAATTTGCTGACAATAATTTAAAACCCTGTACATAATTATTCAAATTATAAACAAGTATCAACTCAAATTATTAAATGTATATAAACATTATTGTATATTATGTTAGAGGTTCCTAAAAGGGGTATCCTCTGAAATGTACATGTTAATTGTACATGTAAAAAATGTAATTTCAATACGTATAAACTCTGTATGGAAAACAATTATGTATATATAAACACTTGAAATACTAAATAAGTCGAACAAGGATCAATAAATTAAATTAAAAAAGAAAAGAAAAGAAAACCAACTTGTGCGGAATGTCCGAGCGATTATTTTTTTCTTATTTCAATAGTAAGTAGTTGTGTGCTGCACATCCTACACAAAACCTCACTGAATGATTTTCCAAAAAGGAACACACACATTGCTGAAGAATAACAAATAAAGTACACCCATACTTGTTTCACTCTGCAACAAATTAAATATTTTAACAAAAACGGCCATCACGAGTACTACAATAACATAGTAAAGTATATGTGGATATCAAGCAGTTCTTTACACACCAAACATTTCAGAAACGTTGATGTTCCCTAACGCAAACGTGAATAGCAAATATTTAATGCCCAATGACCTCTTCCTTGGAGCCTTTTTGTAGGAAGACAGCTGTACCGCAAGCAGCGATGCACTGATTATGAGAATTCAATTTGAACGCGCAGTGTAAGAGTAGGCACGATATCACAAATATTTGTAGTTCTCAGACAAAATCGAAACAGTTTCACTTTCGGATTTTTCCCTAATCTTGGGTATCGAAAGAAGCTGTTGACATTCTAATACGGCAGGAGACTGAATAATTATGTCCCAACATCTAGGTGGATTGGAAATTAGCAATAAAGATAATTCACTGAAATGAGAAAAACATTAATTAGAATTGTTTGATCATGGGTAATTTTGCATCCTCTGGACTATGGAGAATATTTCATTAAGAACTGACTATTTCCAAAGCGTCTTTTGCCAGTAATGTGACTCTTTTAAATTCTATGAATTAAATCCCTATTGTGAAATAGAAAACTATCTTACTATTGTCATCGGAAAATCCCTCTCGCATTGCGAATGAACTTCCTCATTTCCAAAGGTGTCTTTGTTCTGAAGATATCCATTAGGCACTCGAGGTTAGCAGTGACCCTGAAGACCAACAGAAAACACGTAGGCCTATGCAATAATTTCCAAGAATATAATACTACAAACTTCTTTACAAAACAAATAAAAAACTTTTTTTTTCAATCTTGACTTATAATATGAAAATATTTTGCAATTCGGTAGTCGTCAATGACATCTGTCAGAATACGACATAATTATTCTAGGCCAATTTAACTATCAATACCTTCTCTTTCTAACTTGTTGCTAGAATTATGATTAATTTTCCCTTCCGTTGCTAGAAAAGAATTGTTTATTTAATATTGTGGTTGAAAATGGACGAACACAGGAGAAAATGAATTTTCCAAGAATTGAGTGCTTAAAGTATACGCATGAAGCATAGGCAAGAGCGAGAAAGAAGAATATTACAAGAAAAATCGCTCTATCGACCATTTAAGTAAGATTTCACAACCACGACACCAACGCAATGAACAGAATACAATGCTACTCGTCAATTATTTACTTCATATCAGGCGTGATATACAGCATTCAATATTTTAATCTTTGCCAAAATATGCCGTATGAAATTATTTTACCGTATCAAATTACTATTTGATGCGCCGAAATTTCTACGCGAATTTTTTTCTATGCTGAGTTTGCTTTAAATCTAAAAGCAAAAGCAATAACAAAAACAACAACATTGTTTTAACATCTGATTTTATATCTTTTTTAATGTTTTGAAGGCTAGCGTAATTTCACATAAAATGAGAGATTTATGTATTTTTTGTAATTGCATACGTGTGTTCCTTTCATAAATGGAACACGATTCTTGCAGCCTATAAATCATGCTGTTACCGGAATAAGATGGGGAATGTCTGATTTCGTCATGAATTAAATTAATATGGGCAGTGTATGTCTTCAGAGCGTACAGGATTCAAATTCGTACCGATTCGCCTGATTGGAAGCCCTAAGTAAGTATTCACGGACATGACTGTTAGGAACGCCACGACAGATATTGTAAACCCGTGTGCGCCCTGATCCCCTGACACAACCTCCTTTACTTGTTAGTGTAAGTAATGGTGTGATATTGCAAATAGGGTTTAGATATTTTTAAGGTATTTATGGGAAATCTATTCGCCCTAATTCCTACCAAGAGAAAATTTCACTCTTTACTCCACTTGCTTATTGTCCACCTATTAAACGAACATTGTTTTCGTTTTTCATTCCATTGGACAGGGAAACTGCTTTGCATTTGATCAACTGGATTCTCTATTAGTATGCACTGGCAGTGGCAGCGCGCGAGTTGCAGTTGTGCGCGCAGTGGCGCAGCAACATTTGCTTTCTTATATTTTGTGGTGAGATAAAGTAAAAATGCAGTAAAAATGCAAATTTTATGTAAGGAACAGAAGCGTTGGCAACCAGGAAGGAGAGAGAACTTAATTTTTGGGTCCTCTATTCCATTAAAAATTACGGAAATGGGGGATTGAACATACTTATTACAATACAATGTTTTATTACGTAGGGCTACAGGGCTCCTTTCAAACTTTTCAGTGGGAAGGCATGGCCCTCGTGCCCCCTCCTTCCGTGTGCACGCCTATGGTAGCTTGGGGAGAAGGGGTTGGTTCTTTGAAGGAGCAACTCAATGAAGTTGACGACTCACCTCAGGTGTCCACAACGAATCCTCTGATCTCGGGGACCGGATCTACTCCCGTACTAGAGCTTGTCTACCCTGAGGGCTGCGGACTAGCGAGCTTCAAGCCGGAGCACAGAGTATCAAAGAGGCCCTTTGGTGCCACGTGCTCCCGTCAAGGGCACATACGGAGGGCGCGGCGGCGAAGGTCGCACCGCGACACAACCGCACCGCGGAAGCCACGCGAGCCCCCGCCCCCGCCCCCCGCCGGCGGCCACATGGGCGGGGCGAGGCGCAGCGAGCGCAGTGGAGCAGAAACGACACCGACTCAAACAAAATGGCTGTCGAGGGAACAGTTCTAATTCATGTCTCACTTGTGGACGGAGATTCATTTCGGTGCCCGAAAACATTTTGGTGTCGATTTTGTAGTAAGATCTGCAGAATACGCACAATTTTCATTATTAGTATTTCATGGAGATATTTTAAGTTAAAATGCTGAAAATAGAATTCGATGTGTAGATACTGAATTTTGCTGCTCTAAATATAGTACATGCTTTTCATAAAACGTAAGTTATAAAAGATAAGAGTTTATGTTCTGAACACAATTTTCAATGACATGTGGATTGCCATGGTATGTCGACCTTGAAAATCGTTATGTAGTTCCAAAGTCAAATTTCTTCGATACTTGATAATTTTGCGTTGGAAATAGAAACGTTTTTTGGTGTTTTCTTCGAAAAACTTGTAAGCGTTCCCAAGCGTTCCGTGTGCGTAAACAAACGTCCATTTGGACGCGTCTTGGAACGGCATGCGCACTGCGATGGCGTCGGCGGGGCGGGGCGGGGCGGGGCGGGGCGGGCGGGGCGGGCGGGGCGGGCGGCCGGCTTCTCTAGTTGGCAGCGCGCCAGGCGGCGCACTAGGCTAGCGCTGCATTTGCATGCGGCGACCTAGAGCCGCCGCCGCCGCCGCCGCCGCCGCCGCTGCGAACGCTTTGTTCGCGCGTAAACGCAACCCGGCGCGGCGCGGTGCCGTGCCGCCGTGCCGCAGCCGGAAGCGACCAAAGGGCGACGCGTTAGTGTTCCGGTCACGTGTCGCCGCAGCCCCGCTTCAGCAACTTCCCCGACCGCGCGCGCCCTTCCCTTTCTTGTGCGCGCGCCAGCGCCTTCTCTTATTCGGACGGGCGCCTGCGGACGCGTTGAACACCACTTGAGAGATAGCTGTGGGAGCTCGGAGGTAGCACGGTGATTATCCCCTGTAAAATTGCTTCTGTACTAAACCATTTTCTTACACTGACTTTGAAGCACGTTCGAGAACGAATGGCTCAGCACATTCGCTCAAATCGGGACTCTCGTCTGAATTCAATATTTCAAAAATATTTGACACACTCGTAAAGTAATAGCATTCGTATTATATATGCGTAATGCAGACCACTTATCGTATCGCCACACGCGTTGACGTGGTAATAAAACAAATTGTCATATTACTTTATTGACTTGCTGTACCTGTTATGTTCTTGAAAAGCATCATTGAATGTATTACTGCCCACAAAACATATTTTTCATATGCACATTTAACTATCAATTCTTTGTTATCTTTTGATTCATTCATATCATTGTGTAATCTCCACGTTTCAAAAAGAAATCACAAGTTAATATGAAATAAAAGAATATTTTCCCCTAATACCAAATGGATTTTCAATTTTTTTAATTCTCAAACGCAACGTGTACTGATTAATGGGGATGGGCAATCTTCATGAGTGTACAATCAGAACAGACATGGACAGTGATAAATTTGTTTTCAAAGGCAACATATTTTTAAGTGTTGCAATATTCCGTTATTTTTTACGAAAGCACACGAAGAAACTCAGTGATGATAATGGCCGATAATGCGGTTACATCACCTGGAGTTTAAATGAATATTTGTATGAATGGTTACTGTTGTGAAGGCGAACCTGTGGGAAGAATCGTAGGAAACAGATATACTGCGTGAAAACATACTTTTTTAAAACATTCCACTTAAAAATAAACAAAACGGTGTAATGAAATCAGCCTTCCAGAGGTGTCATAAATTTTCAATTTTTTGCATGACTGAGTTAGAAAAACAGTCCCATTATTTTGGACCGATGAACTTATGGTTTGTGTAACAACTATATTGTGAAATGTGAAAATTGCGTGTCAGTTGTCAGTTACCAATGTTTTCAGAGAGATATCGAAATAGATCTGAAGGTGTTTCTTTCTTGAGAAGTAAGTTGAAGTGAAAACTGTCATATGTATTATCAATTTCCATTAATGCGTTCACGTTTCTTCGAAATCAACCAAGCATTAAAATCCTGGAGTATTGACTTGACTTTTCACAAATAAGAATGAAAAATTAATCGAAAGACACAAAATATGTAGCGAAACTTGAGTAAGAAACAGTAGGATGGATGGGAAAATAGATATCTAGAATTAACCTTTGATAAGCGGATATTTTACAATTTTCAGAAAAAAAACAGTGGAAAGTGGAATAGAAGATAAAAAATGTAATTATAAAAGCTGGAACTGAAACGAGAGGCTATAACAGTGATGCTAAGAAGATATATATATTAATTTATGAAAAAGTAGTTAAAGAATTTGATTCATTGAAAACAAGGCAGAAAAAATAGAATCCTGGAATAAATAAATCGACGACATTTCCGATTGACATTCGCTGCACCTACAATTATGTATACTGTAGCGCTGGATTTTAATTTCAATAGCACTGATGTGGACGATCCCTTTATACACTTCCAATACAAGGATTATTGGGCTCAAAATTTATTGTGACTCCTGTGTTTAAGTATGGTCTCGTAGTTGTAACATGGATGGTGAGTGATTGTTGAGCGGCCGATAATACTAGTGAACATACAATGAGGCCACGGGCAATCAGAAGAACGCCGAAGAAATTTCGTTTCAACCACCACAAATTCCACACCAGGATTGGAGCCTCGGTATCCAGAGGTGGATATCTATGGCGTTGATCGCTGCTCTGGGGTTGCCCTTATGAGGATTGGCGTAGGCCTAGGAGTCATGAGCTCACCGTTCCATTGTTTTCCTCTCTGTGTTTGTTACCGGCGTTCTGCCGTCACCCCGTCCCCGCCCCTGCCTCCGTCCCCGTTGCGGCCTCGCTTTCTCAGATAAGAGACGCGCACCTGCGAGGCGGCGGCGGGGGCGGCGCGCTCTCCTACGGTTACGCACCGGAAGCAGCCGCGCAGAATGCGTGACGTCATCTTACCTCCGCGTGTCTCCCGCCGCACTTCGCTTGTCACCATCAGTCACCGGATCGAGAGGTCCACCTGAGCTACGAGATGCGGCGTCGCAATGCGGAAGACGCTTCTCAGAAGGCATACCAACCTTTGCTTTGCGCGAGAAAGAAGTATTAATAAAAGATTTATTATAGAAAAATAGATGGGTGAATAGCAAAACTTATTGCGTTATGCCTGAAAATGTTTCTGTAATTAATTCCTGTTTGTCCCATTCGGCTCTGGATAACAATATTATTTATCTATCATGAAAAATCGCAGATATAATAAATAATTGGTTGAGGAGTGAATGTGACCTATTATATTAACTTATGCTAAGAATTTATTTCATTTTATCTAACTGCTGGAGATTTGAAGCTGCTCCATCCTGTATTGGACATGTGCTTGTTAAAGAAGGTTAATCTCTTATCCCTGAGCCGCCCACGCGACAAAACGCCTTATAAGTCGCATTGTAGTTAATGTGGGTATTATTTTAAGACATGTTGATATCCTGGGAAATTTCCATATTAAGTTTCTATAACGATATCATGGTACTAAGTTTTTGACGTAGATGAAATTTGTAAGATTTCATCAACCTTTTGGGTTTGTGCAAAGTTTCAGAAAATGCCTTCAGAAAGATGAAAGCCATAGACTTTGGGGCATTTTAAGCATATTTAAGAGAGAGAAATCTTAAAATTTTATTTGCCCAAGGGAGATGGAATACAAATACACGAGTAATTCATTTTGTGCACATAACTCGTTTAAAAAAAAACTAAATAAAAACGTACCGTCGAAATTAGGGATGCCCGGCGTTGGTCACCTCCGTGTAACCAATACACCTGATTTCTTTTAATGGGTCATTATATTTAGAATCACCTTTCGTATTTTTTTCTATTTAATATAAAAAACTTATATATGGTCAAGTTTTCACTGTGTTGTCAAACACTGTAATAAACAAGCCGTATAATAAAAGTTTTGAAAACCTGTTGAATATTCCTATACATGCTGATAGTGCGTGTAAAGTATCCAACAGGGTGGAGGATATTTCCCGAGAATTTTTTTGAATTCTCAAGATCTGTCATCTGGGTCTTGAATGACTTGGCCGAGGTTATTCCCTGTCTCTAATAGTATTATTGCGTATATACATTAAAACTACATCTGAAGCACAGAAATTACAGCAATTCTTGAATTTGTTGTCGAGAGAAATTTTACTAACTATTCCATTTTTGGCTGGACTAAACATAAAAGAAAAAATACGACTGTGCTTAGACTAATTTCTGACATAAGATATTTTCCAAGCACAGTTTCTTGCTTTTTCTTTGAACATGGCTTCGGACAGGTATCAAATATTTAACTTTATCCGGAGACATTGTCTATAATAGTATAGAATCACAGCCCAAATATTGTGTATCCGCGATTCAAATATTCAGAAAACATCAGTGGAATCTTTATTAAGCATTCTTAGCCAATGAATGTAAATGTTTGCAATATGTATTTCGATTTTTTACAACACTATAATTGCAAAAAGACAATGACAATCTATTTACTACAAATTATTAGGAATTTAATATTTTTAACTTAATTGTATAGTGATGGAAATCAATCTAAAAGAAACTGCATTTTATGAATCGTTTCAAAAATAGGGAGCTGGTTTGCATATTGTGTTGTTGTTTTGTAAAGAAACAGATTGCAAATAAAAAATATATTAAAAATTATTTTGAATTTAACGCTTGTTAGGTTTGCACATCTCCCGTGCTACTAAGTATATCCCCTATGTTAAACTTTCTACGCTTCAAAAATAAATAAATAAAAAATAAAATAAAAAACAACATAACATCTAGGTAACAATGTTCTACGAAGACGTTTCTAGAACAAGCTCCTATATGCTATATGGTCTATCGAAGAACATCATTAAGATCTATTTTAAACTATAATTACTATGCAATTTGAACACTGATAAGATAGAGTGGCCTGAAATAACACGTTCATGATAAATGCGTGAAAGTCGAACGTGAAGCACACTTAAACGTACTTGCTCTAGTAGTAATATTGTTGTCTACCACATATTAGAACAGTATCTGTTAGCACTGTGTCCTCGCGACCAGGTATTCGTTTTTAAATATTCATTATTTAATAGTATGAGGTCTGAAAAGTTTGGGTTCTACTCTAAAATTATTCCAGTATTCCGATTCTCGAGAGAGTGAGAGAGAGAATTCTGGAGAGTGGTTTAACTTATAATTTGTATTTTTTGTTGAAACACTTCTGCAGCCCATGAGCTATATTTTCTGACAAAAAGAAAGAAAAAAACGGAAATGATGGCGATGGTTGAAAAAGCCCTCATGGTAGCCCTCCAATTACTCACGAGTTTGGGAGTTCATTCATAAAATTCCCTTCCCATGACTTTTTGATTATGGAAACAAAAATGTTTGTGCATACCATGCTCTCGCTTCACAGTCTGAATGTTATATAATGAAGCGCGTACCATCGCGATTTACTGATTTTTTTGAATCAAAAAAGCTACATTAAAATAGAACTGCTTGCCTTGATAACCGTGGTCGCTAAGGCATAAAGGGCAGTAGCTGCCACTGCTCGAAGGGTTCGAATACTACTTCGGGCATGGATGTCTGTGTGTGTTCATGTTGTATTAAAGTGTTCCCCTAACAGTTACCCCAATGTTAAAACCACAGTGGTCGCTAGATGACCAAATAGGTAAAAGCGCCCTTAAATATATATAATGAAAAGAAAAAAAATAGAAGTACTGGATGTGCTTGAGAATATCGGCGGGAGGCGTCATGTCCCCGGAGCTACCTACCCGTGGCACGCGCGGCCGCCGCAGCTGCAGATGCACTCTGCCCCGCGGCCCGGGGCGGAGTGTGGCCAGCCGCGTGACTTCCTCGACCGCGCCCGGGAAGGGGGCGGGGCGGGGGGCGGGGCGGGGGGCGCGGGCGGGAGCGCGGGAACGCGGAAGGAAGGCGTGACGTGCACTCGCGCGTTGCTCCTGCAGCCGCCGCCGCTGCACCGCGGGCCATGGGTGGGGGTGGGGGGGAGGGCGGGGGGCGGGGGGGGGGGGGTCCGGGCCCCTTCCACGCGCCGCGCTCTCCGCGCCGCACGAAATAAATGGCTCGCCGAGCGTTGCGAAACTCGTCCCCGCTGTCCTTCGGAGGCAGCGGCGGTGGAGGAGGAGGGGGAGGAGGAGGAGGCGACGGCGCGGCGGCTCGTGCTCGCAACGCGCTGTCCACGGGAGCGGCAACGACGGCCTGTGGGGGCGCGGGAAGCGGCGAGCGCTTGGGGCTTGGGGCGCGGCAGGTGGCAGCGAAACCACCAGGGTGGTCACTGCAAAACAGTTGCAAGATCAACAGCAAAGCAAATGGTTGGTGGGGTAGTGACACATTGACCTCTTTCATCCCTCTTGTAGTAGGCAAACATATCTTCCTAAATGGTCGGTTGTTTTGGCAGAGAGCAGCTCGCGACCGATATTTTGTTAATATACTCGTATTTTTTACGTCCGTTTTTATATATTGATAGTGTATTATTAAAACTCAAGTGGCGGACTAATTCACCGAGGCATAACGGGAAACTGATCGTAGCGGTCTAGAAGAGAAACAACCAAGTGATAGTCGAAGATTGTTGAAGCAAAGCACAGTGTGCCAATCACCAGGTGCAGTCAACATAAAATAAACCATGGGACGATGGTATAAGACGTTAAGGTACCATTTATCAATGAGAATGGCAGTTACGCTGTTAGATCTCGAATACGAACACTAATTGTAACGGAGGCCGCGCCCGCAGTGTTTGCAAGGAAGAGACAGAATAAAGACGAACCTCACGAAAGGAGTCTCGCTCTGCTGCGAGAGGAGCCGCCCAACTGGACTAGCGCGATCGGTTGGGGCTAGAGCGGCAGCGCAGTGCAGGGTGCGAGAAGCAGGCCAAGGTGAACTCTCCAGAGAGCACTGAGGAGTGAGATTGTGAGCTGCTTCGTGCTGTAACCGCAATGCGTAATAGAAGTGTGACTCAGCTGCTTCGCGCGGTTCGTTTGATTCTGAGGCGTCAGCGATCTCTGCAGGAGACATTGGTCACTAGTGTTGTTCACAGAGAATGTGTACTACAACAAGTTTATACAGTTGGACATCCTCTCAGTATTATATCAATATCAAACGGCGAAAACGCATCGAGTAACTGAAAAAAAAAAAAAAAAAAAACATTTTTCAGTTACTCGATGGTATAGTTAAACTAAGCCACTAAATGTGCAAGAGAGGCGAGCCCCTGCCCCAATATAATGTCGTATAACAAATTTCCCAATCCATTGGGTTTGACCAATTAATTTAAATTCTTGTAAAATTATTGTTATTAATTATTATTTGTTTATTATAACTAATACAATTTCAAAACATTCTTAATTATCCGGTTAAAAAGGGAAAAATGAAAAAATAATATGTTTCATCAGTACGGATGTGAGGCCCCTTTGAAAATGTTCGAGAGCTGGGGGGCAGCACCCCTGTCCCATCCCCTCACGCCTATGCGTGCGCGGATGACACACAAAGTTCTGGAAGCCTTTTTTTTTGCTTGAAGGCATGGAGTTCGGTGAAAGTTGTGGAAAATGCTGTTGTTTTTTTATTTCGTTTTGCTTGCCGAAACTAGTAATTTAAATTACTTTTTTGCAACATACGGGGAAAGTGTAAGTATTAAGATGCGAGTACCAGTTCGTTCATTAAGGTGAATATCTCAAACAATTAGAAAATAATTTCTGTGATTCTGTTCACGAAATTATGTCATGAAATTTCAAATTATTTCACACAACTTGTTTAGAATTACGTGTCAAAATGTAATTGTCTATTGAATGGACTGTGTTGTTGTAAATGTTTTTGAGAATTAAAATTAACTCGTCAAATTATTTTTTGAAGAATGTATCAAATGACTCTCGTTCGTTTACATCATCTATGTCCTCAACTGAGAATCCATTGTCCATTGATACGAAGCATGATTGCAGAAGTCGAATAAGAGTTTTATGTATCATTGTGTAACTTCTATAATATATAACAAAACTTCATTTTAAATGAGTTGATGAACTGAAAAGCCCGTACATTGCTTTTAGTTTGAAATAGCTGGGCTCAGCTCAACCAATCGGCCTCAACGTGGGAAAAGTATGTGGCTCGGTCTGAATGGGCAGAGGGTTGCACTGCCATGCTACGCACGCGTAACAAGTCTTCTTTATGCTCTTGGAGATCTTGATGAAGGTTCTGGGCGGATTGTGGCATTCAGTTCTGTTTCACTGAAAGAGAAAGCAACTGGACGTGCACTGCCTAGATTCCTCTCACTCATGTGAAGGCCGAAGGTCCTACGTGAAGGCTCGTGTCCACATTTTCGTTTCAAATGGTATTGAGTATGCTACTTTGTGTAGGAAACAATATTACAGATACATGCACCATCATAATTCTACTTCTGGTAAGTCCAAAAATGACCAATTCTTTATTCCGCCACGTAACCAATCATTTTTATTGTTTCTAATTATAATAAATTTATATTTTATTAAAATATATATTTTAGCTAATCAATCCCAATCGGTTGTTAGAAATGCCTTGAAAACGTTATACACATTATTCTATCCATTTTAATACATCGCGCATTTTTAATAGATCGTGTTTGCATTAATCGTAAAAAGCGACTGCTAAATAATATCGAACCCAACTGAATTAATGATTTTGGTGTCGTTTCCCGAATTCTCCTGTTTCCCTTCCTCGTCACGTGAGCGCCATGGAAATGAATCCGGGTCGAAGGACAACCGTTGAACATCGCAACAGCCGAATGCCATTTAACCATAACATGAATATACCTGTCCCTCATGCATCTTCCAGCAACATGATTCTACTCATATAGTCATGCTCTCGCTGCATGCAATGACCAGTCTACTTCGCTGACCTCGCCACTCTAGCCCAAGTGCTTTTTGCCACGAAAAGCGCGCCTATCTGCGTGCGAGATCCATGGCCCGCCGCGGAAGTCTGGGCTTTTGCTTAACGTACTCTTCACACTAGCGGTTAAGCTAGCAGTAGTGCTTAAGCAGTTTCTTCTTTGAGGGCACAGCAGACACAGGTTTTAGAAGTCTATGAAATCAGATGTTAACTGCGAGAGCTAATACGGATTTAATAATTATGTATAAATTTCTATTGGAATACACACTTTTAAATATTCCAATTTGGAAATTTGTTCTGCTCCCGAATAACTGAAACAACAAATCACGGCTTATTACTTTCCTCCTATTTCTTTCAAGCGTCTTCTACTTTCTCTCTACTGTAATTTTCTCCCGTCCATGTTACTCTGGTCTTCTTCTCACGTTCTTCCCGGTCTCCTAATTATTTTACACTTCGTCCTAAATATTATTAATTTTATTTTATCCTTCCCTTATATTCATTTATGCTTGATTTCTCTTCTTTTGACCGCGTTTCAATAATACTATTAATATGTCAGTATTATTGAAAATGAGATCAACATGCAAGTAATGATATACTATTATGAATGATCATAATGGATAATAACACACATTACTTTCGCGCACGGACCCGACGACAACGGGTGTGTACTATAGGCACAAAATTTCCTTTAGGCATTAGAGGGTTAAACCTAAAATCCTAAATCGTCAATAAAAGATGGCGAGAAGATCTCAATTTTCAAAGAATATTAAGAAGTATTTTTTTCTCAACAAATAAGAACTTTGATTTTTTTATGCAATTGCTGAAGAAAAATTTTACTTATGATGGAAGAATTCTTGGAAGTGTCGATTCATGATAAAAAATTAAATAAACTGTCAAACTACGCGCTTAACTGGCTTTCGTTTTCTTCAAGTTGTTTCTCTGTCTTGAAGAAAATATGCATATGTCTATGTAGGGAAGACATTAGAAGACTAACAAATAACACAAAGAGTAAGATATTTTCAAGAATCAAAGATGATACAGTTCTTTTTACCTCTCATTTTCCCCCTCATTCTTTTCCTAGAAGAAAACCTTCATTCAAACACATTCAAACACCTTCATTCAAAACTCATTCAAGCTCATTCGGGTTGTTTGGTTGGCTGGACGCGTCTCGTACCGAGGTCATTAGTCCCCAAAGTGTCATGCATGTGTTTTCCTCGGGAAGAGGCGGTGATCTCCCCCCCCCCGCCGTGTGGCGAGATCCGGCGCCGACCTACCGTCGGCTAGCGAGGTTTCCCTCGACCAGGTATCTCCCCCCAGCGGGGCGGGCTGGACGCTCCCGACCGGCCTCCCAGCATGTGTGGTAGTGTGATGCACGTTAGTGTAAGTGCGTGTGTGAGAGAGGTGAACAAAGGACAAGGAAGAGGTAGGAAAGAGCGCGCGCGGTCTGTGGCTCGTTTGTTAGGGTACTGCTCTGGCATTCGCCTGGTGTTGATAGGAGTAACCACAGAAAAGCACCGATCAGAGCAGCCGGCCGCTAGAATTGCCCTCCGGACAGCGACTGAATTCAACCTAGCTAAGACGTTAGTGTCGAAAATCCTGCCGCAATAGGGATTCGAGCCTAGGACCTCCTGGTCAGAGGCACTGCAGTGACATCAATTGATGCTCTGAGCCACCTCTCCCGGTGCCTATTTGAGAAGTACTTTTTGTTAGAAATAGTAGAGGTCGAAATGAGGTAGTGGCCATACCTTCTGTTTCTTGTGATCGGGACCACTTAATTAGATTTGCTTCTTCATTCCCTCAACAAGCGGGGAGCGGGGCGGGGAGCGGGGCGGGGAGCAGGGCGGGGAGCGGGGCGGGGAGCGGGGCGGGGAGCGGGGCGGGGAGCGGGGCGGGGAGCGGGGCGGGGAGCGGGGCGGGGAGCGGGGCGGAGAGCGGGGCGGAGAGCGGGGCGGGGAGCGGGGCGGGGAGCGGGGCGGGGAGCGGGGCGGGGAGCGGGGCGGGGAGCGGGGCGGGGAGCGGGGTGGGGAGCGGGGCGGGGAGCGGGGCGGGGAGCGGGGCGGGGAGCGGGGCGGGGAGCGGGGCGGGGAGCGGGGCGGGGCGGGGAGCGGGGCGGGGAGCGGGGCGGGGAGCGAGCCGCTCCTTCGAGGCTGCTTCCGCCAGGAGAGGGCGCGCGTGGAGGCGGGGGGGGGGGAGGGCACGCAGTGCGATCGCCCGGCCACGCCGCCGGCGCTGCGCCCTCTCCTCTTGACTCTTTGAACGGAATCGGCGCAGAAAAAAACTAGCATCTCGTAGAAAAAAAATTGAAAATAAATACACTTTTGGTAATTATTTCCGAAAGTTAAAAAAAAATTTAATTTGCATTCTAACTGTGAATGTTATCGTGTGTGTATGGTGTTCCGTTATTCCGTTATCATTATCATAAGATGAATACTATTAAAATCATTACCTCATTAATACTTTACAAACATTATTACAGATAATCCTTAATAATATTGGAATCAACGTGGATTAACTAAGAATTATTCAGGTACAAAAAAAATAAAATAACAACACGTATATTCCACGTATTACTTGAACGGCTGTTCATTGGTGTTTTATCTGTTTATTGCACATAACGTCTTCGATGCTTAATTATTTCTTATTCTTAGTCTACGGGTGTAAATTATTTACTTAAAGAGGGATGCAACTAACATATACATGTGTGTGTCCCTTGATGAAAAATTAGTTGTTAATCATATTAACTAGTAAGATTGTTGGTTAATTATTGTCATTACAGGTAATGGTGTGCTAGTTCATTACTAAATAAACGATTTCCCCTTTATTTCTGCTGAATTTAAAGAATAATTCATACTAATTTTTTGACATTTCTCTGGTGTTAAAGTTTAATGTTGTGTATTTCCTGAAAGAGTTTGTCATATGTAAAACTCGTTGTGGCTAGGAGATCGTTAAAGAAAAGTGTGTTGTCTAGAGAACGGTTACCACATTTCCAGTTCAGTAATTTTATTGGGAGTCAAAGAGAAGGAATATTGTTCTGCTTTTGAAAATAAATTCTTCTTAATTTTTAATTTCAATACGTTATATTTACAGTATATGTGTTTACGTGATTTTCACTGAAATTTGCATCAATGGGACCTAAGTTGATTGACACAAACAACATCTAAACTTTTCCCTGTGTTAAAACATTCTATCATTATCGTTGGTTACTACATTGTTACTGATATCCCTAGCAACGTTCAGTTTGGAAAACGAGAGCACATTACTTTTGCGATCTTTTAAAAGGCGTACATTTCTTTAAAATGTATCAAAAGAGGACCTACACTCTATTCTTCGGGTAATCGTGCAGCAATCAGGAAAATATTTGAATGTGCAGTAAGCAGGAAGTGACAATAGCAACAAGAACCAAAGAAGCGTAGATTTTTATTTTACTGTATGCGATGCGATGCAGAAAGCGTGGATGTTCATTTCGGAAATGTCTTCAAAGAGTGAAAGTCAAGAGTATGGTTTGTTTCTCCTATTGTTTTGTCTGTTAGGAATTCCTTGGACTAGACTTCGCCAGTCATGAGACATCGGCGGCAACTGTTCCAATGATGAGTGCGCTCCCGCTTTGTTTACTACTGCGTTCATTTGGAAATTTTCGCGACGAATGGTGGCGTGATGCGTTGCAAGTCGTGAAGAGCTCATTACGGCAATTCGTGTTTCCGAGTGTGCGAACCGAACGAAGGGGTCGCGTAGCGCGCGAACATTCAAGAGGAGCATCTCCAGATTTTTTGTTTTCCAACGCGGGTTCTCATCACGAGGGTTCATTTGAGTATTCTTATAATAATACAGGGGCACTTGTAGACTCTTCTAATGCCTGTAATTTCATTGTCTTCAATTGTTATTAACTTTCTTTAATTTTTGTTCATATAATTTATAATATGAATATTCTATCAATGAAATACCCAAATTTCTCTTGAATCTTGCTCTTTTATTTCTCTTTTAACAAACGATAGCCTGCTTGATAATAATAATAATAATAATAATAATAATAATAATAATAATAATAATAATAATGATAATGATAATGATAATAATAGTAATAGCAATATTTATCAAAAAACAATAGGTTTGATAGATAATTACAAGATTTATAAGATTTTTTAAACCATTATAAACCATTTGCTGATTATTACATTAAATTCGTGTTTTCACAAGAAGTGAGCGTCAGTAGTAGGTATAATTGTGAAATCGCAACTGAAAGTTCGTAAAACGGGACCCGTAAGTTCCAATCCTAGCAGTACTGAGTTGTAGACACACGTCAAGTGTCTTAGAATAAATCACGAGCAATGCCAGAGACTGATTGAGATATTCTAGATGTCAGCTCTTCCAATCGGTCAGTTTTTTCCTGCCTTCAATCCAATCCAAAAGGCAAACGTAGGAACCAGCGACAGTACCTCAAGCAACAATCCATGGACACGATTCTTCTTCGATTAGTCCCCACTTCTAGCCTGAAAGCTGGGGAATACTGGGGCAGCTGGGATCCCTACGTCTGAAAAGTGTTTTTTCTAGGTTAGGGGTATGATTTTTCTCTTATTAAAGATAAAATCGATAAACACTATTATAGATGATTTTATTTTGTCGTTGTTTTGGCAAATTCAGTTGTCGGATCTCAAATGTCAATTTACGTTTATGCGACAAAATGCATTTAGACGGAAGTTGGCGCATTATCGCGATTAGAGCGAAACTCTCGCAAAATACATTAAATTAAAAAAACAACGGAAATCTCTCTGTGTATGTACATGTATTCAAGAAAAGAGAATGTACTGAGTTATTTTAACCAGTTGTACAAATATTGCCCCGGGAATACGTTGATTAATTCTCAGACATTTTGTTTTATTTCTGAAAAACAACGCCAGATTTCTAACACCACTTGCCCCTATAATAACGTTATTATAAACGCTTCATTTATTTATATTTTATGTACTTGCCCTCTTATAATTGAAGTAAAAACATTAATTGAAATGAAATACCTGAAGATACTTCTCAGCGATTAGCTAAAAAAATTAAAACAAAATTAATGCGGTAACGGCGATAGAATTTGCGAAATTGAAGAAAAACAACTATCGCAAAACATAATGATGAAGGAAGACTAGACTGGAGATGTTTTCAGGGGATTCCCTCTTGACGTCGAAGCAGCAGGGGGAAGGAAAGGCGGCGGCGGGCGGGTGGGCGGGCGCGTCGGGTCATCGGCGAGGCCCAACGCAGAGGCCTCGACCCCTGCGGGGAGAGCTGCTTCCTCGCTCTACGCCCCCGCGCCACAAGCGGAGCGTCTTCCGAGGAGCTTGGAGTCCCCTTGTCCCCCTGACGTAGCACTCACTTCGGGCGATCTTCTTTTGCATGTTGTGTGCGATGAAATCACTTTTCCGTTTTGAAACAGAGTATGAATTAGAGGTAATGTAGGTGCTTTTCAAACTGTCTTACCCTACTTAAAATTATTCTGTCTAAAGAATCTATATCAATTGTGAAATAGGATGTATGCCATGATTCAAAATCCGTAATCGACAGAGGCGCGCAGAGAAGTCCCGTGGCAGTGGATCCACTGAGGCCTTTTATTTCCAGCAAAAGTTCTTCACCCCCTTGTACAAACAGAATTCATTTCTCCACGCATGATAAAAAACTTATAGCGGTTAATTTGAATTAGAAGTAAATACATTTTCATGTTCTGAAAGAAAAGCAATTGGGAGCTCCAATGAAGTCGGGGTCTGGGGCAAGTTAGCTCCGCCGTCTTCTGGGTACTCCTGATAAACGAGCAATGAATTATTTTCTGCCTCAATGATTTTATGTAAAGATTTCTCATCCAAACAATGTATTCTCGTTTTTTCTTGAAAGACCTGATTTACTTATTTGTTGAAGCGCTTCGGATATCTCGAAGACCACATTTCAGGAGGGATGGTGGGCGACCAGTTTGAGTGGCAGTGGTCGCCTTCCAGCGTTCGATCCCCGACGAAGCCCAGTGACGTTTGTGTTGACAAAGAGTTTCGAGAGACGTTTTCTAGCAGTGTTCCGTTTCTTGTGCCCTTCATTCCATCTTCTCCATCTTCATGCTTATTACTCACCACAACATCATCTCCATTATCCTTACATCTCAATATAAAGGCATCGGGGGAAAGCCGACGTCGTCTCTGCTGGGTGCACTGACGGCCATGGTTCGTCTCCGTCTTCTTGCATAAAAGTACGAAGTAGATGGCGGCGAATTGTTACAATTTGAAAAAACCGCTGAACCTTGCTCATGGTCTGCGCGGCAATTACAAAAGCAATTGAACGAATTCCATTTTTTCGATTTTCGATATATACGAAAACTAAAAATAATACTTCGTTTCTACGTGCTTGATGCTATGAAGAAAGCTCTTCACAAATAGTGTTTCAGCAGCAGTATATATGATTGTTCTAATCTTTATAATTGACTAATTGACTATTTCTATATCAAGACAAATATTCTAGGTCGAAATGATGAAAGAGAATAATTTTATTACTTAGCTATATATTACTGTAACGAAAATTAAGAAAACGGGTAAAGTAGAATTATTATATACAATTAGTATTTTATAGTATTAATTCGTTGGTTTATTACAAAGTGGAACGAAAGACATTTCATCGCCGAAAAACAATGTACCGAGATTATCTATCATATCTCACTTTATATCGCACAATTGTGATATGGTGTAAATAAATTTGGAGCTTTTATAGAACATTTCGCGCCCGAATTATTACCAAAATGGACTAATACGTATCGACTCTGCAAAGAAAATTAAACAATCCATAATAATAATAATAATAATAATAATAATAATAATAATAATAATAATAATAATAATAAACTGGAATATTGTCAAAACTTCTGTTTAGCGAAATTATTCAAAAAACACTTCTCCTCTTTTATATCAATAGCGCTAAACGTTTTTCATCAGAATATTTACTACTTTACCTACTACGAGGAGAATTTTCGCGGTCATGCTGAAATCAAGTGTTCTTAACCCTTAGACTGCCATGTGTATCAAATTGATACAGATTTTTTTCGCCAGGCGAGGCTACGTGTATAATTTTCATGCAGATATAATGGTACTTCTGCATCAAAAAACGGACGTGGCCTGGGAGCGAATTGAGATTAACATACTTGGCAGTCAAAGGGTCTCTGCCCAGCGATCACAGGTGAAGAGTTCTCTGAGCTAGTCCTTTACATTTAGTCCAAACAAAAATGACATTACGAGAACGTTTTCTCTTAGCATAAGTAACTCATGAAAGGCGATATTCGCAGAACCCATGAGATTTTCATTTGGGAAAGCAGCCCGGGTGAGTCGTGTGGCCTGACGTCTGAGGAAAGACCGGCGAGGAACAACGTCAGCTCTGAAGACGATTTCTTAGGAGCCGCGGGAGATCCCGTGCTCTGACTGAGGGGAGTTGCCAATATTTGATTGGATGTCCAAGGTTAAAATCCTCGCCACTTTTTAAAGGATTGCAAGAGGCGATTACTGCAACGTTTGATCAGGATAAATAATTTTCATTGATCTGGGGGTTTCGAATACAGAGTGGTGATAAATTATGTTCCATTAGAATTTTCAGCATTGCGACAGCTGTTCGTTTAGTAGGGTTGGCTCTTCAAAGGAAATCCATTAAACTAAACAACTTAAGTGTTTGACTTGTGTACACGTTTTGACATAGAATAAATATGTTACATGAGAATATTTCTGTTTTTTTATTTTTAAAAGATCGTTAATTCGATATTTATTAGGTTTTTCCTAAAATATTTTGTTCGTAATTGAATTAATTTACTAGTTTTCGTGATATTAAACGTCAAATGTAATTTCGACTTCATTTTTTAAAATTGTTTTTTATACATTTGTTAATACCTCTCAGACCTTTTTAAAACCTGTTCAGGAAATGGATATCCGCACTATGGTCATTATCAGTAGACTTCGCATTTTTAGGAAAAAAATTTAAAAATGCCCAAAACCTTTTATATCCTTTGACGGAGAGACAAGTGAAGTATAAACACATTTTCACATTACCTTATCAAGGAAGCACATTTATTGGCCACACAGCAAGTGATGGCGTGGAAGTGTGTGTGTGTGTGTATGTGTGGGGTTAAAAAGAACATCTTCCCCCCTCCCAATCAAATGTAATAAGACAATGGTCTGTAAAAATTATTTGTTGAATGTTAAAAATTGTTTTTATCGAATAGACTATGAAAACGCCTCTTTTATCTAATGGGCTCTATGAAAAATTAACAAGTATTTTATTGAAATTACTTCTGCTTCACAAACATTCTCTCATTCTTGATTTCGAGTGTGCGGTATCGAAGAAGAGGGGGATAAATTGTACAATACATAGCAAATATTCAATGGTCATAGAAGCGTAGAAGCATTACATTGTTTTGTAGGAAATCTTCCAGTAACACACATTACAAATCCGCGAATGAAATGTTCAGTTTCTATGTATACATTTTAAAATGAAACGAAATATGAAATAAAAATGGAATTATAGATAAAATATGTAATGATAGCAAAATATGTAAAACAATAATGGTGGTAATTTATTTAGGACGCCTTGTTAACTGTAAAAGGTATTACTGAATGCAGGTACCCTTTGTGTGTAAAATGCCCTTACCTCCGCGGGGGGGGGGGGGGGGGGGCGCTCTCGGCCGCGCCGATGACGGGGCCCGGGGGGGCCTCTGAGGCTGCGAATTGGCAGTCGCTTTGGCCTCCGCGCGGGAGGGTCGCGGGTTTGCGTGCCGGCCACGCCGGATTTCCCTCGCTAGCGAGAAAGCAGTCTTCCGGCGTTCCTCCCTTCAACACCAGTTGAACATCTGAGTGGTACTATTACGAACGCGGAAATAAACATCCATACAAAAATAAACCAAGTAGCCCATACACCACACAATTTCTCCCAAAACCTAACAGACATTCCAGCAGCATCCCATTTTAAACTAGCGAAAATCCCAACCCAAACCCGAAAAGAAAAAAAAAATTATTTCCCTGGGAAGCTTTTTCAAAATCTTATCGAACCATGATGCATGATCCCCAGGTGCTCACCTAGAGTGTCCCCTTTAACGTGTGGATTAATTTAGCTTTGATTTTTAAGTACATATGCCTAGAGTGCTTATGCTGAACGATGTAATCCATCTGAAAGAAACAAATACGTTTAATACAACAGAAACGGATCGTGTGCAGTGCTTGTCCCATCCGCTCCCCTTGCTCCCACATTCGCATGCACGCCCTGACCTTCCGCCGGGGGCGGTGCCCCGCGGAGGGGGGAGGGTTCGGCGCCTCTCCTACTACACCCTGCACCACACTCGTGCCACGCCTGCAATCACTCGAGACGTCTTCAAACCAGCCACACATTAAGGGCAAACTAAATGGATTTCAAGCGGCACATGTTTCTTTCACTCGGGTCTTTTACCGACTTTTATCGGAATGTAGACGAACGCAAACATTCAAAGCAATTTCGCGAACGCTTAACCATACACACTGTTGGGCAAGCTTTACACATCATAGACGTTTCCGCAGTTATCATGTAATGTCTAGCATACTTTAGGGCCAGAGTTGGTGTTTATTTTGTGTTCAGAAACAATGTCCAAACCGATGAGGCCCCGGAGCTATATATTTTCGTAAACAAAGAATTATTTGCATACTCAGCGTTCCCTTACTAAATTTTTGTGATGACGTTACGTCCGGTTTGAACGCAGATTTGAACAACAAACGCTTGAACGTGATATGAAGGAAAAAGGTATGTTTCTCCTTCTCTACAATTGCGGGGATGACTTCAGTTAAATTAGTGTCCGATAAGAATGTAATTTCCGCCATGTATTGCATATAACAATAAGCGGGATATTTTGAGAAATGAAACCAGAGAACCGTGTTTATTTAACAAGGTGTTCAAAACGATTGATGCAAACTGGACTGGTGTCATATTTCAGAGTAACAGTGATGAATAAGTGACTAGCATGTTAGAAACGGACTGAAATGCAATTGCATGAAGTTATATTAACTTCCTGGTTCAATAAATAACTTAAAAGCTTATCGGAAGTCATTTAACGCAAGCAACATAATATGTTTCTTCTATTCCGTGAGTATGAACGTATTCTGTGTTTCTATAACAGGAATGCATTTAAAGAAAAACTTATAACGGTGGACCATTTACTTTGAACATGGAACTTCAGTCTCCTCCTTATATCTCAAGGCGCGTCATCGGCTAAGGTCGTTAATCCCTAAAGTGTTGTGCATGTTTTCCCCTCAGAAGATCTTTCCCCGCCGGCTGGTGAGGTCCGACGCGGACCTTCTCGTCGGCCAGCGGAGCTTCCGCCAAGCAGGCTCCTCCCAGCAGCCCCGCCCCAGCCGGGACAGCTCTGGCTCCCGTCCGGTGTCTCGGCAAGTGCGAGTTTGTGAGTGAGTGGCGAGGAAAGGACAAGGAAGTGGAGGACACTCATGCGCGGTGGGTGGCTCCTGTGATGCGGTTCTGCATTCGCCTGGTATTGAATGGAGAAACCACGAAAAACTACCGATCAGAGCAGCGGAGCGCTAGAATTCCTGCACACAGCGACTGAATTTGTCCTAGTTATCTAGCTAGAGTCGCAAACCTAGGATCTCACGATCAGACGCAGTGCAATGATATCAGTTTATGTCTTCAGCCACCTCTCCCGGTTGCTCGTTCGACGTTAGGAGTCAGTTGTCAACTACGTTCACGTTCAAAACACTTACGCACGGCTCCAGCCTTTACGCTGTGCAGCGCTGACTGAAGTCGCTTGCGGAGTCGCGTCGAGGGCGCGGCGCGTGCGCCGAAGGGCTCTGGGCGCGGAGCAAAGGCACGCGCGTGCTCGCAGCCCGTTCCCGAGGACCCTCGTCCGAAGCTCGCCTTCAAATCCGTGTTTACCTCTTGAGCTCTCGAGCATTCGAGACAGGTGCGCCAGTGCTCCACAGCAGATCCCCCTTTGGCCGCTCGCACCACCGCCTCTGCCCGTGCCCGCGGACGGCGCCCGGATTAACATGGTTCACGGAGAACGGGAAGAGTAATAAACTGCATTGCGTAAAGCCGTCACGAAAGATGCAATTGGTTCTACTTTTTTGTTTTGTGTGACGCCTTGAGTTTTAAGTGATTCATTTTTTTCTGGTTTCTTCTTCTTTGTTGGTTGGGCTCTTTGGTGTTCAGTTCTGTCTGTATTCATAAAAAAGGGCGAGATTCTTGTGATGATGCATCAGTGGGGTGGGCTCTCTTCTCAAGAGTTGGGAACTATTGGTTACTGAATAAAGGAACTTCATGTTGATTTTCTAATTGTTGTGACAAACATGGTTATCAGCTGTTGGATTATTGATGTTCTTCAGTTTCATTATTATTTACGGGCTTCAGTGGACACTGGTTTGCAATATGACCATTGTCTTTACAGATAAAACATGACATGTCTGCAGTGAAGAATATTCTGTATGATATGTTATCATAATATACGGTAGTTTCCCTATATGTTTAGGGGCTATATAAACTGGCCTTCTAAAAATCATTGTATGGGAGAAACCAGGTTCACTTATACCAGCTTTTATAAAGAATATTTTAGTTGATATGGTGATACTTTTGTCATTTAGTTATTTTTCTATTACTTCATGCGGTATAACTGGGCGAACATTTGAGATTGTTACTTTTTTGTGTTTAGTGATGATCGGTCTAACACCTAATTTGTAGTTCTTAATTTCTATTGTTGGATTATGTTCTATGAATCTGTCAGTGATAGCTTGGTTGGCAAAAAATATACAAATTCTGTTATTTGATATGCGGGATATAAATCTAATATCTGTGGCATTTACAATCATTGCAATTTTATTAATATACTCTTTTATGGATAAGCCTTCTTGTGATTCAATTATAGTAGCTTGTTGTTTTGATAGAAAGACTTCTGATGTAGTTGCATTTGAATTAGATTTTCTTACTTGGGTACGTTGATTACTAGTGCTAGTGTAGGTTGTGGATGACTTGCTGAATGAAGATTCTTTTGCTGCTGTCTAGGTATTCATCTCCAATGCACGGTCTGGGGTGTTGTTGGTTCGGTTGGAGGTTAGGTTTACCTTATTGTCAGATGAAGCTGTATCTTACAGATTAGCAATTGCAATTGCTGATCTTATCTGTTATCTTGATAGATAAGCCGGACGATGGAATATATATTTATGTATCAAATGATTGTGTATTAGTAGCACACCTAGAACACTTAGAAATATTTCAATACAACTCGCAACTCTGTATACGAACGATATTAGGTTTTAAATGAAGTATATTTCACACTTTATACACAACGTAAAATAAAAATGTAATAAAGTGCGATAACAATTTTCTAATAAGCTATGTTGAAAGCGATTAGAGAATTGTGAAATATTAAATATTATACGAAGTTGACCAAATTCAGGTTTTTATGCATGAATTTTAATAATTTCTTAAAACATTTTTTCAACTTTTCTTTTATTGCGAGTTTAGTGTTTTATTTTGATTTTTTTTACGAGTAATATATCACCCTCTCAATAAAGTTTACAGACGTTTTAACAAAAGATGAGAAAAAGAGTTGTAGACCTCAACACAATAGAAGCAGAAGCGGGTTTTTATACTCCATCTCACAAAAAGAAGTTATGTAATGGCGGAGAAATATATTTTTTGTGAATTGCGAACAACCGCAAAGCCCTTCTAGCGCATACTCCCTGGTCACCTGGCGAGAAGTCGTACTGGGTGTACGAAAAGGCGTCCTCTAGAGATGGTACTGAAATTCTGCCACTGTCTTTTTGCTGCGGTGTCAAAGAAGCTCAGAAAATGCGGAATGCATCCTCCTCGAGAATCCAACTCGCGCTTACGGATGATCATAGAGCCTGAGAGACCTTTGGATGCCTAGTTGCTGAAAATATGCCATAGGGAACAGAGATACTGCAAAATGCTACTTTAAAAAAAAGTTTCAAGTTTCACTGTTTGGAGAGGAAACAAATTAAGTAGGGATAAAAGCAAGAAGGCAATTCAACCATGTCTTCAAGAATACTTAAGTGAAAAGAAAGCTTTTAAAGATATCAATTGACTGAAAAGTTAGGAAGCCGTAAAATGGAATTCATCATTATATTATAATTCAATAACGGTCAAAAGAATAATTTCTTAATATCATACGATCGTTCCCAAACCCACACATGACTTGCAAAATAAGTCTAAAACGTCCAGAATGACTTGTCGATCTGAGTTCATTCAATGTATACTACGCAAAGATCCCTCCCAATGTGTTATTCTGCACATTTTCGTTTAATTGCATCAATAGCGTACTACTTGAATCTTTATCCACCTATTTAGAAGCACAGTACTGGGTGATTTGAAACCACTTTGAATTTCTCGTAGGAAACATAAAAAATACACTTATCATTTTTTCGTATACATCTAGTGCTTATGCGAGACGTTAAGAGTTATACAAATTAATATTTTGCCCCACCTGTGGAAGGGCTCTTTGCGTAAGAGAATTTTAATCGTGCTCCCCACATCATGGATTCATAAAGCATATAGACAACCAAGAGAAAAACAACCCGCGAGCAAAGCCGTGCATTGCAAGCGTGGAAATATTAGTTCAGGTTTGTCGTCATGACGTTCCCCCACTAGCGGAAGGAAAAATTCCCAACATGTTGGCAAGAAGGTCACGTGCGCCAATAAAAACTGGCACTGCGTCGCCACCGAGCTGGATTCATTGCCATGCGACTGAGTTCTCAACATTCGCAAAATTATTCATTAATTTCCATATCTTTGGGGTTTACGCGATGGTTATCGCCCGTATTCACACGCATTGAGGCGCCCTTGGCCGGGCGGTGCCACCTCCGCACTCATCAGCGGGCGTCGTGGCTGCCGGGCGAAGCGACGGGGCGGGCGGGGGGGCGACGGGGGGCCCGCCGGCCAAGGGCAGCGGGTGCCATCGCACGCGGGGGGACGACTGGCAGTGGGGCGGCGGCGGGATGTGGGTCGAGGCCAGGCACGGGCCCCGGGGGGCGGTCGCGGCTTCCGTGGGCGCTAGACGCCGTCGCCTAGTCGAGGCTGCCGGCTCCTAGGCCCAGTCCTAGATGAAAAAAGAGTTTCATGTAGGCGTGATTAGGCGAGAGATACGTAGTTGAAACATGACGTACGCCAATTACTTCATATTATGAACTCGGTGTCCTTCTCAACTTGGTCGTCATTCTTTTCAGTGCGTTATCGATAACGGGTAGTGGCGGCCAGTTATAGTTGCTAATTATAATTTACTGCACAACTCGTTGTGGTGGGTGATTAATTTGCTTCCCTCTCAACCCCAGCGTGCGAGATCGTTTTTGTTGGTACGTCAATTTTTAAGGGGGGAAATTTTATAAATGTCGAGCAAAATCCGACAATTCCTGTCGGGTAGCGGTAGTATCCTACATTCGCTTACCGTGGGAAGTAACGTATAAATATTATAGAGACGCTTCCTGCCAACGATTGTGCTGTCATCGACGGGAGTCTATGAGGTGCCAACTAGAAAACTTCCAGCCACTCCGCTCACGTCGGAAGTGGACGATTCGTGTCCGCGCATTACATACACACACAAACGATTTCGAGAACTCAAAACTGTCCTTCCGACAAACTTTGAAATACGTCTTATTGGGTATTATGGCGATTTACCGTCGCCTTCCGCATCACAGACCCGTAATGAGAAACAATCATGTGTTTGAAATATTAGCACTTCGTTGTACAATGTTGTTCCTTCAGCAGTCATCTACGATGGAATGACTGCTAGTCGCCTTCTATGATATGTCTAATGGGATGGAAATTAAACACTAATAAATTTAAGAAATAAAATAATAACTTAAGAGAATATGAGATACTTTCAGAAAATAAAATGTTCTGTCAACTTTTTTCTCGCTTGATGCAGAATCGTAGCATTGATTATCCTTCAACCAATACGCATTACCGTTTATTGAGCATACATTTATTATTAAAGCAAGAAAGCTCATACGTATGGACACTGCAGTTTCTCTCTCTTGGAAACTTTCTATTGAAAAATGTTTTTTTTAATTTTTCTAGTATAGAGCTTGCTTGTCGGCATTTTATCAAATGGCGATCGTGATCACTAAAAGGTCAATGAAATCTTGCATAATCTTGCATAAAGTGAAATTTTGAAATCTTTACTGTCTAATTAGGTTCATCGCAAATTGCAATTTTGATTATTTATGATTATTTATTAAATAGTATATTTGATTAATATTTTATTATTTACATTGCAGTTATATCAATCGCCAGAAATAAATCTTAATTTCTGGCGGAGACTGATTTGTTTCGCTTCTTCCGAAAGTTGCATTCCTCTTTTAGCCTCTTTTTCTCCATTTTCTTGAATCATTCATAACTTCTCCAATTGGTAACCAGATCTTGTTGAAGAGCTTCACAACTATATATAGTAAATATGTTACATGAATGTAAAGTGTGAAAAAAATGTGATATGAATGATGTTAGGTGGTTAAGTTCTTTCCGATCTTCAGTATTCCCAATTGGCGAGGAAAGATATACAGGGGGTTGGTGGGTAAACAGTTTCTGTGATGAATAACGTGATGAATTCTTGAATGGTTGGTGAATAACTCGGCAACAAAGTGACCAAGTAATTTGTATCCACTTTAGGAAGTTGATCCGTTGACACCAGTTAATCTAATAACTCGGTAATTTCGTAGACTCCGTACGTACATCGTTGTCACTCCAGCGGAAGTTCTCTGCGGTTGGGTAAGACTTCTCCGTCCAGCGAGATGGACATCCACAGCCACGGAAGACCAAGATTTGAGCTCTCGGCCATTTGGACCAAGTTGTGAAAGTAGCCAAAGGCAATCGATTAAAAACAGTCTGATAACGATTTACTAATAAAAAAGTATTTAAGTATCAATGTAAGAAAAGTATGAATTGGTGCTACATTTATTAATATCTCTTAATATCGATAATTTGTTTGTAAACACAAACAATTACATTCTTGGAAGATTTAAATTCAACTTTGGGAAGCAATCCCACAATGAATATCATTCTCCAGTGCACATAATTAAATTCAAATTACAAAGAGGCTTATATCAAGAAAATATGTGTTCTTGAAAACACGAAAAACAACTGTCGGAAAAGCAACTGGTTAGCTTTGTATGCATAATGCGTATTAGCATTTTTATTTGCGCCCGTGTTGATTTATAGGTTAACACGATAGTACACCATTATATTAGCTTGAATAGCCTATAGTTAGGTTATATAACACTATATGGTTACGGTTGCTGAGATAGCTTATTGTCCCTATTCTGATAACATGCCCGCTGACCACTTCTGACGAGGATGGGTTGCGGAATATTTTCGAACTAGTACCGCATGGGTGCCCTGGCTGTGTTGGCCCATTGCCACTCCAACGACTCTGCCTGCGAGGTCCTAGGGTGCCGCTCCGACGGTTACGGGTTTTCTACACGAGCTACATAGCAAGGTCGACGTCAGCCCCAGTTCGCTAACAAACGGGCCACGGACGGGGTGCGATCTTCCTTTCCTTACACACACTCACACTTGCACGCATTACATCGCCCCCCATGCCGGGTGATGAGGCCGGAGCGACGCCCCGCTGGTTGGAGGAAGCCTGCGAGCTGATATGAGGGACGGCGCCGGGTCCCGTCATCCAGCCAGCGAACACTGCCCCCCCCCCGCAATAAAACATCCACTACGCTTACCAGAATAATACCTTAGTAGTTGCCGCGCCTGCAAACGCTATCAACCTGGAACTTGGGGCGTCCCGTAGGTGGAGTTTCGAAGTCCTTGTGCCAACGCCGATGTCACTGCGCCGCCCGTCGCAACATTAGGCATTCATTTCGTCGCTATCGCCCCTTCGAATGTAATCCTTAATGTCAAATATCTTCTCGCATGGAAACAATTTTACATACAAACTTTTTGCAAAAGCAGAGAACCTCCAGAATATGGAACAACAATACCAAATCATTAGTAATAGTTTTGGGGAAAAACAGAACAAAACTAATTCTATAATTAATTGTGTTAACTGGGTTTAAGATCAATTCCAGTGTGGCAGACATATCACACGATTTAGCCGAAAAATATATCCCTGTCCTGTAAATTTTAATTCATTTTTTTGTTCATGATTGAAAAGACTCACAAGAAAACTACTGGATGAATATTATATTCCAGTGACCAAGCCGCCAGTGAAAGCCGCAAAGTATCCCTGGAACAGTATTTGTGAATATCGACAAGACCTAATATTGATATAAAGATAATTCGCTCCGAAACCTTGAACCGGCGCTTCGATGGCTCGTAATTGCCCCGCGCGCGCGTGGAGTAGTTGCGGGCTATGAATAGCGTTTGTTTTGATGCAGGCGGAAGTAGGGCAGCGGGCCTCGCGCGGTGCCCATTGATTGGCGGAGACCTGCGTGCACTTGGGCTGCGCACTTGGGCTTCCTTTTCCTGACTTGTGACCTTGTCTCCGGCCGCCCGACCCGCTGCCCGACCCACCTCGTCCCTGGAACACGCAAATTAAATTACTCTCAAAATATATTTACGCCAGTATTTGCACTTCAGGGCTTGTATGCAGTGAAACATACATTGTATTGCTCATTAAGAATGTTAACTGTTTTAGCTTGACCTGGTTCGAAGTGGAGTCGTAGAAATGTGCCGAAGATGAATATTTTAGAATTTGCGCCACCACCTTTGCATTAATTTAAGCCAACAAAAATTCAGAAGAAGAGGACAGTATAATGGAATAGTTAAGCAGCAATGGTAAGTTGTCTGTAGAATCAGAGAAAAGGGTAGAAACTTTTCATTCAAGAAAATCGATGTAATTGTGCGCAACGACTAGAGTAATGCAATAGTTTTCAACATGGATGTCATGTCTAGAACGATGTCACATTTTATAAAAGTTATTCAGCGAATGATTGCTATGAGGAGGAGGATTTTGCAATAGGTTAAAGATAATGTTCAAGAATTCAAGAGTGAGTTGTGATTTGCCGGTCATGTTACGGCGTCCAAACACAAGTGAGGTCCTCATAAAATGCAAAGTAGTTTTGTAAGGATTTTCCTTGACAGTATTGTTGCTTTTGCCGTCTCCTCCTCCCGGAAGCGCCAATGCAGTCGCCATCCACTGCCCTGCGCTGCCTCTCTCGGGCTCTTTCCAGCTCTCAACGGCCTCCGCAATTCAATCTACTCACATACTGCAGCCTGGATACCTATTTTCAGAATTTTAATTTATATTTACGTCATGTTACGTACCGCGCATGAAGAACATACAATAGGCTAATTTTGGACGCTTCGGCTGAAAAAGTCGAGCAAATAGTCCCGGCTACCAACACCGTGTGATGTACGCTTGTGCGAGTCAGGAGGTTTTCGACTCTTGATAACTGAATGGAGACAATTGAAGGGACATGAAAATTGATCATGATAAGATTGACTTTTATTTTTGCAATTTCCGTGCTAGAATAGAATTAACCTATTCCTGACCATAACTGTCCTATTATGCCGACCATTGGCCTTACGACTATCTGGGCGGTGCAAGCAATTACTAGCAATTTTGATGTGTAGCATGCAAATGTCAATCTGTTAATCTTATATATGAGAGACTACTTAGAAGCAACATTGCAACTCGAATCTCGATCATCGGTCCTCCCACAGCTTTGAGTGCAGTGTGTAGTGTCATGAACTACCGAGGTTGGTTGCACATACTTTCACGTAACGTTGAACACTTGGTGGCTCCCACATATTATCAAGCGAGTGATAACAGAAACGAGAGCTCGCTGAGCCCACCGAATCCATAGCGTTGGGAAGTTTGACTGAGAGGGGAGCTAGAAAAGTTTAGATAAGCCAAAAACCGATGTAACAATAATTAACTTGTAGGTCGGGGCTATCAATATTTTTTGAACAATCGTCATAAAATATGTATAAAACTAGTACAGCCTGAAGCATCCAGTGGGTATTTTCGGATAAAACTTTTTTCATTCTATGTACGTTTACAATAAAAGACATTTTCAACATAATACTCGCCTGACATATACATCCTCGAGTTAATGAGCTTCACGAAAAAGTATCGACAGAAATACTTAAAATAAATCTTTAGTGTCTTATTACAAAATACGGTTGAATGTGGTGTCTCATTATAAAGTAAGGTTAATTATCGTCAGTCTGATATATCAAGTTGTAACGACTCACATTGTGTGAGAAAGTAAGTGAAGTAATTCACAGCATTGGCGGTACCATAACACTTGAAAAACTCTTTTGTTTAGAATTATTATTCCAGAATGCTTCTAGAAGGATCCGACTAAAATTTTATTCATCAATTCTTGTGAAGAGGAACGATAGGTGTCGTTCATTACCTCGCCCCAACTTGTTTTATGTGCACAAATACGATTTTTTCTCGAGAATTCTTTATTCGAACGTTTTGAGTGGATCCGGATTATGTTCAGTTCCCCCACTAGGAGACCGAGCCAGAACACGCCACTCAAGTCGCCCGGACTGGTGGGCCGGAAGAGCGACCTGCACCGCGAGAGTCAGTCGGAGGCGGCTCACGCACGAAGAATTCGAAGCAAAAGTTGTTAGAATAGCCCGAGATTTGCGTAGATGCAGAAGGAACGGCTTCGTGGAGGAGGCGCGGGGGGCAGGAGCGCGGGGGTGGGCGTGGCGTGTGCGTCACGTGGCCCAGGGAGCACACAATCGCTTCCTCTGCCCGTCCGCTCGCGCCGGCCCAGCTGCTGCCTTTGGCGGATTGCGCTGCTCCGCGACGCGCGCGAAAGACTACGCATCGACAGAGGCGCTCGCTTGCCCTACCAGTTGGGCGAGCGTGAATGCAAGCAAATTTCGAGGAAATGCCTGTTATGGGCCTAAAGGAAGTGGAATGCGGTAAACAGGATGAATCATTGCACTCCAGTTGCGTCAGTACGGGCGAGAAGAGCGACATTATTCAATGGTTTACATTGGAGCCACCAAAATAATGGAAGTTACAAATCCTGTGGGTGAGGTAGGAGTCATAGATTTTACAACTTACTTCAACTGAATGGACAGCAGAAACAACGAAAGGATTCCAAAAATTATTCAATACGTTAGAAAATTTTTGGATGTTTGTAGTTGGCAGAAATAGCTCGTCGCCATTGCAAACGTCGCTATTCCATTGCAGTTCCGCTCCCTGCTTCTCCACAGCTTTTACGGCGTCGCGGGTCGCAGTGGAGCCTTCTCGTTTCGCCACCTTCTTGCTCCTTCGTCCGCCCCCCCCCCTCCCGCTCCCCCTTCCACACGTCTTCGGAGCGAAGCGCGCCGCCGCCAGCCACTCGCTCCTCATCGCACTGCTCCGGCCACAACGACCAGGGCTCTCCGGAACAACATTGTTTTTACAAATGATGAGCAAACGGGTGTAGAATCCATTATTGATCCTGTCGTATCAATGATTCGTGATTTCTGCCTGATTGACTTTTTCAACAATGGAATTCAGTCAGGAAATCTTGTTTTGTGAAATTGAACATACATTTGAAACTTGTAATGGGAGCACGTACTCATGAATTAAGAGTATGATTGTGTACAGCATCCAGAGTTAAGAGTCCTACAACATGAACTCGTTTATTCACATCCAACAATTTGCAGCAAACGCGGAAGTTGCGCATCATACGAATTGTAGCACATGGATGATTCAGTAAACGTGACAAACAAGCCCCGTGTTTACACCTTGACGTAAGTCGTCCTCCCGAAAACCAGCGAACGTTCGTGATTCACGGCGAAACTCCCGCAGCAATCGTATTGGAGCGAGCTGGCGGGTGGGCGGCGAGTGGGCGGCGAGTGGGACGCCACGTGCTGCGGGCCCGCGTTAGTCAGAATCTTCCGCGCATCGCCCATGCACCCGCCGGGCCCCGCCGCGCCCCTCCCATCGCCTCCCATCGCCCCTGCTCCCGCAGCCCGCCCGCGGATCCTATGTTAGTCACGCCGCGCCGCTGGCTCCACGTGTCGGGGAAGGACACGGCGCTCAAGGGCGCCTCGCCCGGACGCACGCGCGCGTTTGCGCCCCCCCTCGCCCCGCCCCGCGCTGCCCCGCCCCCCGCGCGGCGCAGCGCGGCGCCTGCATTTGGGCGCTGCTTGTGCTGCAACGGCGCACGCGGCGCGGCGCGGAGCGGCGCAGCGCAGAGGCAGCGCGCCAGTTGCCTCCACGGCCCCTTGCAGCGGCGACTGTCTTGCTCTCTCTTCCTCCTCTCTCTCTCTCGCTCTCTCTCTTCCTCCTCTCTCTCTCTCTCTCGCTCTCTCTTCCTCCTCTCTCTCGCTCTCTCTTCCTCCTCTCTCTCTCGCTCTCTCTTCCTCCTCTCTCTCTCGCTCTCTCTTCCTCCTCTCTCTCTCTCTCGCTCTCTCTTTCTCCTCTCTCTCTCTCGCTCTCTCTTCCTCCTCTCTCTCTCTCTCTCGCTCTCTCTCTTCCTCCTCTCTCTCTCGCTCTCTCTTCCTCCTCTCTCTCTCTCGCTCTCTCTCTTCCTCCTCTCTCTCTCTCGCTCTCTCTCTTCCTCCTCTCTCTCTCGCTCTCTCTCTTCCTCCTCTCTCTCTCTTCCTCCTCTCTCTCTCTCTCGCGCTCTCTCTTCCTCCTCCTCTCTCTCTCTCTCTCTCTCTCGCTCTCGCTCTCGCTCTCTCTCTCGCTCTCGCTCTCTCTTTCGAGTGAGTGAGTTGAGTGAATATTCATTTTAGTGTGGTGCGTGTTGTACCGTGGGAGGTGGCGGTGTTCGCCCCCCGCTGGGATGTGGCATGAGGGGGCGAATCCCCCCGCGGGGAACTAACCTCTCGGCCGCTCTCCCAAAACGCGTGCTCATTTAGTAAATGTCACGCACATTTGTGGAAGAGGAGAGGATGGGACAAGTTACGGGAAGGAAAAATCGCCCATGGTCCCGCGCGAGAACACACGGGAATCTCATGATCAGAGCAGCGGCCGCAACAACGCTGCCCCGACCCAACTCCCCACCTCGCCGTCTCTCGTTCTGTGTTACGTTGCCCACTTGTTTCCTATTCTGTCCTGCTGTGGTAGGTGTTCCTTCCCTGCCTCGCCGTTCATCCCGTTTCACGTTCTCTGATATGCGTCGTCTTACTTTCTCCCCTTTCCCTCTAACTGGTGTGTTTATCCTCCAGGGGTCGCCCCCGCCCTCACCTGCTTTTCGTGGCACCGGCCTCCGATGGCGGTCGCTTGCTGGGGCCCAGCCAGCCTTCTCCCCATCCCCTGCCGCCGTCTCTTGCGAGCGGCTTCCCCCGATACCTTTTGTGTCGCAACGTTTTGCCTGCCGGCGGTGGCGGCTCCTGTTCCTGTCTTCGCCCTCGGTTTCGAACTCCCGTCCACCCCTGCCCTGCCCTCGCGCCGCGTGTCACCGGAAGTGGCGTGAAGGAAATGGCCGGAAGCGCACGTGACAGGGCACGTGGCGCAGTGACCAAACATTTGTTATGAAGGTGATAAACAATTTCTTTAATGTCGATTCGGAAATACTTAACTTAATTGTTATTCTGTACTTGAGATCATGTCGAAGGCAGTTCTGGTAACCTTCCATGTTCTGGTAACCACCCACGATTTAATTACGTACCGACTTGTTGAATAAATGCTAGAGAGAAACAGGATTGGTGTGGGATAAGATATTGGGAAGCCCCATTTCCAACTAGTTTTGACTAGAGTTCATCAGGAAATTCAGATCTATGTCTTGCTCCCCAATCCGTTATCTGTTACTGGTCTTGAAGAACCAGTATTCGATGATACTTTTTAAGTTTTGAGTTTCTTATATATTACGAATAGAGGCAGGACTTTTAGTGGCGAACATTTGCTAATTTAGGTGCTAAAATGGGTGACAAAAATATTAAAGTGCATGTTTAGGTGCAAAAAATAAAAATTGGTGCATGAATAGGTACAGATATATTACATGATTTTATACCATGTGCATATCATTACAAATTTATATGAAATGTTGAGGGAAAAATAGGTAAATTTGTTTTTAATCGGGTTCACATCATCAGTGATATCACCGTTATCTGTGCTATAAAAATAAATATTGAATTACATTGTACATCTCAATGTTAAGAAATCTAAATTAAATGCCTATGTCAGAGAGTTTTACATGCAGAAAAATATGTTTCTACGTTCTTTGACACTAGTGGGGGCAATTCTAACATCTTTGGGGCAATCCTTTCTTCTAATGGCAAACCTTCAACGCTTGTAACCTTTAAAATATCTGAATTTTGTTCACACAATGCTCGAATTTCTGAAGAGCAAATCCTTGTTAAGTCTTCTTTCCTTCCGCGAAACTTCACCACTGTTCATCGGCCGGCAGTTGCGCCTTCTCCAGTGAAGCAACTACGGGAGGGGCAGCAGTAGAAGCAAAGTGATTTGAAGGAGTGAACACACACGAGTTACTTGCAATGCGGCATTGTGCAGAAGCATTTTCAGCTTTTCCGATGCAACGTATCCATCTTCGTCAGTGTCACTAATGAAATTCATAATTGGTTGAAATTTTCAATCCAAGACACGCGAGCGTGAAAGCTGGTTTGGAAGAGAGAAGGATTTTCGGATGGCATTCAGTTATTGTATCACTCGTAGGCTACATTCATCACAGAGCATTTGTGTGTGGTTCACCCGTTTAACCTACCCGACTGCGACCCATTTTATTTGAATATTTTCGATAGTTAGGTATGTAGCGCGCGAAAGTCCCAAGTCGCATTAAGCCGGAGTGGCGGAGGAGCAGCTGGCCGACTGCGTTGGGTCCCGTTGGGGGGGTGGGGGGGGTGGGGGAGGGCGCCGGTGCAACTACACCGGGAACCAGTCGGCCGAGGTCGCCGCCCAAAAGCGCCAAACCTGCAGGCGAGCGGTGCATCCACCGGGGCCGGTTGCCGTGCGCGGCTCCGAGCGGGGGAAGGGGCGACGCGCGGGGCTGCGATTCCTTTGGGTTGGCGCCTTCCGCCCACGCCTTCCTCCCCTGCACGCCCTCTTCGCAGATGGCCATGCGACTTCCCGCCTCTCTTAGGCTCATGAATCGGCCTGTAGAGATTAGGAACAACAATTTGGCGGGCGAAGTTTTATTCGAATTGCGACGAGGACTTGCGTACTCGTCGTGTCGATGCAGGCTGATGGGAATCTGCGAATTTTCATGACTCTTCAAAAATGTCTTTTTTCCTAGTAACAAGCAGCAAGCTGATTGACACAAATGTTATTTTTTATGTAACCTTATTTGCTTCTGAGTGCTTGCTGAGGGCCAATCCAATACGTAGTGGAAAGTAGGTATTCCAGTTTAAATGAGTATGCAAATAGCTCACTGAATCTATGCGACGAGAAAACACTATATTTAATTGGCTCTTTTGCCAATGCCTTCCTAAGACTGAGTAAATGTGAGAAAGGTTTCGATAGGCCTGTCAATTTCTTTGGTCACGAGTGTGGTAAGCGCAGAATGAATGACTGCTGGGCGCCTTCCTCGCACTTGTACTTTAACAGGGGGAGTAAATCCCCGGGGCTTTTTTTCAACTTTCCCCCCGCCAGTAGCCCTGGCGAGGCGGGAGTTTATTTACTTTTTGGGGTACAGCATACGCCGCAGCTCTATGGCTTATGCGGCAAAGAAGGGGGCAGAACTTACTTACTAACTTATTTCTAACTTAACCTATGGATGAAGCCGGCACTTTGGCCGGCAACCTAAGATTAACACAAGTCTTTGTTCTTCTTCATGCTTTATAGAATTAGTTTTCTTGTTTTTTTTTTTTTTTTTTCCGGGGCGGGCACCTGGCGTCAGCTCGACCCTCAACCCCGCAGGCGCACGCCTACGCCCATGGGCTGGCATCTGTATCCCACGGTTTTCCGCTTCGGTAACCGTCCGCTACAACGCCCGGGTCGGGCCGCCCTGCCAGCTCAGAGCTCCTAGCTCGCCAGGCCAGGGCCGGAGTCGAACGACTGCGCCACTCACCTGCGCAGCGGCGAATCCCTCCCCTGCATCGAAGGTTCCGGGCGGCTCGGAGCCCTCGTCCCGCCCCCTGGCTGCCTACACCTTCAAGCTATTCACACGACTATCACCAGAAACTTGACTATTCTCCAGGTTGTAGTTGATTTCTAACGATATCTAGGTACGGAGCTACTGTCAGGTCTGGAACCCTAGAACACACCCATCTACGATGCTGCAGAAGCAATGGTGTTTCCTCTGAACTACGACTAAGGCAGCCGATCCTAGGAATGACATACTACTTCATCTTCCATTCATGTTTTGACCTTATAGTAATCTGGCTCCACCGAGCATTGCTAAGTGGGCGTTATGTTATGTTTATTTTACATTTGCTTGAAAATATAATCACGAAGTGTTAATAAAAAGGGAATATAATTATTTTTATGATGAATGAATGAGGATTTTATTAGTAACATATTCATTCTATTCAGGTACATCCATTACATACAATCTTTGATAGAGGTACAATCAGTGATTAGTAATACCCGTGATGAAACATTCATTTATACCATTTGAAATGATATTTCTGAATTTGCAACGATTTCGAAGTTTCTAAATTTAATTGCCTGTAGTTTACGGAAACTAATCGCAAGAAATAATTAAACACACAGGTGGAATACACAGAACACGTCTCCGTCTTCGAGTAAGGCGAGATCCACTAAACACAAGTGTAAATTTGAAGGGTGTTCCGTTATCACTACCAAAGCATGCTAAAATATCTTCTGATGAAGCTATCAGAGCAAATTTAACCTTTTTGTTCCTGCCTTATTCATGTATCGTGTAATTTTGTGCAATCCCAAACCAGCGTTGCCTCCAATCTTTAGTACAATATTCTGCAATTAATTTTCTTGTCGTTTAAACTTAAAGTTGTTTAATGAGCTTCCTCATGCCTTTCGTAATGATCTGGGGAAAATGGTTCCTTTTATGGTGCTGGTGAGATAGAGACCTCTCTGAAGAAACTATGAATTCAAGATTAGATAGTATTTACGTGAGATCGAGCTTTCTGCATTTACAAATATTGTAATAATAATAATAATAATAATAATAATAATAATAATAATAATAATAATAATAATAATAATAATAATAATCTGATATCATTCGTTCGTCTGTTATTGGTTTTTCTTATGATTACTTTTCACAAATGATTTGTTTTTTACTAATCACCGCTATTGACTGAAGTTTACTGATACAAACCCTCCAGTGTGTGGATCACATACAAAATGAAATAAAAGTTAAAATATTTATCAATAAATTCATCAGAGATATTCGTTTTTATATCGTAAGTACGTAAAATTATTGTTTTTGCTTGATCGAGAATAATTTTTTTTTCGAGGCTTCTAGATTGAGGGAAAAATAAACAATCAATATGAGCGAGAAACAATCAGTCACAATATATAAACCATTTTATTTCTGCTACAAAAATGCTTATAAGACGAATCAATATTTTTTTAATTTCTACTCTTTGTAGTTATAGAAACAAAGTGCCAACTGCGTTCGATAAAATCTTTTTACAAGACGATGTCACGTTTTTCAGATATATAAGAAAGACATTACCGTCACGAATACTTAGAGTTACGTACAATTCCTCATTGTTATACCCCTATAGAAAAAGTTATTTTTTTTAGAAGTTTATGGTTTTCTTCTATACATATACGAAACACGTGTTCAATCAAATGAACATTAGGTTCGGTTGTTCATTAGAAACCTTATCAAATCAAAACATTCAATCAAATTAATTTGAAATGTAATAGCGAATTATCGTTTTTAATCATTATTTCACGAATAAGAATATTCGCAAGTGTTTCGAAATTTTTGTAATTGTGGACATTTTTGTATTTCAATTGCCTTAAAATTACAGGGCATTGTGTACTAAAGAATAAAGAGGATTGAAGAGATTTAAGACGTAATACAAATATGGAAGGGTATCAGATGTGCCCATCAGAGTCGTTCAGGAATTCCTTGTCAACACATACTTTTGTGGATGAGAAAACATCTTCTCATTGCCTTAATGTATTCCCAAATATATTCTTAAATGTTTAAAAGAAAATTTAGTCTGTAGGCATTGGGATTCATGAGTCTTAAATAAAGTTATTGACGCTGTTCAGTAATTTGCAGTATCGTAATTCGGGTTTCGACCCTTGATTCGTAGTTGACGTCACATCCGCGAACTGCACTAGAGTCCACCGCTCGTCCCCGTTATTCGAAAGCAGAGAGCGGAGGCTGCCTGATTCGCGTTTCCCGGGATCACATAATTGAACGTTGCGACTTGAGCACATCGGCGGGGCCGCGGGTTCATCTCTTCCTGATCCATCAGAGCACCTGCTAATCGAATCAATTCGAGGCGAAAATCAGAACCTAGATTGATTTAGAAACATTAAATTATAGGAAATAAATATGGCAATTTACATATTCAGATCTTATTTTTATTTAAACATATCATTACGAAAATAATAAAATCTGAAATATTGAAAATTACATATTAATAATAATAGTAATTGCCGTTTCTCTACCATTGTATATTTCTTTGCAAGAAAAATAAAAATAGTTAAAAGGTTAAGTTTAAACATTTGAGTACTAGGCTATGGTTTGACAAGTTCAAAAACATTGATGGTTAATATAAAAACAATGACTCAAAAACCACAAATAAATTATAAAAATCATCTACTTCCGTACTAACTTCGGTTGATCCAACACTTGTTCCAATACAAAAAGCAATTCGAAAAGTAAAACGTGAGAAAAAAAATTGTAGCAAAATTTGCTTATTGTGTTAGCCATTGGCTGAAACATTCGAATTTTTGTTCCAATGCTCTTGCTCACCTTGCGGTGGGGTACTGCTAGAGAAGCGTTCCAACACGGTTTCGAACATTCTCCCGGTGTGAGCTTTATTTTATTGCCTCCGTGTTCATCTCGCGTACAGACACACTCTCTCCATTGATGCGCATCCCCCTTGCCTCGCGCGCTTTCTCCTCTGCCGCCGCCGCGCGCTCTTCTCCCTCGCCTTCACTTGCCCGCGCCCTCCCAACTCCACCCTTCCACCTTCCCTCCCTCCCTATCCTTTCCTTTTCCCTGCTGGCCCGCTCTTCTGCTTCGCCCATCCAGTCGGCTTGGAGCGCGTCTTCTGCCGCAAGTTCGAAGGCCGACGCACCCCCTCCCCCTCCCCCTCCCCCCCCCGCTCTTGCCGCGGGCACCGCCGGCGCCCCTCACTTTCCCTGCGGGCGGCGGGGGCGAGTGGCCGGGCGTCGAGTCCCGTTGGCGCATCCGCCCCCCCCCCGGCGAGGCCTTGAGCCGACGAGGGCCGACCCCAAGCCGTGACCAGGACGATCTTATAATACGAATCATTTGTAATAATAAACTACCAGATGCTTGGTGAAAAGTGGACCATCGATTCTCTCGAGGAGATTCTTTCTAGCACTAGAACAATGCAAAGTAATGACTAATTATACACTACCGCTTCTTAAAACATCATTTTGACAGAATAAATGGAGAAATTAGTTGAATGGGAGAATCCTGAAATCCCACCTGAACATTACACAATTAACAGAAACAAAATCGAACCCTGCCACGTATGAAAAAATACAATACGCATCTCCTTCACCCTATAGCATACCAATTCATACAACTTTTGTTTCACTACCTACTCTTGTTACCTACCTCCCCCAACAATGGAAACACACGGCAATCATCCCGTTCCCAAACCTAAGAAAATTGCAACAGATCCAAATAGTTATCGCCCGTTAGCTGTGAGGTTACTGCTCACATTAGCCAAAATATTTGAAGAAAAATAATTCTGAAACGTCTAACCCAAATCTTACAGGTCACCAAAGCAAACAATTCGGCTTCACCGAAAATAAGTAAACCATCACCATTAATATGAACGAGTTACATATCGAATAGTTACAGAAAAATATTTAACTGAGATTTGAAAACAGCTTAGAGTGTTATTTTCGTTATTTTCAGATGTGATCGCCAGATAGCGTCGAACGGTTGCCTGCTCTCTGCTCACGCGTAAGTACAGTCTCCTTCGTGTTACTTTAAGTTGTTGTTGTTGTTGTTGTTTTTCTTTTTTTGTCTGTTAGGAGCATCATTTATAGAGCTTCAGCACTTCATTAAACAATTAGATTTATCTTTTTAGTGGATGTTGGGACGTGTTCATTTCGCTCAGCTTCCATTGTTTTCATTGAGTGACCCATCTGTTTTGCAGTAGGGACGATGTGAGGATAAGCGCAAAAGGTGGCAGGGTGGAATGAGCTGCAAACGAGCTCCCGAACATTGGCGAACGAACGTAACAGAAAGTAATGGCTTTCTTTCATTATGCATTCTTCATGGCCATTTGCAGATTTGTTTCTAAATATGTTTAAAAAAATAGGAATCATCGTCAAATGGGGTAGCGTTTTAAAGAATGTGAAATAGGGATTGCAAATTAGTAGTTTTTGTTATTTGTGTGATACCTCATTTAAAAGTAACACATATGTGAATTAATGGTGAGTAATACAATGTTAGATAACTTGCTTTCTTGATTACAAGTGCAATAAAAAATAAAAAATAACATCTGATCTATACTAGTGATACGATGTGGGAAATATTTCCTTAGGTATTGTTATGCATCAGTACCATTAAAGAGGAACAATGAAAACAAAAAATAAAAATATAGTCATTCATATTCTCATTTCCATTGATAGAAGGAACATGTACGAAGACCTATTTACGAACCAGTAAGCTCTTGAGGCTCATAAAGTGAGCATTAGCTCCGCTGCGAAGTGAAACAGGCCAACTGAAGAGCTGTGGGCTCGTGGCCAGGAGGCGGAGGGGAGGGGAGGGGAGGGGGAGGGTGACGGAAGGCTTCTGCATCTCCTTCGACTCTCCCCCTCCCCTTCACTTACATCAACTGTTACTCTCTCCCTTCTTCTTCGAGTATCTGCCCTGTTTTTTCCTCATCTTCCTTGTCTTGTCTCTGCAAGTGCATTCACAAGACGTTTATTTCTCCCCAGAATCCCAGCTCGTAACTCCGTTATCTTCACACCCTCACTGTTCCGCGCTAATTAGAGCCTTGCTTTGTTTCTCTCATAATCGTAGTTGTCTATTCTACTGTTTCTCTCCATTCACTCACTTTTTAGTGAATGGTTTAATACTCTCCCATATTTTGAAATAATCTATATCTATTAAGATTTTTCATAATTGTAAACGTGAATGCATTATTGAGAAATTTGGCAATAATCTGGGAGATTTTTCGCCATTTTGTCTCCTCCCCACATTCTTTGGAGAGCATTCAGGGCTCTCCTCACCTAATGTTAGCGTTGCTCCGGACGACAGCGCTGGCGCGGCGTTGCGGGCTAGAGGCGGACGGGCGTTGTCACGAAGCAGGAAAACGCCAGCCGGCACGCCGCGGCGCGGGGCGGGGGGCGCGGGGCGGGGGGCACGGGAACTGCGGCGGTGGTGGGGAGTTGCCGAAGAACCAGGAAATGCATTTTGCGATATTTGACCTTGCACCGGGCGAAAGAGCGGAGGAGCGAGCTGGCACGCCGGCGCGGAGCGGCAGAGGCGGAGAGAGGAGGGGCAGCGAATCCAATAAAACGAGTCTAGGCTAGGCTAGGCGCGGGGCGGGGGGCGTCCAAGGCTAGCGCGCGGGCGCGGGCGCGGGCGCGGGGCGCGAGGGGGAGGCAGCGCAGGCGGTTGCGTCACGCGCCTCTATGATCTTATGGGCCTCTCTTGTGGGTTTTATTTGCCTTGGCCACTTCCTAGCTCGCGCCGCGCGCTGTGACTCAATGGGGTATTTATGCGGCTGCTCCTAGCGGGGCCCGCCCGCCCGCGCGAGGAGGCTCTCCGGCCTGCCTCCTAAAGGAAGGATGTGCACCGTGAGCAGCGCTAAGGCTGGTCCTCCGCAAATGAGGGCTTGGAATAGAAGTCCCATTTTCATACTTTCGAGAAAAAATGTGATTTTATATATTCTTTACACATATTGGCACACATAGCTCCTGCCGTAACACTATCACGAAATGCGTCAGGACTTTGATTCTTAAATATGTTGTAAGGCTTAATGTATTCATCATTATTCTGGTAAAAACGTAAATTGAACAGAAATGGCACTTACATTCTTTTTTTTTATTTCGTTTTCAAATGTGTCTCTGCTGGCGAAGGTAGGGTACTCAACTGTGCCTGCCATATCCTCTTTGACACTTCCCACGGCCAAGAGAAGGTAGCGGTGACCGCGGTAGCATCCACTTCAATTCCCAACGCCTCCGAAATCCCAACGCCCCGCCCCATCAGCGTCTGCCTTCCCGGTGACTTCTATAAGCTTCGCCGTCTCCCCCTTCTCTCCTTCATCCTCGCCTTCGCCATCGTCTCCGCTTCCCCTCGCCCTCCTCCGCAGCCCCGCCACTGCGTCCCCTCCCCCTTCTCTCCTTCATCCTCGCCTTCGCCACCGTCTCCGCTTCGCCTCGCCCTCCCCCGCAGCCCCCGCCACTGCGTCCCCTCCCCCTTCTCTCCTTCATCCTCGCCTTCGCCATCGTCTCCGCTTCCCCTCGCCCTCCTCCGCAGCCCCCGCCACTGCGTCCCCTCCCCCTTCTCTCCTTCATCCTCGCCTTCGCCATCGTCTCCGCTTCCCCTCGCCCTCCTCCGCAGCCCCCGCCACTGCGTCCCCTCCCCCTTCTCTCCTTCATCCTCGCCTTCGCCATCGTCTCCGCTTCCCCTCGCCCTCCCCCGCAGCCCCCGCCACTGCGTCCCCTCCCCCTTCTCTCCTTCATCCTCGCCTTCGCCATCGTCTCCGCTTCCCCTCGCCCTCCTCCGCAGCCCCCGCCACTGCGTCCCCTCCCCCTTCTCTCCTTCATCCTCGCCTTCGCCACCGTCTCCGCTTCCCCTCGCCCTCCTCCGCAGCCCCCGCCACTGCGTCCCCTCCCCCTTCTCTCCTTCATCCTCGCCTTCGCCACCGTCTCCGCTTCCCCTCGCCCTCCTCCGCAGCCCCCGCCACTGCGTCCCCTCCCCCTTCTCTCCTTCATCCTCGCCTTCGCCACCGTCTCCGCTTCCCCTCGCCCTCCTCCGCAGCCCCGCCACTGCGTCCTCTCCCCCTTCTCCTCTTGCGCAGCTGCGCTTCCACCGCCGCTCGCCCGCTGCGTGGGCGGAGTTTTCGGGTTCCGGGTCGGGGAGATTTCGCGGAAGTCGGGCCAGCTAATCTCCTGCCTATTGCTGCTCGATTCATCGACCGGGAGTGTTTTTGTACTTGTGCGGTTATGATGTTGAAAGTCAAGGTTTCCCACACCGATCTCTGTAGGAAATCTCGGAGGCGAAAGTCCGTGTTACCGTGTGAATCATGTTTAACGTTTACATCTGACACATCTTTGCTTTTAGCAGCCATTGAAATTTCGATATTCTATCAGTATACTTCTATAAACTTCGTGATTGAAATTATCCATATATTGTATTTAGATATCAAATCGCAATGATTTTCGTTCTTTCTGGCATTATGAGTTCGGAATTCCTAATAAATGCTAGCCACAAGACAGGGTTGAATGTATAGTTTTTTAAATAATATTTTTAAAATATATTTGTTTTCAATTTGCATAATGTTGACAACTACCTACTAACTTTATAACAATCACGATACCTAAATGGTTGTGTTATAATACATTGTATAGTTAACTCTTTATTCTGTAATCGGGTAATTTAATTCTGTAATATATTTATCTATTACTAATTACACGATATTTAATAGAAAATATTATTTATCACATATTCAAAACATTATTAGAAGTTGTAAACATGAAAACTGTGACTTGGCTTAGAAGCGTATTAATAATAAGTACAAGTACGTGAACGAAGTCTTGAAGCATTACCATGCTCACCATTGTGCTGCTACCTTCAGAACTAAGTGGCCCAGTCATTCACGAAACACCCTATCGGGTAGTAACGAATTTTGTTCAGCATCGCGTACTTAACCACATGGTTTGTTGATAATGTTTTTCATTGCACGCCTGCGGAGTCTCACCCCAGCTGGAGTGAGCGTTAAGCTGCTGGTCTTGCGAGATCTGTGATAGTGTTTTGGGTGTAAGTGTAAGTGTTTACCTGTAAGAGGAGAGGGAAGGACAAGGATGATGAAGGAATGATCGCGTGCGATTGGTGGCCTGTTTATTGTTTGGTTATTCACCACGTACTGACCATAGATTTCACGGAAAACTACAGATCTGAACAGCCGGCAGCTAGAATTGCTCCATTTGACCTATTGAAGTAGACTGTGTCAAAACTCCACCCCCATCGTAAAGAAGGGTCTCGAACGCTTGCTCCTTCCGGCCAGTCACTTGAGCACGGCAACTGTTGTGGCATTGAATCATTTCAGTCAGCAGTTCTCGGGCTGATACGAAAGGCATACGGGAGTGCTGCCACGACATGTATGCTCGATTTCAAGACAAAGTGGCCGACGCGAAGGACAAGGCTAGAAGTGATCATAATTCGTTTGCCAAAACAGACAACCATGGGGAATTCGTTCGTCGTCTGATTTCAGAAAACCGTACTATTCTCCCTCCAAGGATTTTCCAAAACGTTGGATAGACGACAGTTCGATGAATTGTAAGTGAAAATGTAGGAAAAAGGGCCATCTGCGCGCAAGTTGTTCCTCACGCCTCGACAACAAAACGAAACCCGAGCGCGCAGCGAGCTGACAGTATTTTCTTCTGATCGGTTTTCTTGAATATATTTGGGGGGAAACCTAACAATACCAATATTAGTATAAATGACAGATCATGATGACAGGTGTTTCTTACGATTCGGTCACTTTGTCGCAAAATGACGCCACTTTCAATCATTTCGGAGCGCCATAACAGTAGAGTTTTACAATATCGCCTAAAGTGCTTTCCTTCAAGCGATGAAGTAACTACAGGAAAGCGCAAACAAGTGTGCCAATCGAAGAGGGATGTTTCTTGAAGAATGTAAAATAGCATATGAGAATGTATCTGTGTTCTATGATATTCGCCTAAAATAATGGTTCGAAACTTTTACTTTTAATTGGAAAATTTCGAATAATTTCGGAAATAGCACATGCATTTTTGAAACAATATTGAATTCACAATTATAATTTACTTAAAATTAATATTTGAAAAAAGAATGTCACGATCCTAGCAATTAGTAAAATTTCAAACTAGTTCTTATTAATCCTTGATTACTTCAGCTCACTTTGGAGATTTTTTTCACTTGAATAAATGGAACAGAATTTGTATAAAATATCACTTAAAGAACGAAATAAAACACATCACTCTGAAAGGAACGTGCCAACATTGTGTGCCATCGTTGTAAATCACAAGTGTCTTTATAATAATAATAATAATAATAATAATAATAATAATGTCTTTATTAATGGCGAGGCTCAGGCCATAGGGCATGCTCTTCCGCCTAACCACGAGTGTCCTGACTTTTATTAACACTATTAACAACTTATGACATCGTCGAAATAGTGAAGAAAACAACTCTAATCGAACCGCGAATCACTATTACAGAGATGTTTTGGTGATGATATTGACATTTCATTCTAGATCTGGATCACATCCAGAAATTTTTTCAGTTGTTTTAGGCATGAAACCTACATTTGTGGGAAACTTTTTAGAGGGTAGTAAAATCATAATTGTTGAATAAATAATCAGATGATTTCTAAATAAGCTTATCAAAAACTCGAACGTATTCTGTAAAAATGAGCTTAAAATAACGCATTTTTAGAAACGCACAAACGACACAAAATCCTTGAAATGACTTGACAGTGCTGGTTTTTTATCGCAAGCATTTTTACATAAGGAATAATTGTAAAAATCTCTAACCTAATGTCATGTTCAGCATCAAATCTGTTCTGTATTTTACATTTTTGTGACAGCATATACAAAGCTACAACGCTTTCGTAATGTAGTAGGTTTACTAATGTAGTAGGTTCACTAATGTAGGTACTAATGTAGTAGGTTCACTAATGTAGGAGGTTGATGCAAATGACGTTAGATATTTCACAGCCTTTTGGAAATTCAGGAAAATTATTTCTAATGTCAATCCAAAAATTATTATTATTATTATTATTATTATTATAAAATATACATAATTTGATTAAATTTTGTTTCAATTAGGTGTCAGTCGATACATCAATTTGTTGATAGTTTTTTATTGGGTGTGTGGAGGTGTAACAGTCAGGAAACTGATTTTGAATCCAATTTTTTTTCCTTTTTAAACATGAAAATATTAAAGAAATGTTCTTTCCAGATCCGATAAACATTGGGCCAAATTATTTTTGACATTTTTATCGAAATTATCCTTGCTGATTACTAAATTGTTGTGCAAATTGGAAAAGTATTCAAAAGTTTTTTTTGAATAACTCTCTTGGTTTATTTATCATTAATCCACATAAACCCCAATTGTATATGTTCTTCATTATCTTTACGCTTTATACGATTGTGTAAATCCGCATCACCAGAAGACTTTTTGGAACTCACAGTGTAGCGGAAAAGGTTCTCGCATCCCTGGAATGAAGCTACACAGTTTTCAACTACATATCCATCCATTATTGCTATGGCAGTTGAATACAAATAAATAATAAGTATAGATAATTAATAATTAACAGGAGTTGAAAATATTAATTGTAAATAAATATTAAGAGTTATAAATTATAATAAAATAAGTACTAACTTGTACACTTGTACGTGATTGTAATAAACAGACAGAATGATGTTAACATAATGAATATGTGAAGTTACGCTTCTTAATTCGTGTATTTAAAACACGTCAATTTTATCAAATTTCAAGATTTTATTTTATCTATAAAATATATTAATAATTATTTTTTAAATCAACAACTCATTTACTCTATTTATTTTAATATTGCAATTTTTACTTTAATATTGTATTAATACAATCAATCACCCCATTGCTACATGCAAAATTCTTCGTCCCAACCCCAGGGCCCCAGACATATTACTTCAACAACCACCCTCCCCCAAATACTACTCTATTCCATCTAACTTACCCAAAATACACCGACCCAGCTCACCGACTCGGCGACACTGCCCAGCTGCATTCCTCCAAATACACTGCCCCAATCACTTTGACCAAAACAATAGAGCCCAAATCACACTAACACAACCACACTGCCTGATCCACTTACGCCCCTACCCGACTCTATTCCAACTACACTAACTACAAACATCCCCAATCATAATGCTACCCCTTCATACCGCCAGACCACCTCGCCCACCCCGCCCCCAAACGCCTCCGCTGCAACTAGAGCATCGACAGCAATCGAACGACGGAGTAGCTCTGTGGGAGGCAAGAAAGGCAATGAGCTTCGCTTCCCTCTCACCTGAAAATTCCTGTTCCTTTAAGCCGCCAAGGCGTTCTCTGCGCCCCTGCGCCCGAAGGCCCGCGGAGGCCGTCGCCGTGGCCCTGCCCAACGGAGAGGCAAACGTAGATTGTCCAGCCGGGGAGCTCTGTGGAAAGGCCGCGCGGGCCAACGCGTTCGCGAAACTGCAGCGCGAGCGCCGCCGATAATTGGAGGCGACGCGAAAGGAACGCGGAAGCCGGCACCTGGCGAAATCTGACGCGAGGACGAGGGACGTCGTAGCTGCACTCGCTCCTATTCTCTTGGTTTCTGGTAAATTAACAAATGGCTTGACGCTAACCACTAAATTTGTTTTGGTAATCTGCGCAAACTTCTCCAAGCATTCTATTGTACATTGAGCTAATAATTTCGTTACCTCATATTCTAGTTATTTAAATGTGACTAAAGAACTTAATTCACGGAGTGTTAAGATATTCAAGTGTTATTCCCCATTGCTTCAACATGAGCGTTACGAGAAATTTACCTTTAAGGTAATAAGACATAAAACGTCAGGATTTTTAAATGTTCGAAATTATCTTCGGTTGTTATAGGCATTTTCTCGGCTGGTAGAACTTACGATCCATGCAATCTTTTCCAATACTTACTTCTGTGTTCGGGAGAACAGGTCAAGGGCGCTGTTTAGAGAGGGGCAAGCTTTCAAGAAATATAATCTTTTAAAGGTCGTGAGTAGAGTGAACAATTTCCAAGTTAATGCGCAAGTCATAAAGCAATTGGAAAGTCATAGTTCGGAATATTCTCGTTTAGAAATGGATTTCTAATTCTTTGATTCAGAATGGTGACGATGAAAAGGTAATGAAAGACGACTTATTGAGAGAGAGAGAGAGAGAGAGAGAGAGAGAGAGAGAGAGAGAGAGAGACAGAGACAGAGACAGAAGAAACAAGGAAAATATAAACGTATAGAATATAAAGGGTAAAACGTGGGATGAGAAATAATGAATGAAATGGAGAAAGAAAATATTAGTGGAGGTATCGAAATAATAACATTTCAAGCACATGTCTTTTGAATGGCAAATTAAGTAAGATATTTGAAATAGAATGGGATATCAAAAAAGATAGTACGGAAATGATGTCAACAATCCTGCCTGATGATAGTTATTCCATAATACATTTTGAAATTTTCTCTGAATTAAAATTAATTAAAAAAATTAGGAGTAATTTCACCTGGCCCACGGTACTCCCGGGACAATACGGAATAAGTTTCAATTAAGCGATCATAAACGCTCAAATATATTGTCCTCCGAGTGGATTCGAAGACACATACACGATCCCCTGCCAACCATATATGCATCGGCGCAGTCAGGTAATTACGAGGTAGGTAGAAGTTGGGACGGATAGAAAAATACTGGAAGGCAATGCGAATGAGCGGAATGCAGAGAGAAATGTCGAAGCCCGAAAGCCAAAGACAGCAGAAAACGTAATAGCTTCCTCAGCGTGCGTCTTTTCGGCATGCCTCGCGAGCCCCTTGGCGGGGCGGCGCCGGGGGTTGGGCGGGACGCGCCTCCGCATAACGCGCCGCTGCGCGCGCAGCGAAAACAGGAGGGTGCATAATTCGACGGGGAGCGCCCGCCCCAGCGGCCCTTAATGCCGTTGTTTACGCACAAGAACTCCTGTAATCACGCTCACGCACAGATGGAACGCGTAAACACTGTGCCTCGCGCGCGGCGGCCGGCGAGAAGTCGAGAGGGCGGAGAACCGAGAGAAGGCGACGCAGCGCAGTTGGCGACGCACCAAGAGGCTGTTGGAGGCGGAGAAGGAACTGTGAAAGGGGCGGGCAATGGTCAGGAAACGGAAGGAGAGGTCAGTGGGGGACAAGAGCTGGGAAGAAAGAAAGGAGAGGTGGAGAAATAACGGATGAAAGTGAAGGATGAGGAAGAGATATAGAGTCACAGAAAAGAGAAGCAGTTTTGAATGATGGGTAAGACAAGGAGATAGACATAAGAAAAGGCGAAGAAAGAAAGACAATTAGTGGAAGGGAGCGGGGGAAGAATGAGGAACATAAGGATGGACACAACGAGATAATGACTAAACAATGGCGGATGACGCGGGAATGAAGGAACGAAGGGACAAAGAACCGTCTGCGGATGAACGAATTAAAGTACACAGCCAGACGGGTGGTGCCAGTGAGGCCTTATGATGAGGACCAGGAATAATCTAGACATCGATAGAAGGGGCGAGTGCAGGCACGGAAAGCAAACAGCCTCTGGGTGCTCGGGCGGAGGGCGGAGGGCGGAGGGCGGAGGGCGGAGGGCGGGGGGGCGGAGGGCGGAGGGCGGAGGGCGGAGGGCGGAGGGCGGAGGGCGGAGGGCGGAGGGCGGGGGGCGGAGGGCGGGGGGCGGAGGGCGGAGGGCGGAGGGCGGGGGGCGGAGGGCGGAGGGCGGGGGGCGGAGGGCAGGGGGCGGAGGGCGGGGGGCGGAGGGCGGAGGGCGGAGGGCGGAGGGCGGGGGGCGGAGGGCGGAGGGCGGAGGGCGGGGGGCGGAGGGCGGAGAGCGGGGGGCGGAGGGCGGGGGGCGGAGGGCGGAGGGCGGAGGGCGGGGGGCGGAGGGCGGAGGGCGGAGGGCGGAGGGCGGGGGGCGAAGGGCGGAGGGCGGAGGGCGGGGGGCGGAGGGCGGAGAGCGGAGGTGGCGCTCTCCGGGGCTTAACGTGCTCCCGGATGGAGAGCGGGCTCTCCGCCGTCTGTTTCGCGAGATCAAACTGCCGCTTCCGCTGAGTTTACTGTCAAACCAGAGGGTAGGAGCTACTTGCCTTGGCTAGTCTTTAGCGGCTTAGGAGAATTCATTCAGATAGTGTGATCTAATGAAATGGCCCTTGAAATATGGTATTTGAAATGCCCGTGATATACTTGACATACCTTAATTATACGACACCAGGGCCTGTAATTTGAAAAGAGTATTTGGGTTTTCGGGGGTACATTATGAGAACTGTCAACATAAAAAATCTTTTCACAAAAAGTGTCAAATTTCTTAAATTTTGGCCTCAGCGTAAAGATCTCTTAAAAATGGCATGGGTCCCATTTTTGATTAAATCTATGATATTTCCAATTCTATGAAAAATTCCAAAAGTTCATTTTTTTTCTCTTTTCCAACAACTACAATATTGAAGTGATTTTTCTCCTGAAAGATTTTCAAATAAGATGATTTTTCAAAGCTAGATCTTGAATTAAAGTCATTTTAAATTTTTTGAAAATATGAGTCGTTATTGCGTAATAATACGTGAAAAATAGACGATTTTTAAGCAATTAGTTTTTAGAAACCTCTCCAAATTTGTTCTTTATATTTTTTCTTCGTATGTATCAAAGAACGGTCAAAATGTTGATGCTGGTCCCATTTTGCAATTTGTATTTTTGAGAACTGCAAAAAAGTAATTGATTGATTGATTAGCAGTGATTCCGGGCGCATCGTTCGCTCAGGTCATTAGTTCCATTAGTGTAGTTCTGGTTTTAATGGTGGGAGGTGGCGGTGATCTTTTCCCGTTGCTGGCAAGATCCGGTGCTGACCTGCGGTGATTTTCCCCCAACCAGCATCTCTCTCCCATCAGCCATCAGGCGCCGTCCCAGCCGAATGCAGCTCGTCTCCTGACGTGTGTGTTAAGAGGCGAGGAAAGGACAAGGAAGAGGAAGGAAAGATCACGCGTGATGTATGGCCCGTTTGTTAGGTACTGCTCCGGCGTTCGCCTGGTGAACCACGGGAAGTGGCCGTTCAGAGTAGCCGCCCGATAGACTTCCCCTCCAGGCAGCAAAAAAAGTAACAGCGATATTGGATTTGTTTTAAAATTTAATGTAAAATCTTTTCTACAAAAAAGGATCTTTAAAAATTGTCTCGTACAATTTTTTGAAAACACGAGAAGTGTTCGCTTAATTTCTGCTTGTATTTAATGCACTTAAAAAAACATTTCCTCAAAAGTTGCGTCACACTGTTAGTTAAATTTTTCCCACGAATATAGCAAAGAACGCGCATGTCTAATTTTCGTTCAACCCTTCGAGTTCTCGAAAATCGTAAAAGTTAGATACATTGACAGCAAGTATATTGTAGCATCACTAGTTCACTTAAACAACGCTAAGTTCTTACTCCAAAATTATTTTTCTAACCTTATGTCTTTATCTACCGGCTTGTGTTCTAGTAAGCTGATTCTTTGTAGGAAGTAGGTTCTCTAAAATGCATCCTATTATTATTGTGGATGAATTAATCAATCTATACTATTGAAGCTAAATGAACATTACACACACTTGATTGCTTGGCGTGTTAATGAGATCGAGATGTAGGTCATTTCAAAAGTGAACTTTTAATCCTTCTTCTCAACAGCTGATTTGCATCTAAGTAGTTCTCTGAGTCATGATGTACTCCCTTCACAGCGATGTATTTAAAACATAAAAATGCTCCGTCCACTGAATAAATTTGACAAATTTATTAGTGTTTTAAGTTGAGGAAGCATGGAAGCATGAACTTATCATTTGGTCTGGCTAATTACACTATATAACTTTGTATTACGTTATACATCCAAAAACACAAAATGTCAGACGAGTGCGTGAATATCGCCCACGTGCTCCAGGTGAGCGCCCTGCCTGCGGCCCGCCCCGCCCGAGGCGCAGGCGCCGAGCCCCTCCAAATCCCAGGGAAGCGCGCGACGTCTCCTCGTCAGAGGTGAGTGCCTCATACCTCGCACTTTGCACTGGCGATCCCTAGCACCAACCACTTTTCAAATGTATGAAACATTCACATGGCATTTATCGCGTAACGTAGAATATCGTCATCTTTAAAGTATTGTGTCCGACAAGATTGAAGAAGATAAATGTCTTAAAGCGGTGTATTAGAGGAGGTACGAAAAATTTTAATAAGGGAGAAGATAAAAAAAAGTAGTAAATTGATCAAGGGAACGTACTACGGAAAATCAAGTTTCGACAGAAAGGCAAAAAAATTCAATTTTCGATGCAGGTATTCCCTTCGATGCCTTATTGAAAGAACTAATTATGAAGAACAAATTTTATTTGAAGGAAAAATCTATATCTTCAATTTCCCAGTTATAGAAAGACTCCAGAAATTTTCAAAATTTTGCAATTTTTGATAATTTTGATTTAACAGTGAAAGACAGGCTTACAACAGCTGTATAACTGCATTTCACCCTATTTTTAAAAGAAATTTTAAAAAAATATTTGGTGTCATTTTTTAGAACAATTTGATAATGTCCCAAATCTCAGAGCCTTGAGTGAGTCCAGATCGACAGGGGAGTATTCAGTTTGGAAAAAATAGTTTAGGCGTTGTTCACAGACGACAGCCAGACAGACGGAGAGACGGACCGACGTACGGACGGACGGACGTTTAAAAAACAAAGAACAACAACAACAGTTTTTCGGTATCAGGGGACCCCAAAATGTGTACTTCCCGTTGAAATCTCCAAATCAGCCTTACACAACTTTCTCTATATTACATATATTACGTAGGTTACGTACTTAGGTGTACTTTAGTAGGCAAGTAAACGATTTACTTGCCTTACTTTCGTGATTAATGCTGTTAATTTGTTAGAACTTAGGCCTAAAACGAAGTTTGAAAACAATTCTTGTAGTTAACATGTTCTGTCCATTTCACAGCATTTCCCAAAACCTATTATTTCCTTTTGTTGCTAATGAGAACTATTTAGTAGTGATGTAAAAGCACACAAGCGTGCTGATTAAATAACAGGCATTTATATCATACTTTCATTTGTGTTTTGTATGAGTACTTGATTTCTGATTTTTAAAATGACATTGAAATGCAACAAGCATATATCTCAGATCATCGATTTTGGAGTGTTCATGTTCTGAGCATGCACCACAAAAATTTGTCAATGAAATTTCTTTTTACAGATAATGGATATATTTCACTGTAAAAACACTTCTAACGCTTAAAGATATTTAGATGCTAGCAATGTTGATAATCTTGAAATATTATATTTCTGGATAGAGCGCAATAAAATGAAACGATTTAATTCTATTTTGCAATTAACTAAAGATGAGAACTGATTTTCAACAATCTCTACAAAAATTTGTCTTTCAGCTATAGAAACAGAGTTGTCTTTCAGCAACAAAAACTCAAAAGGTAATCATTAAGTTATACAGATTTTTTGTCGTTTCTTGAAAAAATGAAATTCATATATACAGTCCCAGGCCATATAATTGTGACCACGTGCATTTTTTGCTTTTTCCTCTTTTTTAGGGTAAAACTAGTATCTCAATTGATGTTTTGCAGTAGTGGCAACTCTTTTGTAAATCTGTGTCATTTATTTTTTCCTATGTCAACATTGGTCCTGTTTGAGGTCATCTTGGTTTTTGAGTGAAAGCGTGCATAACATTCTTGTGGAATAATTGTATTATTTGCAACAAGTGCGAGTTGTTTCGGAACGTTTATCTATAATTTATTGTTTAATTTTAGATTTTCTTAACTTTATTGTTTTGTTTCATACTTCTCTACTCATACATATTTTTAATAACTTTTTGTGACTTACTCTTCACCCAAATGAAATGAACAAAATAAGTGTGTAGATTTTATAACACACGAGTCGAATTTGAATTCAATAAATTAAAATAAAGCATGTGAATAAAATACATTCTAATCGTAGTGAGCACAAAAGTGTCATACATTGATCCTGGAAAGCTTGAATGGTTCGCGAGCTGGAAGCAAGGGACCCCTCGTGGAAAAAGATGACTGGTCGCAGTAAGAGGACGGGGCCGCTTTCGGAGCAGCGTCGGCCGCAGAGGTGGTAAAGACTTTTCCGGATCCCCGCCAGGGGCGCGAGGCGTCGTCCGGACTCCAACCCAGGACCGAGCGCCTGCCCACCGTGCGGCGCGGAATGGCGGTCCCCGCGGTCCCCGGGAGCAGGTTTCGGCGGCCTCCCCCTCCCCCTCCCCCTCCCCCTCCCTCCCGTCTACAATGTTCCGTCGCGCACCTTGTGGTTATTGCCATCGTTAAACAAATGAGGCCGACCGACCAGCGTTTTGCGAGAGATAGGGAAGATAAGCATATGGGAGCAACTTAAGAGCATACATTCAGAAATCGCATGCGGTCATGAATTATCGTGTGTAATTACATGACTTGTATCATGTACGATAAAGTCACGTGATCACTGTTTATAGAATCTGTTCCCAACTGTGGCAGCAACGTGTGCTGCTAACACTGTATTCTCATGATATATTATGTTGGCAAGCAGCTGTCGTCCAACAATTGCCAGTCAAGAGGATGTAGCATTAAGGGAAGATCCGATTCCCACATCCTTATTCAACATCCAAAAAAAATTTTGTGTTATTCAGGTACATCCTATATTATAGTTATTCATGTGTCGTAATATTCAATAATCCTGAATGGGATGATACTTGAAATCCTTGGCGATCTCAAACAGTATTAGACAACTTACACTCTGGGATCTTACCAGCCACATGCGAGTACCAACAGCTCACTCACCAGGACAAGTCGTTGCGTGCGGCGATTTCGGTGCCGCCTTCGCTGTGGTCTTAGTAACCAGGAGTAAACAAATCTAATTAATGGAAAATATGAACGATGTGAACGTTGCAATAAACAATCATTTTATTTCGTTGTTTTCAGTGAATATCTGCTCAATATGTCAATATTATTCTTGGTTCAACATTGTTTCATAAAAAGTGCAGCATCAAATCTGATCATTCGTCTTGTTTTCCGGATGTTCGTCTGAGTTCCAGGTCGTTCGCTCTTTTGTTCTTCGTCCGTCCAAACGTCTTCCGCCTTCAGTTGTCCATCAGGCTTAGTTTTAATTATCTTGCCCCAAACATTTCCGTGAGTTTGTATATAATGTTGAAGATTCATAGTACCGTCGTCAGATCAGCTCACGCCTAGAGCCACGATATTTTAACCAAATGGCTCCGCAGTATTCTGTTCGTTAAGAGCTATCCATTTCTTCTTACTGTCTGACTTCAGTAACTATAATGGATAATTTGTACAGCTTGTCAAAGTTTCAACATGTTCTTGATTTCGAACCCACACATTTTCTTTTCTATTTATATATCTATTTCTATGTATTCAACTAAATCTAATAGTTAAAAAGCTTATGTTTAAGGTTTAATGAAATTATTGGAAGAACTGTGTATTACGAAATATTACGAATTGTAATTAATAGTTCGTATAAAATTGTAGATTGACCTAAGCCAACCAAACTGGCTGCGAACGTTTCACTGACGTCACACTCTTCGTCATATCGAGGTCTATTCGTTGAACCTTTCTTCAAGGAATCCATTGGGATCTCTCAAGGTCTACCAGGTCTCCTGCAGTATAATCTTTTGGCATTTTTCAGATATAAAAAGAGCAATTGTCACGATAGAAGGTCAATTTTCAGGCTTGGCATTCTTTACGATTAAACGAAGTTTTAGTTACATTGTTAACTCTGATAAAGAAAGTAATCGATCTTTAGATTGCAATGATGGACTTTCATAAACTTCAAATGTAGTATTAGGCAAGTTTACATGTATTATGGTAGAAAGTACTAGTGTATGGCTATGGACGTGCAGTTATGAAAATATGTTGCACATGGTTACGGAAATGCATCAAAAATGTAAAAGCACTTTAACTCGTATCTGAGTTGACTACACTATGAAGGACTGGACATTATGCGATGAAGTCATATGTCTTAGAATTTTAAAGTTAACTTTAGAGCAACTCGAGCACAGAAAAGAGATATGAATATTGTGACCTTGTCGACATCACGTGCTTCGAAATTACTAATATCGAGAGAGAGATTGGAGAAGCCGGTTTTAGAAACGAACTAAAAATGAGATAAGAGGAAAGTTTGAACGTATGGTGAAACTACCTTACACTTGGATAAAGGTTCTGCATAGGCATTTTGTCGATTTTCACGACAATGTTCTGTTCAAGAACTAACGTAACGAGTTTCTATGAAATGGAAGGCTTGAAACAATGAACTTAATACTTTTATACAAAATAATGTTTCTAACAATAATTGTTAATTATTAACAACTAGACTCAAAGTGTAGTCTTCAATCGACTCGATGTTTTATTATAAAGAATGGTTCACAAGTGCTAAGTTTAAAATGTATTACTACTATTTTTTATTTTTATCCAATTAAGATATTGAATGATTTTCGTTACTGTATAAACTGAGGCCGAGGACCCCCACCCCGCCCGTCCCTCCCTCGAGTGCGCCATTGGCATTTGCCAATGAAATTGAAGACCACGTGCTGCTCGTGCACCGTCGCGGTGAGCGCGCGCATTTCGGGGGTGGGGGCGGAGGGCAGGAGCTGCGCGTGAGGCGGCCGCCGCCGGCGCCCCCCCCCCCGGGGCGAGGCCTTTCTCCCGCGCACCTGGAGGGAGATTCGGGAACGAAAGGAGGCCGCCAGCGCCGCCCCCAATGCCATCACTACCATCGCCACCGCCTCCTCCACCCCCACCACCACATCACCGCCACATCTACGACATCCACTACCACCAACATCACTGCCACTCTCGCCACCAAACATTACCGTCACCACAGTACTACTACCAATGGCGCTGCTCCCATCTTTCTAACCCCCTTGCACCACTGCCACCTCCATTGCTGTGGTGGCGCCGCTGGCTCGGGGCTTCGGGACGCGATTTGGGGCCGGCGCGGCGCGGGGGGCGGGGGGCGGGGGCGGGGGGCGGAGGGAGCGGCAGCGGCCAGCGCTGCAGCAGCGCAGCCCGCAGCGCTGCATTCTTGCATGCTTATTTCCTCTGCCAAATCACAGGGGAGCCACCGCCGCCTCCGCTGCGGCCCGCGCCGCGACCCACATTCGCCCGCCCGCCCGCCCGCCCGCCCGCGGTTCGGCATCCGATTCGCGGCCTCGCCGTGCACTCGCAGGAATTTGCGAATTCGCGTCCACCGCTGCGGCCGCGGTGACGCCCCACTGCCACCGCAAACTAGATTTCAAATTTGGTCCCTCGCTTTGAGGATTATACATTTTTTGTCGAGTGGTAGAGTAGAGTATTAAAAACGTCGAAAATTAAAAAGATCTCTATAACGCAGGAACATGGGTTAGGAAATAACTTCCTGCGTAAATCTGAAAAAATTAGAATAGTGTAATAGAATATATCTTTATTTTAGTTATGATTATTTTCTTTAAACCATTTCAATATTATTTTCTTAAAATCATTCGTTTGAAACTAATTCTTTATTTATAATAGAGTTGTTTTAATTTATCACCAATACTTTTCTGTGGGAGGCCTTCATTTTCTGCCGTGTCTGTTTTCTATCAGTGGAAATTTTCTATGCACTTTGCAACCAGGCAAAACAACCTCTATTTGGACGACTGGCCACTCATAAATGATAAGATAATTGTATCAGTTGCACTTTTCCACTTCTTAAAGCCTGGTATTTTTTTAGCTCTTAGCTGTTAAATTTGGATAATCTTTTGGCCTCTTTTTCCTTTCCTGGTTCCATGAATGAGAAGATTTTTTTGTGCCCCAAGACATTCAGATATTCTTTAAACACTGGAGTTATTGGTCACTAGTTTAGTGATAGACATGACAGAAAGGAATTTGAATGAGTAAAAGACAATACAAGCCCTCTAAAGTTTATCTCAGGTTCTGACACTCCTCCAGAAATGACAAACTGCTCACGTAAAAAATAAAAGTTCTTAAGTCAAAAAAATGCAATACAGAAACGTGAATCTTTGCGAAGCATTGTTCTGAATATACACGTATACAATGCCAAGGATGATTTATTAATGAGAATTATTACTCCTGTAGATCAAATTATGATTGTTCATAAATTCGTGATTTAAAAAAATATATTCTTGGAATTGTGAATTATGCTAATTATGTTCAAGCTTAAATCAAATAATGAATCTAAATTAGAAATTATCGTCCCGGTCAAAATCCTTCCAATATGGATAATTTGTATTCAACGACTAATTTTAAGAGTTTTATAGGATAAAACATTACTATTTGTCACAGTGTATTTCTTTGAGTTACATTTTATTTGTACAATGCAATTCTTCGCCTGTGGCATTAAGACGTCTCGCGAGTGGAGGCGTGCAGCGGGAGGGGGGGAGGCGATGAGGTGTTTGAGCAACGGTTTCCGCGCGGTCTGTGGCCGTCTTCCGTCCATTCTTTCCTCCTCCGTCCGTGCGTCCGGCCGCTTGCACGCGCGCAAGAAGCTGGCCGTTAGGCAGCGCCGCGCCGGGCTTCGAACCTCGGGCTTCTCGCTCGAAGGCGGTGCTGGTCCACTAACGGCAGCCTGCGCCAGTAACCGATGTACAGAGCAAAACAGTACCAATGTTGTGTATTAGAACGAGTTTTGTGAGTTGACGGGTTTGTAAACTCGAGTTTACATGTAATAGAAAAATTATGAAATCTCAATTACAAGAGAAGGTAAGCATTTGACTATATATACAGATTGAGTTTGTTTAGACCGATTCTAATTCTAACGAATGAAATGCAATATGTTTTAAACATTGTTCTTATGACCGCAATCTGTAATTTCGAACGTCACAAAGACCGGCTTTGGTTGGTAGAATTTTATTGCAGCGACGGAAGTAAAATGAGCCCCGAACCATGGTGGATTCATGAGCCCCAAAATTTAAGGGGCTCATATTACATACACTGCAACATGTGTTCTACTATTTTTGTTTTAGATGCCACAAATGGTTCTGGGCCCAAAACAAAGAGGAAAAACTGGAATATTGAAGACGTGGTTAAGGCAACCCAGTTAAGACCAAGGAGTTAGATTTGAAAAAGGCTTCCAAACCGTTTCTCGTACCAAGATCTACTCTGCAAAGGCTTGTTCGTGTGGACAACTTTTTGAAGAAGCAGTTTTAACTAGATTAGGAAGAGAACCTATGAAATAATTATAAACGTTGTCATTGGTAGTCGTTTTTGTGGCTTCCATTCAGCAGACAACTGATGATGATGGCTAAGCCATCGAAAGCTGCTCTTATATTAAATACTATTGTTGGCAATGACTACGTTTATAATTATTTCATGAAAAATGCCAACGATAACGCACCACAACACCAAAAGAGAACCTATGTTGGGTGATGAGCTAGAAAAATAGTCGAGTATTTGCTTGTCATAGAAAATACATTTTACGGTCTCACCAGAAAAGATTTACGTAGGGTAGCGTACCAACTTCGTGAAAAATTGCAATTAAATACCTGTTCACAGAAAAAGCATTAGCCGATAGGGTTTGGTTCGACAATTTATGAATCGTCACTAGCACGTTTTAGCTTCAGTGGCACCCCTTATCACATTGTCTCCCTACAAGCGGGCTGTTATTGGGGCTGGAGAAAAAACATATCCTTGTAGTTACAAAAGAAAATAGAGGCGAAAAGCACAAAACAGAGTGGTAAAAACACCAAATCTGAACATGAGCCAGGTTTCTAACTGTACATGATCTTTTTTAAAAAGCCAATTGTGTACAACATACTTTGTCTGAGGCAAAACTTTCTATCTTAATTTTTGTAATTTTTTTGCAACTTTCAAAAAATTGAGAAAATAAACGAAAATGAGACGTGCACCACTCTCTTGAACGTCCTTGGCCTATTCAACAATCAACTTTATCAAAAAATTTGGAACAATGTGTTTGGAAGTATTAAAATGTCTGGAGGGATTCAAGAACCCCCCCCCAAAAAAAAAAGCAACTAAAATATCGGTTTCAAAATCCAAAGGTCGGGACATCGGCCAGAAGGATCGGGTTTGGATAAAATTTTGGTTCATGTCCTAACGTTATTCACAGACAGAGGGACGGATGAACGGACAGACAGACGATTTGCTGTCAATCTATTTTTTAGTGTGGAACGTACACAACATGGATTGTGGCTACACCACGTATTAGAGGAATTATTTTCTATATTTAGGAAGTGAATTTCGTTACCAGGGGCCGGCAATAAGTTTTTGTGACGAAAGTTCGCCGCATTCCGGTGCACAATTACAATACTTTGTCTTCTTACATTAGTAAGTGCGAGAAAGTTAAAGTAATGTAACACTTAACAACATAAAAGTTATTATTCAACAAAACTGTATCAAACTTTTTCACTATTTTAAAATAGTTCTTCATAAACAATTTAGTTTATAGCGGATTTTTGTGATACATCACATTAATTATAGTTTGAATATTTACAATTAGAAATCACCTGTGACTTTCTTAATGTGCTTAAAATAGAATATCTTTCTCTTCTTAATTAAAAGTTCCCCAGTTTGTAATCTACGAATTATTGTATTCTAACACGCTGATATTGTCATTATAATGTATATACACTAACTCCGTAGAGAGAACCAGTCGTTCCGTGTGCTTTCATAAATTAGAATCGGGTAAGTTAGTGATTGGTGTGCCTGCTATTTCAGAGGTTATACTGATTCACCCGTTTTTAAACCGTTCCACGTGTCTGTATTGTGACAGTTTTATGAAAGTATTTTGTGTACATTTTGATCGTGTTGCCCCAACTTTATGCCATGTGGCGCTTGGCCGCCGCCCTTCTCTTTCGGCGGTCGATTTGCGCGCTGCTCTTCGGCTGGCGTTGGCGCACAACATTACGTTCATGGGCTCCAGAATTCCATTCCCCTGTTTCGAAATATTCAAGTCATTTACGTGAACATGTCCTATTATGAACTCTCCCCACAGGACATACGGTATACGAAGACGTTGGTTGGTGAGGTCACAGTTATGGTTTTTTTGGTGGTGGCACTTTCCAAGACAAATTATATTATATTCATAATTTACTTCATTAATTTATAAAATATTCAATATTTATGTCTTAATTTATGAAGATGACGGGGTTCGATATCCTTCAAATATTCGTTCCGAAAAACAAGCAGAATGTTGTAAATAACTTTTCATAATTAGAGAAACTAAATCATGTTAGTTTGTTTCATGAATGTAAAAAGATTTGCAACGAGTTGGATCGGAATCACGATATGAAATTCTTACTTTAGGAATTCCTCATTTAACATATGTTGTTAATTAAGAGCTGGAGAAAAAATGGGAGTGTACCTATTGGTTGGCAAAGTCTTTCTATCAATTTTTCATGGAAGAGACAAAAAGCGACAAGAAAATTTTCTCCGTGCTATTCAGATCAATTTATATTTTCCTGGATAAAAAATTCATCAGTTCGATGAACATAATTCAGAGCTATCTGCCTCTTAGTGATACGTTTTCATACTCATTTTTACTTATTCTTATATGAATGTTTACTGTTTACAGTGTGTTCTAACACTTCGTCTTGGTTAAAAAAGATAGTCTCAATCGTTCAGAGCATTATGTCATTTGGCAAATGCATTAAAAATGTTCATCTATATGGTAGGAAGAGGGAAAGATTTCAACAGTATGTTTTTTTTAATTTAAAATACTTGATTTATATTACTGGATTAATGCCATATTTTTAATGTAACACACACAAATAGGGAAAAATTGATTTGATCATGGTAATTAATCATGCTACATCGCGTCTTAACTACCAACAGAAGACCTGATTCATCGAGACCTTCTAGGTTCGTTTTCTCCCGCACGCAGTCTTCACCAACACATTAGAAAGGTGGCTGATGTTGATGGCTCTGTGCGGTGCTTCGTTGTCAACTGTTAATTGTGATAGTAGTTTATGCAATTAGTTTATAATGTTAAGCTTTATTGCATGAGTACATGTTTTGAAAACGAGTGAATGTAATAAAGCAACATTATAAACGAGTTGCATACTATATTTTTTTTGTATAACAGCATTCCACATTTATAAGAGAAACAAATTTAATTTTGCGAAACAACTTCCCTGTGCCGACTCGTATTTGACATCGTGCGAGTAAACGGTGGTCGGCTGTTCAGTTTAGCTCTACCTCCCCCGATTCTCTCGCTACTATTGGCTGAATGTGTGATGACGCAGTCATTCGTGACATAAAATCTAATACGTCATCATTTGTGCCCTAAAATGCCCGATGTCGGTATACAAAAAAAACTTATTTTTAAATATTTCTGATATTTCAGACCCTAAAATAATCTCCGCTTCATGACGGCACTTGCACTGTAACATTCGCTGCAAATCGCAAACTTGTTTTTCTGTACAGTTACTGTTCCGTGACACTATTCTGATAATTCGAGTGAAATGTTGGGAGTTTTGCCAGTTAAATATCAGTACAATAAGAGTGCTATGCAGTCTTGGCAGCAGTTAAGCATCATAAATAATGATATCAAGAAACAGTTAATTAGAAAGCGAAAGCTCATCACTTCCTAAAATTCGGATGGCTACGTTGTATCTATATCTTAATTATTATATAATTCCTATAATTCAAGGGACATTTATTGGAATGCACGCATGTTAGAAATCATAATTTGTACATAAATGTAGAAAAAACATTTTACAATATTGTGCATCATTGATATTATTCAATATTGTTTATTACTATATAAACAGAATCTGATGTAATGGTGTTCTACGGCTAATGGTTCTTAAAAACACTGCTTCTGAGATTAGAAAGGCGAACATTACAATTTAACTAGGGGTAGAATGACACTCTCTCTTACTAGTTAGTTGTCTAATGTTTTTGATCTGGGCTAGTATTTCGGTCTTGCCACATTCTCTTGGCAGCTGCAATCTGTTGCCACCCAAAGTGCATTTTTTAATTTTTTTCTTAATTTTTTCGGTTTTCTTAGCGTAGAACCGAAATATTACTTTATAAATAATATAAAAGAGTGAAACCGAGCGAAGTGGCTCAGTGCATTGCGCGCTGAATTCGCAATCGGGGGGTCCGTGTTCGATCCCCGGTATGATAATAATAATAATAATAATAATAATAATAATAATAATAATAATAATAATAATAATAATAATCGTCTCCTATATTATTTCAGTAGTATACGTACCTTTTGCGGCTTTCACACGCAATCGATCTTTATAAATGAAGTCTCCAAATAAAGAGAATTTCACTGTGACGAATTGCACATTGACTTTAAAAATTTGAAGGATTTGTTTTAAAAAAAGCAGCTAAATATTCATGTCAAATGCAACCCGCAACACTCAGTCAGCTATATCGTTAAATAATACTCAAACAACGCATTTTATGGCCTTAAAAACTAAATTTTTGAGGCCATGATATATTTCTGAGCATTCTATTTAATTTTTCCTGGTTCGGTATTTATCGATACTACCAATGCCACCTCAATTTCTATCCTTTCTAAACGTGGCCATCTTTGTGACGTCACGCTTAGAAGTCTTAAATTCTTCCATCTTATACTATTTACGCTTTCTGTGTGCACCGTAGTTTTCGCAAACTGAAGAGGTTTATTTGCATAATTATTAATTCAAAATTCGCTCTCACAACCACTATAAGTAGTATTGTCTGTCATCATTGTCTGTCATTGTCTATTGTATATCATCATCATCTGCTGCGATCTCAAAACATCACCATGCACCGAAGTGAAGTCAAAGCGTTCTGAATTGTTTCTAATGGTAATAAATGGCATTTATTACTCAAAAGTGAAGATATTAGAATTTTGATTTTTTGTCTTTCAATTGCTTTTCTTGAGGTACATCCGAAACTCTCAAAAACTCCCTCTGTTCCTCATAACAAATACAGGAAAGTTAAATAATATTTCAAAGAATTGGTTTGTATTAGCCGATCTTTTATTTTCGCATGGAAAACTTTAAATGGCTTTCTCAAGAGAAAAAAGCTTTTCTAATACTTTTGTGACTATCAAGGAAAGCGGAAGCTAACTGTCAAGGAAGATTGTATAATTACGTCAAATGTTGTTTTTAAGGAAGTGTGAATTGTAAATGCGATATGTGAAACTGTTTTTAACAGAAATCATTTGAGTTTTAGAAAGGAGTCATTTAACGCATTTCCATTCACAAATGCAATAATGTATACAAATCGCTTGTAAATGTGCATATTAAAGGCGCCAGAGAAATAAAAAAAAACATTTGTATAATTTTTGAAAAAACAAAACACAGAAAACTTACTTTGTGTCATTTTAAACAGTGTACGTAACACTTTTAGCACGAAAAATTTGAAGAAACAAGTTAGAGCTATTTTTGAGAGAAAAAAGCGTATGAGCGTTTCTGAAAATGCAGAATTGTGAGCTAATTTTTACAGAAAAATTTTGAGTTTTCGAGAAACTTTATATAACATCATTTAAAGTGCATGTGCTCATAAATGCAATTTTGTGAACAAATTTCCGCTCATGTAAATATTAACAACGTGAAAAAGATATGAAAACAATTAAATAGGTGTAATTTTTAAAACAGAAACAAAAGAAGAGAAGCAAATGGAGTTAATGTCATCTTATGAAGTACTTTTAGCACTGACCCTACCTATCCCTATCTATAGCACCTCCCTAGTAGTAATTAGATGGTATTTAATACGAATGGTATTTCCACGAATGAAATTACGTTCAACATGGTTCCATAAAGATACAAATATTGAAAATTACTGAAAACATGTTAAAATCAAAGAGGTTGTGTTATAGGACATACGAGGTTGGTTGCACGTCAAACAGTGATCGATATATACCTCTCTCTAAGATATTTGAGTCGCAGCTTTTTATTGGTCAATAGAAACGGTAAGATAAATCGGATAGAAAAAGCGATACATTTTTGAGATTCACCGCTCGGATTGGGCCACCTTGTGTGTATAGTTACACACTTCTTTGTTTTTACGTGTGGAGTAGTCGGTCTAGTGAAACAGTTTGAAGAGTTGTCAGAAAGACAGAGGAGGAACAGTAGCTGAATGTGTGGGCGGGAAGTGCAGCGCAGAAACGAGGAGGCGGCATTGAACAGCTATATGTGCGCAAGGATCGAAAATTTTATTTATTTAATAATGTTTATTTATTTATTTATTTATTTATTTATTTATTTATGTATTTGTTTATTTATTTATTTATTTATGTATTTGTTTATTTATTTATTTATTTATTTATTTATTTATTTATTTATTTATTTATTTATTTATTTATTTATTTATTTATTTATTTATTTATTTATTTATTTATTTATTTATTTATTTATTTATTTATTTATTTATTTATTTATTTATTTATTTATTTATTTATTTATTTATTTATTTATTTATTTATTTATTTATTTATTTATTTATTTATTTATTTATTTATTTATTTATTTATCTATTTATCTATTTATTTATTTATTTATTTATTTATTTAATTATTACGGGGTAAAATGAAAGAGTGGAACGGTAGAGCCATGTTCAATTGCGCCGCAACCCCTGGACATTGGTTACACTGCAAGTCTCCCGCACTCACGAGTGTTCAGAAGACGATATGGATTGCCACGAAGATGCTGCGGCGGGGCCTGCCATGTGGGCAATAGGTGCGAGTGCCGCTGCCGCTGGGCTGTGAGCGAGGGCAGAGGAGGGGGCGGTTGAGGTGGGGAGGGAGGAGGAGACAGGGACGGTGGCGGGGGCAGAGGGGGAGCCGGAGTGGTGGTGGTGAGACAGAGGCGTTGGGCGGTGGACGGATGGCCGGCGGGGGGGAGGGCGGGGAGGTGGAGAGCGCGCGACGAAAGATGAAGCGTCGCCGCGCCCTCGCGAGCCGCGCGGATCGATCCACCTGAGCCTCCACTCGCTCTCTTAACTTTTCGTCTGCGGAGCGGGGGCGCTTCGTCGGCGCTCGCTGCTCCGCCCCCCCCCCCGCGCCCTGGCCTGCTCCCCGTGCGCGGGACGGCGGGGGTTACTCTCTGCCGCGCATTCTTCGCCACGAAATCTCTCCTTTTCTCCGGTGCCGGACACAGTAGAATTTTGGTAGCTGGAATTTGAAGGGTGAAATTTTGCAGGTTTTTAATTCTCCAACAGGACCAATTGCTCAGTTTAAACTGATCGGGTAAATTATCGAAGAAGAAGGAAAAAATTGAAAACGTGTCTTACAAACGCACCTGAAACCAGAGTGACAGCTTCTGGTTGGGAGCCTACGGAGAGCGTTCAGTGGTGGCTCCCAACAAATGTCGAGTGGGAACAGGTCTGAGAGTGTGATTACGAGACTTGTCATGACGCGTACGTAGTTTCAGACCAGTGTCATTATAACATTGACAGTTGATACAGCAATTCTAATATTGACCGCACTATGCTCCGACGTGTGAGCCCAGCTTATTTGCCGCAACTCACCGGTGCTATTGCCGGCAAAACCTCAAGCCCCTTCCATCGCGCGCGTTGCAGCAGCGCAATCACCCTTCAACCCTCATCTGGCTCACGCCGATCATCTTCAATTACAAAGCACAAAAAATCCGAGAGCAGTTATGTTTCCGTTCAAAATGTATAACGCCGCTTTGTCGAAGAAATAGTCATCATGGAGTTCGATGTCACGGGGAAAATATATATAATACAAGCATCGATCATGTATATACGTACGTGTAGGAGAAAGTGAAAATGTTTGATGACACACTGTTTCTAAAAATGAACACATTATATAAGAAAATATATTTGCTATATAATTACCCGCGTTCTGCTCCAAATTTTCAACAAATTTCACTGACAGAAGAATTTCTATCTTCAACGTGAATAATTTTCTGTATTAGTATTTTTGTGCATACTTGAATGTTTTAGAACTATGAGAATATTATAAAAAGTGCACCTTCCTTATTTAATAAATAAAACGAAATTATTAATTGAGATTTCAACATGTTATAAGAACATGATGACTTAGAGAGGCGATTATTATTTACCTTACTTCCCTTTGAACAGACAAAACACAAAACAGTTTTATATACTTTGAAAACCGAAAGACCGACGTATTCCTTGATAAAAACATGAACCTAATAACCCTTTTGATTGGCAAATTTTTGACCCTGGCAAATTTGATGCTTTTAATTGCGGTCTGACCTAGAAATTTTGAATAGCACGTGAAAATGATACAAGTACTTAGTAAAATTTTTCGTAGTCTTTGAAACATTCTTCTCAAATTTCACAACAATATTACAGCAAATTGCACAAATCAGTCAAATAATGGATTTGCTTTGATAACAATAAATCCAATGCGATACGTATCATATTGTCTGATGGATTGCAGCGATTTTTCGTTGTGAGTTCGTTTTGTCCCCTTCGTATGAACCGAGGACAGTCGCCCTCGTCCCACGCGGCCGTGCCCTCCCAGTCCCCGGCGTCCACACCACCTCCATCCTTGCCCACACCCCCGTCAGCGTCCCACCGCCACCGCCAGCGCCGCCACGTCCGGCGGCCGCTCCTCCTATTCCCCCCCCCCTCCCGCCTCTTGCTCTGTCTCCGCTGCTGCTTCTCATGCCGCACTTACCTCATTTTCACCATCACCTCCAATACATACTTGATTTGTCACCTTTCCACAGCCGTCTTCACGCCAATAACGCCAGTCTTCCTGTTCCAGCTTTCATCAAGCTCTAATTGCTTTGAAACTATTGTGCCACAACTGTACAACCTCGCCGCCTTAGTTGAAGTAGGCCCTTTAGTGAAGGAGGGACGAACAGATAGTAACAACTTTGTTGCGAGTGGCTCAGTGGCGGGATGAACGTTCCTATTCGTTATTGGTAGTGAAGAAGCAGAGGGAGGATTAGGATAGAATTCGAGATAAAGTCATGGAAGTTTTGAGAAACTTACATATATGTATCCAACAAAAGTGAAATGAATAGGGAATGGAGCTTGCAGATTGTTTTCCTTGCCGAGAGAACTGATGGTCAACACAGATTGAAGAAAATATATATTGCCACATCAAAAGTCCTGAAACTTTTCATGCAATAATTACTTTCAAATAATACATAATAAATTATATTTGTAGTTCAAATAATAATGTGATTGAGAGAATGAACAACTAAACAAAAAGTAATCCATACGCGATGAAAATGAATGGCAAGTTAGTTCAAGAACGTAAATGAAGATTTTACGTCTAATATGAAAGTAATAAATTGATGCCCCCTCCGCATATTTCACTTTTAAATTAATTCAATATGATGAAAATGACGATGGAAATAGTGATAGCAGAGATCGTGAAGTTGGAGATAGTTTATGAGGAGAAGCATCTCAATCTGTATCATCATTACGACGTTGAGAAGAACGGAGGCAGGCTGAAAATGAACGAGAGATGTTGCCACATGTGAGGGAGGCGATAGCAACGCCAACTGTGAGGTGAGGTAAGGCGCAAGGTGGCCGCGAGTGCTGCCCGGGTTTGGCGGCTCGGGGACGAACGCTAGCGGCGAAGGCTCCACTCGCCCCCGCCGTCGTCGCGCCCAGACCGCGTCTCCTGGGCGAGCGTATTAACAGCGACCGGCCGTTGGTCGTTTCACAGATGCGACACACATTTTCATGGAGCGAAAAGGGAAGAAATTTGAAGTGGAGTGGGACAGACTAAAAAGTAGCGTTGAAGTTTCGGATCCCTTCACTCCATGTATCTTGTTGAGTGAAAAAAGTCTGGTTGTAACATACAGAAATAAAATTCCATGGAAAGAAGCTGCTTTTAGCCGAATGTAGACAAAGAGAAGTTAACACTTTTTCAATATTTAATTTCCACTGAGAATCATACTTTTCTCCGAGAACCCCCATAATTTAACTTCATGAAATCTACGAGTTTTATTGTAACAAACTCAGAAAGTACAGAAAATACAGCAAACGGAAATAAAAAAGCTATTATTTTTTCTTTCTCGTTTACGTCATGTAGAGAGAGTTATGTAATGTGGTAGAAACTGTGCGGAAATTTCGACGGATTTCGGGGGTCCCTCATTCCGGAAAAGAGGTTTTTGCAGTTCGTCCTTCGTCCGTCTGCTTGTGTGAAAAATGCTTGCGCCTGCCCCTGAAGCGTCCACAGGATTTCCCCCTTCCTGCAGCGACCTGTCCACTCGCCAGCACCTTTTCAAACGTATATTTTCATTTTTTAGAGATGAGTATCAAAAGTTTCAAAAATTGACATTGATTTTTTTAACATAATTTGCATTACTATATAAATGTATGCTTAATAATGTTATAAAAGTTTGACTTCATTAAAACCTATAATTTTTTTTAAATTACTAAAAGTTATTTTTTTTTCGTACCTGACCTAAATTTTTGTTATTAAAGCTAGATATTTCCTTCTTAATGCAATCTGTTCTTCAAAATTAGATCTCTAATATTTATATGTAAAATGTTTTCAATTAATGAATCGAGTTTTGTACAATTTGTAATAAAATAATGACAGTGATCGTAAAACACTTAAACATGATTTTTTAAATTTTTACTTAAAACTTTTTAAGTTTAGGGGTCAATACAAAGAATTCTATCCATTCAAGTGCGATTTTCATGATAACTTTTTAACTATCAAAAGTTTGATATGTATTTTTTCAAATATTCGGCGTCATGTTAGATGACAGTTTTTGAAGATAAGGCTGAAGGATTAGTATGATTTAAGTTAAAATATACAGTTAGGTGTACTAGTAAGTGTGCGAACTTGTAGCACCACTATCTTTTATTTATTTCGCCATACTGATTAACATTATTAGTTTTCTTTGCAGATGTCAACTACATTCCATTCTTTGATCAATTATTTCGAGGAAGTGAATAGATGCTAAAACAAACTAAAAAATTTTCTGGGAAAAAGAACTTCAATTTTCGCATTTACAGTAACGCTTAAACGACACTTTATTAAAAACAGCTCAAACTTTTTCAAAGAAGAATTCCATAGAGAACAAGGTTTCATTATTCTGTAAATACTTCTTTCCTATCCATATAAATCCAAAAAATTGAGAAATTAAAAAAAAATGTACTTTGGGCGGCGATAGATGACACTTGGCAAGAGGATGGGGCACGACCGAAACACTAGCCCAGACCAAACAAATTAGAAAACTAACTAATACCAGAAAGTCTGTGCCATTCTGAAGCAGTATCATTTGATGAACATGTATTCATAAATGCAATTATGTATACAAATCGCTGGTAATGTAAATATTACGACGTGAGAGGGATGTAAAACAATGTATACAAAAAATTTCAAACTTTTCCAATTTTGGAAAATTGTGGTTAACAGTGAAAATCAGACCCATGTCATCTAGACAAGTGTACTACCCAAGCCATTTTTGAGAAAAGTTTGAAAAGTTTGAGAAGTTTTATGGAAAGTACCACCAAAATTTAAAAAAAAATTTCAAAATCGCAGAGTTTTGAGTCGATTCAGATCCACCGGGGAATTTCTCCGTGTATTCCTTATATACGTACGTATTCGAGAAAGTTAAAGAACACTTTTTCGGTATCAAGGTCCCACAAAAAAAAATTAGAAAAAATTAGACTACTAGTCCTTTTGACTACCCCTTCCTCTTCCCCCACTCACTTTCCCTTCATTGTTAGGCTTGCTCTTCTACCTTTCTAGAGATGGCTGCCATCTAGTTGGTACCACCATGTTTGATTATTTTGACCATTTGTAACATTCATGTGAGATCCACGTTGCTTGAGTAGTAAGTTATTTTCTTTTCTTCTTTTTTGTATTTCTATGATATTTATTTTTCCACTATATCCACTGTACACCCCCCCCCCCCGTTTTGTGTTCCACTTATGTTTTCTTCATTTCATTTTGCTAGAGATCCACTGAGGATGGGAAAAGTGTTTCCCGAAAGTTGACTCTGGAATATTGTTAATAAAAATATTTAAACCTTTGTGGAGATTATTTCCTGCACAATACCAAGGTCCCACAATATCTGAAATCTGACTACATAACGTGTTAGAAGAACTAATTTATTTAATATTAGATCAGGATTTATCTACTTTTTCTGAATTGGTGTCCCACAATTGGAGTTTTTTGTCCCAATATCGCATTTTTTGCTGCCGCATTATATAACTTTCTCTGTACTACATATATTTCTCCTTATACGTACACTAAAAAATAAAAATTAAAGAAACAGTTTGGAGCTGTTTTTGAGGAAATGTTCTTTTTATAAATTGCATTAACTTGGAGCAGAAAATAGGCGATAACGACACGTTTTTCAAAACAATTGTACACGGCCTTTACAGATCTGATTTTTAAAAAAAGATATTGTTTAAGGCAAACATATTTATCTTCAAATTTGTACTATTGAACTGTTAAATTCTCGCAAATTTTGCAGATAGAGAGTTCGCTGAAATGACACTAGCATCTATTTTTTTTAAAAGAACTTAGATACATAGAGTACTAAGAAAAAAATTAAAGAAAGACTATGGAGCCGTTTTTGAGAAAATAATTGTTTAAATAGAGTAAAAATTGCCTACATTTCAAATAATTACGCAAATCTACTCATAGTTCCGGAAAATAGTACATGATCGTATTTCAAGGTATGTCGTTAAAGAAGAGATTTCATTCAGGAAAACATCCTATCTTCAATATCGTAGATTAAGAGAGACGCAATGAACGCGTTTCATTGTGCAATTAATTTAATGAAAAAGTCAGTGATTTCAATGAAAATGAGACCTGCTCTTACGCGTCCTCTACCCTATCAGCGAACAAAGTTCAATCCAGACATATGGAGCAGCTGTTGAGCAAATTGAGCAAATTTTGAGGCTTTGTGTAAAGTACCTCACAAAATAAAAATATCCGTTTTAATGTCAGAGGGAACTGAGTTTCTTCAAATTGATTAAGAAATTTGAGTTTTGGAGAAAATCAATCAAACTGTTTAGGCGGCAGATTTGATCACATTCCGACGAACAGACGATTTGCCGTCAATCGATGTTTCGGTACCAAGTACACACAAAACATGGATTCTGACAACAGAATGTGTTAGAGGAAGTAATTTACTATATATAAGAACAAGATTTATCTACAAGGTCTTAAGGAGCTATAAGGAGTTAACAGAGTAAGAGTTATTGGGTAGAAAATTCGCATATTTCCGGGGCACAATTAAAGTACACTGTCAGAAATTTCTGCATTACTTTTAATGTAAAAGTACATGAAAGTAATTATCATGTACGCTTATTAGATTTAATGTACATGCGGACATTAAATTTATTGAACGTAATGTAATGTGCTTTCATGATAATTGCTTTAATATACTATTACATTTAAAGTAATGCAGAAATTTATGACTAAGCTTTTTATTTCTCCTTCAAGAGCAAATTCATACTCCTAATCCATACTTCTACTCCTAACACATGGCTTTTTGTTGCTAGTATCAATAGAACTCTTATATAGCCCTTGCTGCATAAATAATCATTAATTTAAATACCAAATATAGTTTTACCAAGAATTTATTTATAATATATATTTATTGAGTATGGAAAAATGAATAAATATTTTACTTTTATTAATACACTTTCATACATTTTATTAAAATTTAATACATTTTATACATTAATACATTTTATTAAAAAATGCACATCCATCAGCACTCGAGAAATGAAAAATTCACAACTTTTTTCCAATTTAAAAACTGTAGAATCAATTTTTTCCACTTTTTTAAGGCCCTTTCTGTCCTGTTGCTTTTTGCCTTCTGTTGCTTTTTGTCTCCTGTATTTTCATAATTTCCCTAAAAGTAATAGTTTTATTGCTAATAAATAATTTTTATTCAGCGTTACCTTTTTACACAGCTAAACAAATAACAAGAAAAATAGTTGACAGAGGCAATGCATTTGCTTGTAAATAGGAACTGAGTACAAAAAGAAGCACGATACATACACGATAAAATATCAAAATAAGAAAGAAAATTGATTTAATGTAAAAAAAATATTAGTAATATTATTACTAGATGGTAATATTATAATTATATAATGTTACCTATCATCTTTGATAATTCTAGAAAATACTAAATCAGACAAACATTTTGATTCGTAACGATACAACCTATTCTCTATTTAACAATATCCATTTAGCAATGTTTTTAATGCAAATTTACTATTACTTAAAACCGAGACCAATTGCCAATTTATTAATATTGTTAAGGTTGTAATGTAACTATTTTTTCTCAAATGTTCTAATGATAGTAATAATTTGTTTAAGGAAACATTACTTTTAACTTAGGACGTAATAGTATACAACTCGAACGTACCTTTGTATGTATTCGAGGGTTGGTCCTAATTTTGCAGAATAGGCATATGCAAAAACGTAATAGCTGGGAAATAATATTATCACACCATCAGTAACGCCTTCCCAAATTACTGCGGCCTTTTTTCAGAATCGCAGTCATTTACTTTGGACTTACTATGTAACACTCTTTTCATGAACTTCAGTTCTTTGACTTAATTTGGTCTGTTGTTACATTTAAATAGTCACTTGAAATCTGCAGCATATACATCAATAGATGGAGATTAACTGGATTCACATTTCATGAAAATAATATTAAATGAATAATACTAATTAATATTAATTAGACTTTACCTTCACAAATCCAATATGACTGAATTGCTTCAGCTTCTCCCGATGTTAGCCGCCAACCGCTACAGGAAACTGCTAAGATGAGAACAGCAAGTGAAGAATAACATTCAACAGATTCACTTGCTTTCTTATCAGAAAGTTATGACGTTTCTTTCATTTTGCACACGTTTTAGAATTTGAACAACTCTGCTATTACTCTAACACGTAGGAACACTCGACTGCACGAGCTTCAGAATCGGAATGAATCCTGCGGAAACGCAGAGGACCTGTCTGCCCCCTAATTGCTGGGGGAAATGCATTTCATTGCTTAACGGAGAAACGACATTTGTGGAAATTAATTTGAATTAACGGCGTCGTGTTATAAGTTATGATCCCGACTATTTCTGCTGAATTTGAAAGAATTGTAAACTACAGAATTAACGTGCTATGTAAACCGCTAGAATTTCATTATCTATTTGTTATAAATTTGAATGTAAATATGAATTTTAAAAATGTAATTTTTAGTATATATGTTGAGACATTTTAATTTTATTATACGTTAGAATTCAAATAGTAGAAAAAAATATTTATAAGTTTTTAAAACGTATCTACTATGTTCTATGTGTTCCACAATCATAAATCAATGTGCCCAAATTTTAATTTAAATATTGAATTTAATGTCGAATTATATTAATCTCTCTTCTATGTAAAAAATGTATTAAGCTTCATAAACAGATGTTCATTAAATCTGTATTGATTTTAATTTAAACATTACATTTACTGTTCAAGCACATTAGTTTCGTTGTAATGTACAAGGTATATTATATTTCATTTACAGTCGTACATTCATTCTTCATTGATTTTAATTTAAGCATTAAATTGAATGTAGAAATACACTAATATTCTTTTAATGTACGAAATACGTTAAAATTAATATACAGTCATACATTAATCCACATTAAATTGAATGTTATTTCTGACCGTGTACTTATTTCTTATCACGAAAGTAAGCACGAGTAAAATTGAGGCGTAATAAAAGTTCATAACGAATTTTGCTGAAATGAGCCATAGATTCCTCTTAGAAGAAATAATGAGATCACTGCTTTGCCAGGGTACATAGGCTCATGCTAATTCTATGTTTGTAAATGAAAATACTATTTTTGGGGCCAACTTCAGAAAAAACTTCAATTTCATTAACTTTAGATGTAGTTCTTATCAGCTTACTAAGATACGTCAGTGAATGTGTGATGAAACGATTAAGTCAATTATTTCAAAATGCACTTGAAATTGTGTACTTCATGAATATGGAAGTCATTAGATAGATTGTCAATTTATTATACGTTCGGCAGTCATTGGATCAGCATGTTCCAAACAATTTCCATCAGCTCCATTTCTTTAAATCATTTCCCTCCTTTCTCCAAACTTATTTTGGGAACCGTAATAGATCAAATGTGTCGGCCGAGCGCTAAACAAATTAAAAATATCCCACGAATGAGCGGCCCACGTTGCCAGTCGGCGTCAATGTACATGTGATGTGGGCGATTGCCAGCTGCCTGTGTGCGGAAGGGCGACCGCCCCGCCCCTCGGTTCCTTCGGCGCCTCCCTGCGCCCCACCCACTCGCCCGCCCGGATGCCCCAGATTTCCTAAGAAACCAGACGGCGGCATCGGCGGAAACCGCGGCGCGGCAGGGCGCGGGGCGAGGGCGAGGGCGCGGGCGAGGGCGAGGGCGAGGGCGAGGGCGAGGGCGAGGGCGAGGGCGTTGGGGCCCGCCGTGGATCGATCCCGGGCCCTCGGCGCGCGCCAGACGCGGCGCGGTGCGGGCGGGGCCCCGCAGACGGCGCCGCCCCGCCCCCCGAGGGGCGAGCGCGGTCGCGCCTTGGCCTGCACGGCGTGCTGCCTGAGGAGCGGCGCGGCGCGCGGCAGAGATCAGGTGCGCCCGCGGCGGACGGGCGTTCGGGGCCACCTCTGCTTGCGCTCCGCCGTAAACACTTTGCGGGGCGCGCCTTCCAGAAGCCAATGCGCGTCATCTCCCGACTACTTGTTGGTGAAACTTGTATCCTGTAACAACAAATGAGCTAATCTCGGAATCGTATGTGTTTATTGTTTTAATATTGTTTGAATATTGGAATACGACAGATTTCAATGTTAAAAACCAGTGATATATTCATTTATTTAAAAAAAAGCAATATCTTTGTCACATAAATTAAAAATGTTCATAGAGACAAAAACTGTGGTATGTTATGATATCGGTAAAAACGGTATAAAAGTTTCCTACGATATTCAGAAACTTCAAAGTTACTTTCTGATTGCCTTATTGTCTGCCGGGTTGACTCGGTTTTGTCTCAATACGTGGTAGAAGCATGCTCAATTAAATCACTTTCAACATCGATAAAACATATTAATAATATTGACATTGTTAGGTTTGTAACAGTTGGTGCTTTTATCAAAATATATTTCATCTTGGCTTTTCATGCTTCTAAATATGAATTATTTCAATCCTCTTCACGAATTCTTCCTTTAAACTCTTTCACTTCGCACTGAAAGTGGACATTACCTTATTATCTCAATTTAACAATAGTAATTTTCCTAAGGAAAAATTGCAATTAATGCTTGGCACAAGCATAAATTAGTAGAATTAAAGTAACAGAAATCTACAATTATCGAAAATATTGCTAAAAAAGATAAAAAAAACAGATTATTGAAATCATCTGTTATCATCTTTCACATGAAGCTGACATCACTTCCTCGTGGGGTTATATACACGACGCAGACCGAAATCGTGCATGTGCAACGCACACAATAGAATACTTCACTTTTACCAGAAATGTCTGTTACATCTCAATTTAAATATTTTTATGTTTGCAGAAGTCATTGATCTTAAGAAATACCCCACGAAGGCTTGGGAAGGGCCCGGTGGGTTTCTTAAATCGCTTTCAAAGCTTTCTGCACCGCCCGCGCTCCAGAGGTGCTCTAGCGCGGGGGAACGCAACCCGCCTCGTCCTTTGGTACGACGGGCTTGGCGCGCCCCCTGGCGGCGGCGGCGGCGCGGGCTCCTGAGAACAGAGCGCGTTACATCCCGCGCTTGCAGTGCTTTCCTCCGTGCAGGTGCCTCCTGCAGCGTAGGGCATTGTGGGGACACGCGACCGAATCCTCTCTTGCATGTAAGTGTAAGTGCTTGTGTAAGGGGAGAGGAAGGGCCGAGGATGAGGAAGGAAAGATCGCGCACGTGGCTCGTTGGTGAAGGTTCTGTTTCCGCATTCGCCTGGAACTGATAGGAGAAAACGGACAATGAAAGAAAACTACCGCTAGAATTCCCTTCCTGGCAGTGCTTGAATTCGACTGAGTCTGCAAATTTGTATGCAAAATGCGTCGTCGAGACCTGACACGACCTTCCGGTCAGCAATAGGGTTGAGGCAAAGCCGATTCTGCCTCTGACTCAGCACAGCCGGTTCCGATTTGGATGTCGACGGTCTATCAAATGACAAATCAAATTCAACCTGGCAAAAATATCCGCCAAAATATTATATATATATATATATATATATATATATATATATATATATATATATATAACTAAGAACATTTGCTCCCTCATCTCCGCCCCTAATAAATAATAGCCTATTTCCAAGGACCCAACACAATCTATGTTTCAAATACCTACGACTCAAACATGACACCAAACTAAATTGAAGAAAAACAACACATTAAAATCAAAACAAGCCAAAATAAAACGAATTAACTTAAACCACTTCTAAATGCCAGTAATGTTGAATATTATCAAGGATAAAATATGCAGTCGGGATCAATAGCTGATTAGAAATTATAATAAATGAAAGAAACCTAACAAAATAAGCCAAAGTATACGGAGTTAGGTAACGTAGAATGAAAATGACATTGAGAAACGCCGTTCTTAAATTACCCATGATACTCATATTCATCCATATGAGTGAAATGTAGTAATACACCACAAATGGAAGTGAAAATTGCAGGAGACACATGCAGTACTGAATTCAACTGAAAGTAATTGATTTTGTAAAGGTCTGTGCAGTGGAGGCGGTTGAGGTTGAGTTCGAAAGGAAACGGAGTTTCTGGCGAGGAGCACTGCTTGTGAGATGCCGCATGCGATCAGCGCGGAAGACACTGCCACTCCCCCCTCCCCCCCCCGGGCGCCACGTCCACTTTAACTCACGTCTTGAAACAAGTGCATTGCATTGTTCTTCTGTTAGTTGAAACATTTGAATGAAAATACTAGTGTGTAAAATGCAAAGGATTGATTTCAACAAAATTTACTCGTAAATTAGTAGTGTTGCTAACTATTCGTACCTAATAAATAATAACCTAATTCTATGAACCCAACACAATCAAGATTTCAAGTACCATGGGCTGAAACTTGATACCAAACTAAATTGGATGACACACAACAATACAATAAAATAAGCCAAAATAAACCGACTTAACTTAAACCATTTTACCAATTAACTAAACGCTAATAATGAATTGTAAAATTGTATTATTGGTAACTGTTACCTAATATTGTAATGTTGCAACTTTTTATCATACTAATAATTTAGTAATCACATACAAACCCTTAACAAATGAAGCGCGAGACGTGTTTAGAAAATCATTAAACGTTTGAAAATTCAAATTTGAAATAAATATGGTACACTGCTATTGAATTGTGTTGTGCTCTATTGCTATAAAATGTTTATACACAAGAGACGTTAATAGTATTTCTCCTGGCTGTGATTAGAACTCGAGCACCAAGAATCACAGGGCAACTGGCGTTCTTTGTTGCTACTGAATCGAGAGTCAGAAGATGAATATAGTAATGTTTCTAAATTGATGTTATACAGAATGACTTGAAAACTACTATTATATTGAGAAAAGTGTCCATGAAATGATTTAGAGAGCTAATATTTGGGAAAAAAGATTTGCATTAACAAATAAATCTTCAACATTAATAATATAGTTGCAAGAGGTTATGAAAGAAATCGGAACTTTTGCAATTTTCGACCTTTTACTGAAAATTGACTTTCTCTCGTATTAAATGTGTACTTTTGGAATTCTCGAGAGAAAAAACTAGAGAAAACTTAGATATATTTGAAACGTTTTGAACCAAAATGAAAAGATCCGTTTCAAAGACCGCGACATTACCCAAATCATTTGGGGAATGACAGTTTTCTGGAAATCCTGCTTACAGTTTTGTTGGTGACACTGTGTTGTGGCTTCTTACAGTGTTGCTTGTAGACGGACGAATGGACAGACGGCCGAACTGTCGAATTGGCGGACAGGCGGAAGAGAAGGGTGAACGGACAGACGGACTGGCGGACGGACGGACGATTTGAAAAAATTACTTTTTTGATATCAAGGACCCGCAAAACGTCGATTTTGATTGCATTACGTATGCAACTAAGTAATACAGTACATTAAGAAGCAAGAGAGGTTCACCTTTACGGTATCAAAGACAAAAAAAAGTGGTTTGAAAAATAATTTCGTGCATACTTTGTTTACGAGAAAATAAAAATAATACAATGGGATTTTCCCTCGTTAATATTTAGATCTCTAGATCAGATAGCAAGTTTTGTTTCACACCACCATGACTAGCTCTCACCTAAGATACAATATAGTGTAATTAAAAACAAAATAATCATTTCGGAATGAGAGAATGCAATATTTAAACCGTGCTAAAATTTTATTTTTACTGTGATGTTTCTAAGAGTATTTTTTTAAACATTCTGTGAAGTTTGAAAAAGGGAACGCAGAGGATGTACCTTCAAATCAGAAAAAACGAAGCATTAATAAATCATCTACGTGAGTGCAGTTTTCAAAAGAAATATCAAAAAATTCATAACGAAACATTTTCTCAGTTACGTGAACAATTTCCGCGCGCAGCAATTGGCGGGGGAAACGCCTCTCTCCGCCGGAGGGCGCGGTTTCGCCCCGAGAGACGCGCCGGCGGCCCTCCGGCCGCGATCGACTTCCATCAGACAGCTCGCGCAATTGCTGCTGTGATTTGGAGCAAAAAATAAAAAGAGGCGCATGAAAGAGAATTCCCCTAGACAATATTCTATGACATTTTGTTTGGCGTTTTAAATTTATTAAAGGAACTTTGATGATGTCCGAATGTACACGTTTGTACAGACTTGTATTTGTTTTCATGATATAAATATTTTTCTTATTTTACTAATTGCGCTGTCTGATTATTTTTCCAGTGACGTCCCAATGGATAAAAATGTTTGATATTGAGAACAAATCCAAATTTATTTATAGGTGCAGTATTGAATTCTGTATCGAATTTTATGAGAATATTTCTTATTTCCATGTATTCACATTTTCGAATTTTGCACTTTTCTGTTTTATCTTTTCCAATTCATGAACCACGGAGTTGTGGAAAAATTTCAAAAGCTTCTTGTGTTCATTCACAAACACATAAAGATTATAAGCCCATGAAGATATTGTTCATTTAATTCAAAAACTCCTATTGTCTTCAAGTGATGATTGCAACCATTATTAAACATTTTCAGTAAACTATTGTATTTTAAATAATACATGTGGCCGGAAGCTATGTGAAAAGAAATTTAAAACAAATATATTACTTAAAATTTTTGGTCAAATAAGATCCTGAAGATTAGATACTATAATAGTTTTTATTTTCTCGACTTAAGTCTCAAGAAGAGAAATTTGATGCAAACGTGCGCCGGAAAAAGTCGAATTTTCGGCAGATAAACTCTTATTGCCTGGCACTGGTAACGAAAAAGTGCTGTTACTATATGTAATAAATTACTTCCTCTAACATATGGTGTAGCCAGAATCTATTTTTTGTGTGTACTTGATACCAAAAGATCGGCAAAACGTCTTTGTAACCGTCCGTCTATCTGTCCATCCGTCTATCTGTCCGTCCATCCGTCTGTCTGTTCGTCCGTCTGTGGTCAAAGCTAGTGCATAAGCCATTCAGCCGATTTTCTCGAAAATTGATACTCTCCGATGGATCTGAACGAACTCAAGACTTTGAGAGTTTAAACCAGATATTTTGATTTTTGGGGATACTTTACATATAGTCTCATAGCATTTTCTAAGTTTTTATTAAACACTGACCTCAGATGCTCTAAAGAACGCTTCAAAGCATGGTATATGTACAAATACCTGATTTTTCGAGAATTGTAATTTGCGCGTCTTACTGTCACTATATTATTGAAGATATATATCGTTCCTTAATAAAATCTGTTTCTTAAAGGCAGACCTTAAAGTAAGGTAAAAACGTTCTTATACAATCTATGGAAAATATGGGTAGTTTCCCTATAATTTTCTGCGAAATATACGCAAGTTTTAATTTTTTAAAAACAATTTTCTGTCTAAAATGGCATGAAATTGTTTCTCTAATTTTTTTCCATGTGTGTATCAAGAGAAGATAAAACAAATATATTGATACTTCTGTTTTCTGCGAGCTGTCTGTCTTTTCGAAAATTGCAAAAATTTATCATATCATCAAGTATAAAATCAAAGATAGAGATTTTTGTCAAACACAAAGTCTGTTGAAAAAAGTCAGTTCCTAAAAATGTCATGTACAATTTTTTGAATAAACGACTAGTTTGAATAAACGACTCGCCTAATTTGATTTCAAATTCATTCAATTTCTAAAAAAATTATTATGTCAAAAAACGCTGCAATTTTTTTTCCGAATATTTTATTGGAAACAAGAAGAGACTCTTACAAAAATGGGTGGGTGTCATGTCCATTGAATTCTCTGAAGTTTCGAAAATTGCAAATTTTTGAAATGATGCGAGAAAGTATGTGTTGTTGGAGCACCACTAGTTTAATACCGCCAATATATAATATCAATAATTAATAGTTTAATATTATTAGTTCACGGACAACTTTCACAAAAAATGTGATCTGTGCGACTGCAATACTATGGAATAAGCGAACAGCTAGCTAACCGGCCTATCAGCTCTGGGCACTTTAGTTCAAATCGCAGTGTTGCCAATTTAAGATAGAAGAAGAAAAAATCCAAAAGCGAATTGTAATGCTAATAGGCAGGGATTTTAATCCTGCAAGGGATCAAGATCGTTCCTATTAATTTACGTGTCGACTGTGTTCAAAAAGAAATACTTCGTAGTATCACCAAATATACCTCTCAGGATGTAGGTTGCAAGCACGACACAATTTTGTTTCCGATTGAGAATTTCGATTTTATGCAGTGGGCAGTGGTGTATTTAGGTAAAAGCAGGAGGGAGATTCTGCATCGGGTGAACCAGCCGTTATTTAAGTTTATATAATTTTCTTGGTAGAATTTGCTTGAAAGAATACATGCATTAGTTTTAAAATTTTTGTAATTTAATTGAATTAAGATTCTTCTAATGATTTGAAGTTAGTATATCATGAAAATTGTTTGCAACTTGAAATTGAAATTAAACTGAATGGTTTTATTATATATTTCAATCATTAAAATTTGTGTACGTACGGTACTTACAATTAGTCAGAAATACTTTTAATGTAGTATATAATAAACGTGTTTTCATTTTCAGTAATCATTTCCATGGAAAAGTTTTTATGGAAATATTTATTATATTTCTATTTCTATGAAATATTTATTATGTTGAAATCTCGAATTAGCACCAATATTGCTCCAACTCCTAGCTACGCCTGTCTTTCTGAAACGACGAACAAATAATAATGATGTTAATAATAATAATAATAATAATAATAATAATAATAATAATAATAATAATAATAATAATAATAATACGAAGAACCTAAATATAATAATTTCTTATGATCTAAACATGAATGATTTTTAAGATGTAACCACCGTCTTGATCATCATCCCAGCTCTCTGACAACGCTTAATGAGCAGTATACGGAGCAGTATACGGGACACATATTTCTTGATTGCGAGTCTTACAGAACGTGAAGCATTTGGCAATAAGCTTTAATCAAAGAACATCAAAATCAATTGGTTGGATTAAAAGTTATCCCAAACGTCGTCAACATTGCCTACAACGCGGTATCATCCGGATATCTAAGCTCTCGCGTTGCCAGTATTCCACGCATTTGCACCGCGAGGGCAAGTTTGTCGTCAGCCACCCCGGGATGTTTTCGCACGTAGGCGCAGCGCGGCTGGGCCCCGCGAGAATCGGCGCGCGTAAAGCGCGTTACGACGTCGCTAAATATCGCGCGCGTAAAGCGGCAGAGCTGAGCCGCGCCGCCCCCGCGCGCTCGTAAGGGCGCGCGGCGCTGACCGCGGCCGCTTTTAACGGCAAATTGGCTCGGGCGAATAGAAATCGGCGCGCGGGAAGCGGCGCTGCCATCCGGTTCATGATCCAAGCTGTGTGGTTGGATTCAGGAAAGGGACCGGTCGGTCGATTTGCGGGAATTTTTATGGAATCAGATGTGTGACGAAGTAAGTTGTTGGATTGCTCCTCGGTGCCTGAGTGTAGCTCAGATGCAACATCGCCGATGTCGCTCCAACGATCCTGGCCGGAGGCCCTGAGGCCCGTGTGCTGGCGGCGGAGGGTTTTCAGCTGCTGGCCGGAAGAGAGAGCTAGTTGCCGGTTGTTCTTATCGGGAGTTTTGCGAGGTTCCGCCGATCAGTACTTGGTGAATCCCGAACAGGAACCGCGTTCGCTCTCTCCATCTCCTTCCTTCTCTTCTCCTGTGCCCTCACCTACACGCACCTGCGCTTTCGTGCACTGCCCCACCTCATATGTCGGGAGAGCAGCCGACTACTTCGAGCTAGTCTCGGGGCGGTTGAGGTACCTGTCCGCTGCAAGACGACGTATTACCGAAGTGGTGTTTAACCTCTTTTTTCATTAGAAGAAAAATAAAATAAATAATGGTTTGTGATAGTGAGCCTATTATATGTCGACACTTAATTTTCATAGGTTCTTAATGCAATATTGGTTTGAATTTCTTTCTACCGTAAGCCCTAATGCAACATGTCAGTCAAATCGAAATGTTCTTGTTGCTGAGTTTATTCGTAGTGAGTATTTCGAAGTTACTAGACACCATTATGCAGAAGGGCTATTATGTCGTGTTATGTTGAAATAAACGTTTTGCATAATTATGTCTGCATATTCTTGGCCAACCAGAGCAGTACAGAAGTACTGTATTTCTCGGTAGTACAAATATCAATTTATGCAATTTTGCATTTCTGTTCATTTTTAATGGTGCATTTCAAATCATCAATAAAATATATACTTACGCGTCCGTGCGTCGATATCTGAATATGATATTTTGTTGGACTGCGCACTCACCTGTTAGTTTTCGTGTTCGCGTGAACAGCAAAGCGATCGTTAAGCACTATTGATGGACGCAGCCGTTCGTGCTAACATTGACCTCATCCGTGACCATTCGTGCAATTCAAATAAAATCTTCAATTGTGTTTCATTTTCATTTAAATATTCTTTTTAAATATATAAACAATGTGGTTTTCCAATATTTACATTTAGGACTCTTGTTATGAACACATGAGTAAACTCACATAATACTCAAGAGGAGGATGCTACCAAAACAGTGTTGATAACAGTGTTCATGAAAAATATTTGTTCAAATAATGTAATATTCAATTTCTCGAAAATATGAGTACCTTTTGCAAAATTTTTGTGTCAAACAGAACATTTTTATTTAATTATTTTTAAACCATTCTTTCTTAAGAACGGCACAAAATATTTTGATTAAATGTTTACCTTATTGTAAAGAACTCAGAAGCGAATGGTGCAGGTCTTACGTTCGTTGAAATGCCAATTTTTTTGAACATTTAAAAAAATGAAAATTTTTCCACATCTTTCCACTACTACAATTGTGAAGATACAATTAAAAAATCAGATTCATCAAAAACAGATCTTCTCTGATTCAGGACCCTGTCCAAAGATGCAGCAGTCTTCACTTCCCACCTTACTCTTGAATGCCATACTACTGATAGTGTAAGAAAAATTCTGAAAATGGAAGGAACCCTAAAATCAGAACTCATTTCCTCAGACAGGGGTGCCAAAGTAGTAATAACTACAAAACTGTCCAACTTTAAATAGCTATGAATATGTATTAGTACTTAAGTTAGATTTAATTAAATATATCTTGTTGTGAAAATGTAATTATGTAACAAACATATTTATTCCTGTTATAATTGTAACTACTATGTTTGTCTATACATTTGTATAACGACAGTGATTGCTGATGACCTAGATGTTATAAAGCTGCCTTACATAAATTTAAAAAAATCTTCAAAGAAGGACATGTTTTTCGGAAATATGGGTATTTTTGTGTAATTTGGCGATAAACGTAGTCACCCTCTCCGAATTGCCTGCGCGTCGTGAACGGAAATGAATGGTGTTGCTCGGCAGTTGGATGCTACGCAAGTTAGAATTTGTATATTATTTTATATTTATTTTTTTCTTACTTTCGATCTTTTGTTATACGCTTACAAATTAATCTTTTAGAAATTATGGGTAAAATACGCATCACGCATCGTTGGTTCATTTATGTAGAACGTGAATACATTGAATTCAATGGCAGGAAGCCTTTTCGTTTAAACGTTTGAATTTAAAAAAGCATATGTATTTTTGAAGCGTAGTTTCTTTAAACATTTTTCAAATGGTAAGTAATGTGTAAGACAGAAATTAACAGATTATAATATTACATCGTATTAACAATATCGCAATAAAGTACTAGCTATTGTAGCACCGCTAGTCTTCTTACTCATAAGTGGTGTAGTAGTCTTATTTATTCTTTACCAGAAATAATCTGGGTTTTGAGTACCGAAAATTCGGCGTCAAAATCCTTTTTCGTTCCTTTTATTTTGAAACCGATACACTAGACATTCTAATAGGGATCGCGTCAACGTTTGAAAAAAATCCAGGGGTACATTTCTTGTAGTGTAAACCATTGAACAGCTCTCCAGTCAAATACATTTCCAGCCAAAACTTGTTTGCGTTGTATTGAACCATTTCTCGAATAGAAAATGGGTGACTTTTCACTTTGCTTTATAATATAGGCCCACTAATCGAGGTGGTGAATATTTCGTTTACATCTTATTTTTTAATTAATGTTAAATTGTTGCAGAAAACGAGTTTTTCACTGTTTAAGAGAATTTACGCTGTAAATATGAATGTGTTGTTTCTCTTAAATCAAAAATTTACAATCGTATAACTCAGTGCATTGGCAAGGTGCATAGCTCTTTATACCCATGTGTACATTTAATTTTGTTACATACACCTGTGTCAAAATCACATTTTTGGATATTCTCTTGGTGAGAAAAACAGATTAATAATTAGTTCAATAGGATTCCTCCACTCACCAAAGTATTTATTACTAGTAAACAACGAAATACTTTTCTTTTGTGAAGATACATGGGAACATGACTAAAGTGTGTGTGAGCTTCTTGTAAGAGGAAACAGCTACGTCTTCTTCGAGCTTTCAAACGATCCCCAATTGAATCACATTTGTTGCTCACGAAGTTTAGCATTACATAAAGACAGTGTATTGTGAATCCATCGTATCCTCGTGAACGCGAGGCAAACGGGGACTATTTCTACACTCATTGGCAGGTGTGATTCCATGTCGAAAATCCAAGTCTTCAAAGTCTACGTCAACTTCCGCTTCCACATTAGAAATATTTATTTATAGCTGGTGAGTGCGCGTTGCCATCCTTCGGGGTCGCAGAGAGGGCGGCGGCGGAGGTGTCGCCACGTCCGCCCAGCCAGCACCGACGCGCTGACGCGCTCCGCTTTCCCGATGCGTGGGCGGTCGCCCGGCGGCTCAGCGACATTTCGCGTGCGCTGGCGCCCCGCCGCCGCCGCCGCCGCCGCCGCGAAGGGAGGCCCAGGGAGGGCGGATTGGCCTACAACGCGCGATTACAATTCAAAACAGACAATTAGATGAGAACAACGAACTCTTTTTTTAACCGTCCTGTTCAATATTCATTTGTTGTTCCTCTAAATGTTTTCTATAACGATTTATGAAGCAATAATAATATTACACATAATAACAATAACAACAATGTAATTATACCAACCAATAGACCTGACAACACTTTGCTAGACGAAAAGAAAGAAGTCCATGTGATTGACATTGCCATTCCACTCTCCCACAATATCGACAATAGCTGAACAAGATCAGCAAATACAAGGACCTGGCAGATGATGTTAAGAAAATGTGGAAAGTCAAGAATGTTCATGTTAGAGCCTCATCATTTCGGCCACAGAACTAATGTAGGACCGCCAAAAAACACTTGGAAATCATTCGATTACAAAGACACTTATCAGACATTCAGGAGTCTGTGATACACTTGCCAGTGGCAAGTTGGCATGTTGTGAGAAAGTTTTTGGAAGACGAGCTTCAACTTAATTTGGTTGACTGAATTCAACTCAATTGCCGTCTAACCATTCGTGTTGGGCCAATGAAGGCCGTTTGTGTGTGTATCAGGGAATGGTGATAGTGACACGATAGTGGATGGTTTATGTGAATGTGTTATTTCTATTATTTATTTAAATTTAATTTGACTTGTATTCTTATTTGTAAATTTGATTTCATTTGTGTTCTGATGAATCAAAACAATGCGTCAACTGTTTGTAATACGTCTTGAATCTGAATTCCGATCTTATGTAATATTCAACATTGTTGAGGAAGTTAATAAATAATAATAATAATAATAATAATAATAATAATAATAATAATAATAATAATGAAGAAGAAGAAGAAGGGAAAAACACACATTCTGTAATTAGGATGATATACATAGTACCTTGACTCTATTCTATTCCTAATTGTGTTTAGTCTTGCAGGCAAGAATTTATGAGAATGAAGCCGATGTGTTAGTGCATGATTATAAGGCAGGTTATGGTAAGAGAATCAAGTGTTAAGCCATTATACCTTGAATATTTCATTAAAGCTTTGCAATGTTATGTTTAAATGACACCAAAGGCGTTTCTTTGTCATGCTACATACCAAGGCTACACCAAGGCTGTTTCTTGGAACGAAGCCCGACAGTCTCTTAGTGACGGGTTTTATGCCTTCGTCTTTGGTCACGATTTTGTGCTAAATTCGTATTAATTCCAACCATTTCAAACGCATTTCAAGTTCATTTTTTGCTTTGACTCTAATTGTTTGCCGATTCTGTGACATAGCTCATGTGAGTGATTAACATAGCCCATTCTTTTCGTAAAATAAACTGGAAAGAAATATTAGGGGATTGAAAAATGTAATAATGTTTCGAGAAGAAATTAAAGAAATTACACAATATTCTGTTCCGTCGTGTATGAATATCTTTTCGTCTTTTCAGTTACTTGCAGTAAATAGTGTTTCTAGATGCAGTAAAGTGAAACAGCATGCCTGTTCACTTGAAATTCACCTGATAACTGTTTTTTTAAATTATTTCTGCCTGCTCGGCATTTCTACCTTTCAGGGTTGTTCACTACACAAAATTCTACACATTAACTTTTAGGGATGGGCATCAGCATGCATTACCTCCTCTCTCAGGGGTCTGATGATACCTTGTACTTTGAGAAGAAACTGTGGAGGACAGTTTTCGAAATTATATGTGATAATTTTGAAGGGAGAGTGTTAGTGGGTGGTACTTTAGGATAGGGGAAGACGGGTAAATGATTTAAGGTGGGCGAAGGGAGTCTTTAGGGAATTGAGATCTTAGTCTCTTTGGTGAACTATACGTTTTACCTAGTTTGAATATTGTTGTACTGTGTGATTGGGGAAATGACGTGAAGAATTTATGAGTCATACGATTTATATAGTCGTTAGTGGATGATATATTTAGTTCGCTTTGGATTTGCATATTGCTTATGAACCATGGAGCTTTAATGACCTTTCTAAGAAATTTATTTTGTATTACGTCTATTTTATTTAGGTTCGTTCGCTGATAACGGTTGCGAAGAAATGAGGAAAAAAATTAGAGTTATAGAAGATACTATTAAAAAGACTGCGTTAATTGACTCTGTATCAAGTATCGTATTTATCAGATTCGAATTCAAAACAAAATATGAGTTTTCATGATTACACAAAATTCTGAACAGTTTGCGTATACAAAGATTATGAAAAAATTTCGTGAGGTAAACCAACTCTCAAATAAGAGATATTATAATTAGGTATATTAAGATATTAGCAACAAAACAAGGTAGGTAATACACCACACAAATGAAATATTCCTTATTAAATTGAAACTGTACGCCGAAGTAATTCTAGAAAAAAATGTTTCAATTTAAATTTCAAAACATTTTATTTCTACTTATCTTTTTGTAATTACCAAATACGTTCTTCATTAATTCTTCTGCAGGAATAAAATAACAAATATTTACTTTAACCTTCATTTATAGAGATGAATTTTGTAGCTGTTGCTTTTGTTAACTATTATTTTCTACTATTATATTTACCAATAAGTCATTTCAATTAACTTTCATTTTATAATGCATATAACAATTATCTAAAATTTGTTTGTGAAATGTCTAAATTTCAAATTCTTATTGCACTCATTGACACACTAAGAAACTTCACAATATTAATTTTACGTTCTATAAGAAAAAATCCAAAATCCAAATACATTTTTGTCAATAATCTAAAATAACTTTCTTACAATAAATATGAAAGTGAAAAAGACAGGTTAGTCTCATTCTTTCTCTATAACCAGAGAAAAGAGCGGAAATTAATGTAGAATTTTTGAGTTAGTAATCAACTCGTTGAAGTGCAGATGGTGCTAATAATTTTCCCACTGATGGTGTATTTACAAATTCCCACGTCTAATTTTAGATGGAATTATAGATGGTAATTAGTGACATGGTAGTGCTGAAATCCATCGGTGTGTAGCCTTCTCGTTTGTTATGGTTTGCCTCCTCGGCTGTGCAAACCCTTAATAGGCAATGGTAACGCAACAAATAGAGAGAAATGCATCCCCCTGGCATATGTCGCAACGCATTGAAATCGTCGCTCCGTTTTGCGTACATTATCATTTCTTAACATCTGAAGTCAGACATTCAAAGTGAATTATGAGCCTCGTGGAGAGTAGACGTTGAGAAAGAAACACTTCAAAAGCCCGACATTATTAATTCTGAAGAGAGGTGCACTGCGAAAACACAGTTAAATATAATTTTTAATTTTGTCGCTACTGCAGTACAGAGTGAGTATTGTTACGCTGTGGAAAAAAACGGTGAATTTTTGACTGAAAAACTTTTATTGCGGAGCTCTGGTCACGAAAAAGAGTATACATATTGTCCTTAATGTAGTAAATTACTTCCTCTAACACGTTGGGTGGTAAGAATGCATGGTTTATGGGATCTTGGTATCGAAAAAACGATTGACGGCAAAACGTCTGTGAGTCTGCCTGTCTGCGAAAAACGATAGCGGCTGAAACGTACACTGAATTTTCATCAACAGTAATAATTCAGAATCGATCTGGCTGATGGCGCGGTCCCTTAGATTTGAAAACGATATTTTTATTTCTTGGGGTACTGAAGCCCCAGGGACATTTTCAAAATTTTAAAAAATGCCACCAAAATTTCACTTTGCCATGTACATACGTATATACGAAGCATACGTAGTGTAGAGAGAGATATGTAATGCTGCGGAAAATCAATTTGATTTCATGATTTCAACGGAAATACACGTTTTTGGGGTACCCTGATACCCAAAAAATTTATGTTGAAATAATATGTTTTTGTATGTCATAATCTGCAAACTTTGTTTTTCTTCGGAAATCTGTTAGATATAGGACTGGGTGTAATTCTCTACCTACCAGTATCACACTTTCAGGGGTTTGTATCGATGGTTTGTTATAAACTGTCAAAACCTTTTCACATCATCTTTCCTTCGCGTACTTACACAAAGGATTAAAAAGCTTGATAATGTTAATTTGTAACTGCATTCGAATTCAAAATACTACTGGGCGTCAGAATATACAAATGTATAATAAACACTCAAATTAATACACAGAATTCTTGCAGTCCTTTACAAAGCATATTTAAGATCTAAATATTTGAAGGTGGGAAAATGGTAAAAATTGTTTTTAATTTTGAAAAACGACCCAGCAATCGAAATAATATGAAAAAAGTCCCAAGAATTTGGTTTTGAGAGGAACGTTTATATTTGTACGAGCCTATTCCAGGATTCTGACCAACACAGAAAATGGTTACCAAACGGGCGTTGTAGGTGCGTTTAGTGATCGTGCGGCAACAAAAAGCCCGAGCCTTTGCTCGAGATTATTAGAACAAGTTAACATCCATGGTACATACGTGGTTTATTTTTTGTCTACTTTAATTATTAATATTTACTTCACTCGGTTAGTCTCACAGTTTAATTGGCAGTTAACTTCACTCGGTTTGTCAATTCATATTTCCCGCCATTAATTCCTTTTACTAACTCCTTTTCATAATTCCTTCCGTAAGACATGTAGCACCATCCAACTGATTTCCTATTTCCCTCGTCACCGCGATTCTCTCGCTCCAGGTGAGTTATACAGAGAATGCAGAGCTCAGTATCAAGGCAATAACTAACGATCAGTAAGCAACAAAAACTTTCTTTATCCGTTACTTGGTCGGTAATGCAGCAATGTCTTGCAATTGAGCCTGATCGTATTTTGACGAATCTTTTTGTATAACTTATAAACAGTTGACATTTTCTATTTTTGTGGTCAATAGTCGAGTTCATTCATGAAAACAAAACGATTTTTATCGACAGGAAAAATATTGGCTACAAAACCTACCTTCAAGCTACCTTCAAGAATAAAGTACAAAACTAGCGGATATATGAATTGATGCAATTGAAGCGGTACACCAACAATACATTATTCAAAGCCGTATGTAAAATATTGTTTCATCATTATGATAATTAGCAATAATAGTGTATCAATTCATCTTTTTTTAATTCATTTATTTTCTGTTTAGTAGATCATGCTTTTCAGCGAGTTGAACTGGTTCATGATATGAACATTTTGGATTTTTATCCTAATTTTTGCTATCTTTTTTAGATAACTGTGACCTTTGCCTGATGGCGATTATACTTATTTTTTAATTATTTTACATGTTATTTTGACGCGATATTGTCTTTTATGTAATTGTCCATAAATCTAAGTGCATACGTCAATGCAGATCAAATATTGTCTGTAGGGAAACGGGAACGGTTTCTTATTCTTGTACAATAGTTTCGAATAAAATGATTCATTTAATTTTGACGGAAATTCAGTTATTGGAGCAATTGACAATTCACGAAGTATTTGACTATTCCTAAAGAAGTGCTTTAATAATTTTTTGCACCGTTTATAATAATTTGATGTGCCTCGATGTGGAGTTGTGCCGTACAGAATAGACATATGATAGTGTAAAACGAAATATTGATTTAAATAATCATATTCTATTTTTCATATTGAGGTGTGATTTATAGTTGATTAGATGGTTAAGTTTACTTCAGTTTTATTTGATTGATTGAGGAAATGGGGTTTCTTTTCTTCTAATCTTTTATCTAATAGGACTCCAAGATAATTACTGCTATTCCGAAAGAGAGCCATGGCATATTGGAAGTGTAAATATTTTAGTGTTCCAAACTATATATACTATATATAATGTAATAGTACTTAAGCATACACGTACCACATATTCTTATATTGCATTAATCTATGATGAAGTTGATAATTAACTTTATAATTGGTTTGATAATTCATTCGTATTGATAATTCATTTTATAATTATTTTCCTAATTTTATCAGTATTGCCTTAAGGCACTGGAGTACTAAATCGTAAATATATATGCAATGTTTATTTTATATTTGAAGTAAATTAATTTTTAACGCCTCAAAATTATCAACAGTTTCAACGAAATACTCATACAATATTTATCCTTAATGTATTGCAGAATTAAATAAAAACAATGAACACACGCATTCGCGCAGGCGAGTTTACGCGCGTGTATTTTCTTATATTAACAGCATGGGATAAAAAAATGATAAAACGAAACTTTGTTGCGTGTCCACAATGCTTTTGAAACTAATTTCATAATAAGTCAAAGTCCAAATTTCGATTTATTTGAAGAACTCGAATTTCTTGCACTTATCACGAAGTTAGAATGAAGTGAAATCCTTGCCGACATTGTAAATATTTAGTACAGAGAGAAGTTCGAAGGTAAGTGAAAGGAGGTCCGATGGTTTTTCGTCCAGGAAAAACTTGACGACGGAGTAAAAACTTGTTGAAGGCAAAATAAGCAGACGAATTCTATAGCAACAGCTAATTCTATTACCAATTTTTCGCGAAAATATTATTCGTAACCAAATAAATCAACAACCTGTTCTCTGAGCAAAGCTGTTTTGGTTTCATTACCAGAAAAAATCTGATAATTAAGTATTTTCTTTGCAGAGTGAAATAACATGTTTCATAAACATATTACACCCTATCTAAATGTTAAACACTATGCAAAGTTAATGCAAATGCGGCGTAACAAAAACAAATCCGTGGTGCTACTGATTGGCACAGACCTTCTCGTAATAGTTTTCTAATGTCTTTGCCCTGGCCTGGATTTTGCGGCCTGCCCGATCTTTTTATATTTTTTTTACTCAATTGCACATCCCCTTACGGGCAAGGACCTCGTGCTTGAGCAGGGAATTATTAATACTTCCTTAATGAAGTGATAGGAAGATGATGAGGGGTGAAAGGACGATCACAAATACATCCATGCCCGAGGAGGAATTCGCATCCGCGATTCTTCGATTCCAGATCGCCACGACACTACTACCTTTGCGATCTCGGCTACCCGGATTGGCTCCCCATCTTACCAGCTGCCAATAATCGCTAGCAAAAGTACCTCTTTCAAACATTTTTCTTAATTTTTCGGTTTTCTCTTTGGAGAACCAAAATATTACGTCAAGAAAATTATAGAAGATTAATATCGCGTCCTATATGGAACTTTTTCTTAAAAAATTTCGAGCTTTTTTTAAGAAAATGTCGTTTAAGAGTTCTGTAAATGCGAAATTTGAAGCTCTTTTTCACAGAAAACTTTTGACTGTAAGAAAAACTTCATGGGAAGTAATTTGAAGCACATATGCTTACAAATGCAATATTGTATACAAATTGCTGTAAATGTGGATATTCACGGCGAGAAAGGTTATTGAAATAATTTGCGTAATTGTTGAAAAATCAAAATAATACATCAAAATGGATTTTATGTCACCTTAGGGAGTGCTTCTAGCACATTTCGTATAAAAATCTTGAAGGAAGAATTTGTAGCCATTTTTGAAAAAATGACTATTGAGCGTTTCTGAATATGAGGAATTTTGGCTACTTTTCACAGAAAGCGGTGAGTTTTCGACAAACTTTATATGGCATTATTTAAAGCTCATGTACTCATTAGTACAATAATGTGAACTAATTGCCGCTAATATAAATATTAACAACCTGAGAGACAAGTTAATAAATTATATTATTGTATTTTTTGAAAAACAAAAGAATAAAGCAATATGGCATTTATGCCATCTTAGAGTACATTTAGCTCTATCCCAACCAAAGTGAAAAGAAGAAAATGGAGCCGTTTCTGAGAAAATCTTAATTTTAATTTTGTTATTTTTTTACAATTGCACATATTACCCGCAATATTGCGCGAAAACTACTAAAATTTTCATAAACATGTACGTGACCTTAATGAAAGACCTAAACGACATTTTCTCTAAAACGTTTCCCATTTTTTCAAATTGCTATATATATTGGATGAGGTTTTACTCGTCCATAATATTCTTAGTATGTTTAAGTTCTACAATTATGAGACGGAATAATTGAGAAAATGTGAAAAGAATGTACTTTGAGGGGCGATGATGTCAGCTAGAGGGTAGGGCAAAAACGAAATGCTATCCCAGACCAAAGCAATTAGAAAACTAACTTGTTCGGGGAAGTATTTGTCATTCTGTAGTACCACAGTTTAAATTGTGACCCACAAAGTGTAGTCTAAAATATTCAGTATTGTAAGAATAGTTACTCTTTTTCTGGTAAGTGCGCAATGGGAGTCTTTTGAAGTTCCGGGAAGTTGTTTCTAAATCTCTCGCCGCCACCGTCACATAATGTTATGCTGTGATCAACAAGACGTTTTCTAAGGAAGCACGCATTTCTGTATGTATATCTCTACCGTCTAGTGGCATTGTAGAAGTTGCATCTCTATCGTCGGTCAAACACACGCAATGGCGAATGTTGTACATTGAAGTCAAGGACGTGTTTCGTCAAGTCATTATGAAAAATGAATATATGTAAAATTACCTCATCCCCTTTGTATATCTATCTTTGTGTATGCCATCTATCACCGCCCAAAGTACATTTTTTTAAAATGTTATTCATTTTTCGGTTTTCTAACTGTAGAATGGATATATTATTTTAAGAATATTAAAGATCAATAAATCTTCGTCGTAAGTGGCAATTTTCTTTGAAATATTTGGAGCCGTACAGGGGTCCCCAAAACATGTATTTCCGTGAAAATCTCGAAATGGATTTTCCGCAACATTACATAACATTCCCTACACAACGTAGATTACTCCGCATATACGTATGTATACGAGAAAGTAAAACCTGAAGGAATTTGCATTGAATCTAAGCGGAGACTATGTTACACAGAGTAACTAGCTCAATTACGATTTACCACTATATTCAGATAACAGAAGTTATGAAATCCTTACGTGTGATGTCGTCTATTTGTTATTTCAGTTTTATTATTTTTGGATTAAGTTTTTTTGAACTGAACATTTCCTGCTCACCATCAGGACTTCATTAATCTTGTGGAGGGTGATGGAAAGTAAATCGTTCTGAAATGCGTTCGCAAGTAGTTGCCTGCGCCGCCTGGGCGGCGGCGAGCAGCGAATGTGAGGCCGCGCGTGGAGCAGCTGGGCGCAGGGCGCCTGGCGCAGGGCGCAGGGCGCAGGGCGCAGGGCGCAGGGCGCAGGGCGCAGGGCGCAGGGCGCAGGGCGCAGGGCGCAGGGCGCAGGGCGCAGGGCGCAGGGCGCCTGGCGCAGGGCGCAGGGCGCAGGGCGCAGGGCGCAGGGCGCAGGGCGCAGGGCGCAGGGCGCAGGGCGCAGGGCGCAGGGCGCAGGGCGCCTGGCGCAGGGCGCAGGGCGCAGGGCGCAACACGCCCGTGTTCGAGGTTCGGTCCTCACGTTGGTAGCGCCATTTGTATGTAATTACGTGTTTGTTTGTTGAGCCCCACATAAACGTCACATACGGGGTCGAGGGATTGTCGGCACTAAAACATATTCACGGATATTCAGAGGAACAATAAAAAGGTCATTAAATGAGTACATACATACTCTTACATGGTAGTATTTACATTGATTTGTATAGAATATTTTGCTAAAAGTGCAAGCAGTAATACATAGGTTTGTATATTACACTGAAGTACTACATCAGTTTTCACGAGGTGGAGCGTTGAAGGGGAAAGGTGTGGAAATTCAGTGGAGTGAGCATCCAAGGTTTTATACGACAGGATCCACTTCTGTAGTTACAACCAAAATTTGGTTCTGCTTACGAATTACGGTTTTTCGAGTTAATTTAAAGAATGTTATTTGATAATCTATATTTGGTATCCAATTTCCAAGATAACACTTATTTTTATTTATTTTAGGTAACTCAATATTATTGTCTATTGCCATGTTACGAGTACATTTGAAATATGTTTCATATTATATTATTTCAAAATAATTCGTGGCATACTATTGTATATAAATGTCAGACCTGAATGAAGATATAGTAAAAAAACGCACCTATTTAACTCTTTCTATCCCTTGACTGTTTACAGCCGAAGCTTTACGAATATAAAGGCGTCAGAACTACACACGTGTTTTTGCGCTCTTTGAATTTCCCAGCTTAGGTTGTTTAATTTAAGTATTATAATATAAATACCAAAATTAAAACGTAAAACAAATATACAGAATACAAACAATAAACATTTCGAATTATTTATACTAAAACAAACGGAACCCTGGGTAAAAAATAAGAAACGTAAAAAATGTATATAACATCAAAATCAAATGCTCAAACATCTAATTTTACACTAACAACGAGCGCATACGTATTAATAATTTCTTTATTAACCATGAAATGACCATTTACAGTAATGAGTAAAGATAATTGGTATATTGAGCCAGCAGTGCTCAGCTACTGGTGCGACGATCGAATAGCTCTTCTGCTTTGCCAGCCATCATGTACATTCGTTGTTATTAAATGTGTGACAGTACAAGCTATCCAAAGCCAGCAAAGACCTTGTATTTTGCTGCAGTGTATTCAAGTAAAGGAATGCATCCCTTAACGTTTGGACGTAATGTAACAGCAAGTAAAATATTTCTTTAAGTAGCATTGTGTATTGAATTGTGCTGTGATAAACAGGGCAGGTGATCGTAGGTGGACGCAGCGCACTCTCGCCCACGCGGCTCAACGACCACGTGGGAAGAACGGTATCAGATCTACGTGTTTCATTCGGCCGTCATGGTCATGAAATTGGTTACTGTTAGGTTCTGAACCTACCGAACTATGCAATGCACCGTTAAATTTCTTTCTCATATCTCACGTGTCAAAAGAAACATATTTCAGATCAATTTCAGCTCTCAACTTGCAGTTTTAATATGTTCGCTTCCTTGTCATGCCATCTCTATGCGCTGGCAAAACTAGGAATTTTCTTGGCAAAGAAGCGGGATGCTACAGGGGTTGTTCAGTTCACTTGATATTGTCTTATGAAGAATTATTTATTTAGCTAGCCTGGATAGCCGAGGTCGCTAAGGCTGTAGGGCATTCGTGTCTTCGGCTCGAAGAGTCGCTGGTTCGAATTCTGCCTCGGTCAAGGTTGTTTGTGCGTGCGTGCGTTGTGGGGCAGGGCGGTGCGGAGCGGGGGGAGAGACGGAAAGACGCAGATGGTACTGTCATTTTTGCCTCTGATCAGTATCTCAATATTACAAGAAAATTAATTCAGGGACTCTTCGCGTCCGTTAAAACATGGTGTAGAAAGTGGAAAATAAAGTTAAATCCAAGTAAGTCCACATCGACAGTTTTCAGCCTCCGATTTCCAGCCTTCCCATTTCCACCTGAATTTGACTCCACAGTGACCACTTTGTGCTCCACAGCCGCCCCCATCCGTTATCTAGGCGTCCTAATGGATTCCACATTGACATGGAAAGACCACTTCACCTCTAAGGTCAATGAAGCCAGCAGACTCTTAGGAATTCTTCGACCAGTCCGCCACTTCACATTAAAGGTCCATTCTACTCTCCTTATGTATAAAGCCATTTTATGTCCGTTACTACGGCTGTAGGATATAAGCAACAAAAATCTCCAGGAAGGCCTAGCCATAGAACCCGTCCTAATATATAACATCAAACTTTCTCATACATTATTCCAAAATCTACCCTCAGTTACTGGTGCATCACAATCTAGGGAAAGTGCATCCCATTGATCTCGTCTACGTAACCGACTTCTCTTTCACGTCTTCCTTCGTAATCTGCTTGTTATTAGATGAAATAAATACTGCTCCCATCAACAGTCAACAGCATGTATTCCTCCACTTTAATTGTAGGACTGCTTCATTCTAATGTTTATAGGGAGGTGGCCTTAGCCACCCCCTTCGCACCTTTTTGTCTGGAAATGCTTGTTTCTAACAACTGAAAAGCCATATGGCTGATCGTTGTACAATCAACTCATTCTGCAATCACATTAAAACATTAATAATTATAATTTGTTTTGAAATTAAAAAAGACGTATCGCAAGCATAATTTGTTTTGAAATAAAAAAAGACGCATCGACGGCAAGACGAATCGGTTAAGGAGGCTGAAGGCATCAAAAATGTTCTGGCGGCCGTAGAGCGGGGCTGGGCGGGGCGGGGCTGGGCGGGGCGGGGCGGGGCGTGGCGTGGCGGGGCGGGGCGTGGCGGGGCGTGCCGGAGCAGCCCGTGCGTATGCGCCGAACGCGACGCACGCGTGCGCGCGGTCGCGCCGCCGGATGTCGTGGGAGCCGCCGCGTGCGTGACGGAAGGCGGCGGCGCGCGGGCGGTGGGCGGCGGGCGGTGGGCGGTGGGCGGCGGCTGCTCCAGGTGCGGCCTCGCCGCGCTCCGCTCCAGGTTCCTGGAAGTAAACAGTACCTTCGCTGCCCTCCCTGCACGTGGAGATAACCGATTCGAAGGGAATATTTACATCCTCAGGTATACTTGTATGATTTAACAGGGAGATCAGAGACGGCGTCATGAATCTTGCCCGATATATAAGTACGAGATATCATTTTTGTCTATTTTAGGGTACGTTTTTACGTCAATTACAACATTCAGAGCAATTTGTTATTTGTAAAAAAGGTTCATGGAAGAATATTACGTACCTATTAGGAGCCGTTATCAGTTGTTAGAAATGTTCACTCGATGATTTTATGTAGAAAATTCACTTTGTTTTCATGATGGTTAATAAATATGTATAATTATTTAAGGCAAGTCTTTCTTGGTACTTCTAATCAAGAAGTTCGAAACTTACTTCGTCCGGGAAAACCTCTGAAATGAAAAAATCATTTAATTAACGTTTCAAAACCGTTCAGAATCATCTCTTGTGTTTAGATGTATTCTCGGAATTGTCTGAATCACATTGTTTCCTCCAACGCATGATCATGCATTGTTACCGTGTAAGTTGCGAGACGCATTTTACGTTTTCAGATAAGCACGTGATCAATGTGCCAAACAGAGGTCAGTGTCCATACGTATGCTTTCTCCAGCCGGCTTGCCTCTGCATATTCGCCCCGTTATCTTTATCTTCCGGTCGTCACAGCTAGTAAAGCTCATGCTCACTACTTGGCAACTGCTAGAGACATTAGCCGAGATTGAGTGAAAATATCTCCCTCTCCCTAACTAGCTCACCAGCCTCTATCTTCATTGCGCCTTCACGTGTCGTGAGCAGGGAATGCCACTTCGGCCAAACCACAACGGTGCGAGAAGCGCGACCGCCTACAGCGCTTCGACAAGTCTCGCGCTTCGAGAGCGTTCGCGGCTCCTTCCAAACTCCCTTGCTTCCGCCCCGCGGAATTTCCTTCCTCTCATCAACTCAATTGCTAGTCTGCCATGAGCGTGGGTCCGGATAACTAAGATAACCTAATCACCGAAAGTTGTTCGCTTGTAGAGGCCCTCGCCAGCCATCCTCGTTCGCCGTCGTTTAGCTCTTCGTGATGGTTGCACTGTGTTCGTTAGGCTGTGCACAATTCTGAACGCGGGCTTTCAGGCGCTACCCCATGCTGGGAGGCTCCGCCTCTTTGCTTCGCCACCAAGCCATAATTATCGACTCGCAAGACGGTCTCACTATTAAAGATTACATAAGCAGTATTCGACATTATGAACGCTCGTGAAATAAGGTTCATATCGAGAATTGCACACAACAGAGTACGTATCTTTCTAAGCTCTGAAACTGTACCCTCTGTAAGCTGATGTAAGTTCTAACCTTACCATATGTACCATAAAGTTATTACAATCATAAAGTTATTAAAATAAAAAACTATGAACTGAAGTTGAGACCACTTGTAACAAAGGCCAAAACAATAATTATAACTAACGTTTGTCCCATAACCCACACTCAGTGATATATAATGTACTCACTACAAACAATATCAAAGTGGCATCTGAAATTGCAATTGCAAAAGCTATATTATTCCTGGACAGGGATTCCCCGGATTATGCGTTTCCGAAGACAAGTGCCTCTGAAGAGGTGAGCACTTATAGAATTTACTACTGTGTATTATTATGGCTCAACATATAGGCTAGTTTTTACAACTGCTGAAATGTGTGCTTTAATTGGCAGGGCACGTATCTATACAATGTCTTTCACATAACACTTTTATTCAATATAAGACTACCAATTTATGCAGTGCTCCCGTGGAATCTGAACAAATTAGGGAAAACCCTGTGACTTGCCTATTTTTATAAACATAAACAATACTCCCAATATTTATAACCGTAATCAAGCAATTCCAAAATGTAATTACAATGAAGCTAACTGGAATTTTTTAATTGACCTGATCAAAAAATACCTACCTAAATGTAATGTTCTTCTAGAAACAGAAAACATTGACACTATCATTAATACATTTAACGATATCATTACGAAATCTGCAAATGGATCAACTGAAACAATCAAATCAGCAACCAGACCCAAACCAATGCATTGGTGGAATGACAAATGCAAATTGGCACCCCAAAAATCCAAACAAGCCTTCAAAAAATATTTTTTTAAACATAATACTGAAGAAAATAAAATACAATACAAAAGGATGAGAGCTACTGCAAGGAGAACCATAAAAGAAAGTAAAGCACGCTCCTGGTACAACTATGTTTCAAGTCTACCAACACATAATAATATTAATATGTCATTGGCAAAATAAAAGCCATTAAAGGAACAAAGAAAGGCAAAGGAAAATTTTTTGAATGCCAAATAATCAAATTATCACAAACTCTTATGAAATTGCAAATTCAATTGCATGTAGCTTTGCCAAAAATTCGTAAGTTCTGCGATATTTATGCGGTTATAGGAAAGAAATATAAGCAAGAAAGTGGAACAGAATTGTTTCTTTATTAACGGATAACAGTGAAAACAAAATAAAATCGTCTGGATTCATTACCCACAGTAATATTTGGACACGCGAAATGAAATATAATGTACATGAATAAATAAATAAACGAAAATAAAATTAATACTTAGTAGCATATCAATTGTTGTCAATGACTTTGTGCAATCGCTTTGGCATTGAACCAATAATACTGTTGTCCAATTTGTGCCCATTCTTCCTTGATTCTCTCTTGCAGATGGGGCTTTGACGTAATTGGGATTTTCCTGGCTCTACCTTCGAATTCATGGCATAAAGTCTCGATTGGACTGAGGTCAGGAGGCTGAGGCGGCGGTGATGAGGTGGGCCCAGTGTGTCAGCAGATTTGTGTAAATTATTTTTCAGTATGTTCAAATACGTAGGTTTGTCCATTGTGCCTTTAATAAACATCACCTCCTCCACGCCAGCAGCTCATATGTAGCCTCACACCATTATGTGTCCACCTCGGTGTTTCACAGTTGACACTACGTTTTTAGGATGCAATTCTGTATTTGGTTTGCGCCATATCATTTTCCTACTGCCACTGCCAAACATATAAAACTTTTCTCATCTACAAAAATTACCTCACGTCATCACGCCTCTGATATCGTCACATATTCGTTTGCAAACTGAAGTCATTTAGCTCTATTCCAGCATTGATAAAGGGTTTCTTCCTGGCCGCTCTGCATTGATATCCGGCATTCCTAATTACTCTGCGCACTGTTTCGGGGTGCATAGATATCCCTGCCGCTTCGCGCAGTTCCGCTGCCAGCTGCACGGCCCTCACCTTCGGATTTTCTCGTACTATCCTCAAAATTGCACGCTGCTCTCTTTAGCAGATCTTCTTACGTTGGCCTTGTTGCGGTTTAGGTTCACCTCTGTTTTCTTTCCCAAATATCTTAATTATAACGTGCACTGTGCTCTTGCTCATGAGTAAAAGATTTGCCATCTACCTGCAAGAGCGTCCCTTGGCGTGGTGGAAAACCACAAGCTGTCTCTGCTCGAACGTCGAGTTATTTCCCCTGCGCTCCATTGCAAGAGGTGTTTCCAGGGGGGAATATTTACAGCAACTGACTGCATAGTTTCGTTTGTCCTGGGTAGGGGATGGTGCTTATCACGCTATCTAGGAGAGTGGTGAGGGGTAACAGGTCGTTTACATCACGTGACTTGTTGGATGTCCGGGTAACGCCGCGTCGTCACCCGCACTACCAATATGTCATGAACTCGAGCCGCGGAAGCTTACGTGTATTTTTACATAACGTGTCCGAATATTAAAGTGACTTCGTATTCTTGCATTAACTCATAAATCCCTGTTTGTGAAACGTATGTTGTGCCTCAGAAACATTTTCTTTGTTTGAATCTGTTTGCTAATAATATAGAGACCTTTGCACTTCCTCACAACCTTACATGCACGAGTTAAAAATGACGGTCAACGAAGAATCGTTTCAGTATTTGTGGCTGTGGGTTTCGAGGGCCGGAGGTTGGGCTGCGCAGGCGCTCGTGCGCATGCGCGTCTCGAAAGGCGCAGAGGCGGCGCTTGCGCGTTAGGCGCCCAGTGGAGGGCGCTCTTGGGCGCACTCTCCAGAGGCCACTCCGCGAGCACGCTTTCCTCTCTTTCTCTCTTTTATTTAAATGTATTTATTATCGTTCTTCCTCAAGATTGTGAGTTTCAAGTGTTTTGGGTTACTCACACACATATATAATACAATTACTCCGCAAAGATCGCCACCAAATCGAAATAAAAGGAGAGAAAATAAAAAAAGGACAAAAATGTCTCATATTTTGACAGAAATACAACCCGCAGGTCTTAGAAGTGAATCTTGAAATTGCGGAAATGCTTGAATGGAATTTGTGGATAGTTTTATTTTTCTTAACACCATACTATTTTATGCAATTACTACTTTCGGTATTCAAAAAATGTTTTGCAGGAAACCTGTTAATATTGAAAAATTGTTTCGTTATTTTATTCGATTTTCAACAATTCGATTTTCATGATTTGAAAGTGATTTTTCTTTGACATGTTTAAAACTTTGGCTCATCCCTCGCCGTCGCCAGCTGTTTCACCCGACGTGCGAGTGACGCAGCGCCGACGGGCAGAGCCAAATGCGACCTCCGCGCGTCGGAAGATCCCCCTGCCGCCGGCCGCCCTCCACGGCCGCTGCCAGGGCTTCCTCCTGCATCCTCGCCCCCTTCCCTCCGCACACACACACACACACACACACACACACACACAGGCCTGCACTTGCTTGGTGCACACTTCAAGACATTTCGGTTGTACAGTCAATTTGACGGAGTTTAGAGTTTGTCCCGAGCAGAGCAGTGCAGCACTCGGCGAAATTCGTGGAGGGAATGATACCGCAGAGTGACGTGTAGGGCCGGCAAAGGTAGCTAAGAGCGTCAACGGATGTCCCTGGTGTGCTTATCACCGGGAGTTCTAGGAGTGGTAGGATTTCGACGCTAGCTTGTCAGCTGGTTCGAATTCAGGTGCATGTGAAGGAGAATTCTAGTCGCCGGCTGCTCTGATCGGTAGTTTCCCATAGTTCCTCCTTTCAGTACCAGGCGAACGCCGGAGCAGTGCCCTAACAAACGTGCCACAGATTTGCGCACGACCATTCCGCCCCTTCCTTGTCCAGTCCCTACCCCTTACTTACACACTCGCATGCATTGCGCTACTAACATCCCAGCGAGGTACGAACACGACCATCTGCCGGCTACAATCACTACAACATTCACGACGAATACTTGAAGCACATTTATCAGAGCCAAAATGCTTAAGAAAGGGAGATAGCAAGTTCCGTAATGCTGAGGCTTCGGCCCACTGCGGCCGCCCCTCGCGAAAGTGTGCGTTCTTTCTGCGGCGGGCGACCGCTGGGCGGTGGCTGGGCGATGGTTGGGCGAAGGCTTGGGGATGGCTGGGCGACGGCTGGGCGATGGTTGGGCGAAGGCTTTGGGATGGCTAGGCGATGGCTGGGCGACGGCTGGGCGACGGCTGGGCGACGGCTGGGTGATGGTTGGCGAAGGCTGGGCGATGACTACGCGATGGCTGGGCGACGGCTGGGCGATGGCTTGGCGATGCCTGGGCTCCGGCTCGGCGATGGCTGGGCTCCGGCTGGGCGATGGCTGGGCGATGGCTGGGCGGCGGCTGGCGATAGCTGGGCGGTGGCTGGGCGGTGGCTGGGCGATGGCTGGGCGATAGCTGGGCAGTGGCTGGGCGATGGTTGGGCGATAGCTGGGCGATGGCTGGGCGATGGCCGCTCGCAGGTGGACGCGCACCGTATACAGGCATCGCTCGGCCCCGGGCGGCCACTGCCAGGCTCCTACCTCGACTGTAGTCCGGGAACCAAGGCGAGCGTTCGGTTTTCCATTCTATCTGCACGGCTGTAGCAGCTTCTCCTGCCACCCCAAGTAGCGTGCGTACGAAGTCAAGCGCTGTCAAGCGCTGCGCTGTCAAGCGCTGCGCTGTCAAGCGACCTTCTAGAAAAACGTTACTAATAAGAAAACGTTCACCGTAATACCAAATAATTTTTTTTCAAATGCGAATGACGGGAAGGGAGAGATTTCGATATTTTCCTTCACAACTTCGCTTAAGATCTTCTCTTTCATGTCGACTCTTCATCAATTTTATAATCGCTAAACTCAGCAGATAGTATATTGTCTTTACGATGAAGTCGGAACTCGTCTATTTGTTTGCTCTAAACTCTGCCTCGGATATTAGTCTACACTTTAAACTCTGTGACAACAATTGAGCAGTGTTGCCCAGCTATTAAATCCCATGGCTCAGGATTATATTGTGAAGTTTCTCGGTGGTGAATTAAAACACACACACTGGTATTATTTTACAAAAACGTTTATTCGTAAACAATAATCACTAAAAACTACTTGATCTATTTACAAATATATTACACAGTCCTTGTGTTCTTCACTTAATTATTTTTCTTACACACGACTTGCGCACACCAGGGTCCACTGCACTGCTGTTCACCGCGATGCATCCTTCACAGCTCAGCTTCCACTGCAGACTTCAAACTGCTGACTGCTGTTTCCCCACTGCACCACTGTTTACCGCGATGCACACTTTACAGCACAGCTTCCACTTCAGACACACTGACGGACTGACTGCTTATTCGCTGTTTACATACACTAACTGATCCGCGGCTGCTTACTTCCTGACTGACTACTGACTGACTTGACTGCTACTCACACTGATTTACACTGACATACTTACACTGGCTTACATTGACTGACTTACACTGACTAACTTACACACACCGACTTACACTAACTTACACTGACTAACTTACCCTTGACTTACACTGACTGACTACTGACGTACACTGACTCGCGGCCGCCCGCAGCGGCGAATTGATACCTGGCCGGCGCTCGTCTCGACACACCCGGCACTTGCCCAACCTTTCCACGCAACCCGCAAATAGCCTGGAACCGTCCAGTTCGGGGGGAAGGGGGGGGGCGCCGGCAGATGACTCAATCCGCGGGCAGCGAATTCTGGCAGGTGATGCAATATTCGTTACAATATGGTAACGTACCGAAATACATTAAACTAAATAGCATTATGACTTAAGGTATGTGTCACTTAATCCTTAATTACAATACTAAATAGTGTTACAACGATGGTGGGACTACTACTACTAATAATAATGATAATAATAATAATAATAATAATAATAATAATAATAATAACTGCAAGACATTTCCTCTTTTAATTATGATTTTCTGGGATGTAGTTTACAGTAAAGTTACCATGTTTACGTCTTGGAAAAAAAGATATTGTTTGAAACAATAAAAAAATCTGTTTTATTTTTCAACTTGTTACTCGAAAAAGTTTCTTCACTTTCTTACTTGAAAAATAAAATACATTTTGTTTATTCAGTTTTTTTTAATGTTTTAATGTACTAAACAATATCTGAACGTCTGAGGTTTAAAAGGTAAAACTTCATTACAAATAATAGTAGATAATATGGCTCTCTAAAAGTTCGGACTAGTCAAGTAGATGCGTAAAATATTCAATTACTTCGCTTGAATTCATCCTTTGCGAGTTGGTGCCCCTAAATATGGCATATTTTACATTCTATGCGTCTCCAGCCATGGGAGGATTCACAAACTTTGGAAATAGAATTTAATATCAACCACTTTACTAAACATTTTTGATAAATGTTTCTGTTGTAGGAATATCTCATCCATATACTGTATTTTAAACCAGTATTTTGATAACTTCAAGGAGATTTACAAAGTTTTTGTCTCCACGAACGGAGAAACACCACCGTTCGTTTACTATGCTACTGTGCTACTTCGTCTCCTCTACCGAAGACAGTTCTTGGCTGTGGTCATGCGCAACATACTACGGCTGTCCGCGACCTCAGATGGTCGTATAACGTGTTTCATTCCAAGACAATTAATGGAAGTGGGATTCCCACAAACTGAAAGCTTCGACCTATTACTCTGTTCAATTGAAATGGGTTAATGGTAACGTGCGTTTCTTTTGTTTTCGTCTATTGTGTTCTCAAGGTAAGCCGCTGCAATGAAGAAATATATTTATTGTTAATTATTCCGACAATGACAAAACTCCTATCATGATTCACCCTGCGTAAATTAACTCCTAGAAAAGGACTGAGTCTGTGATGTGCTCCAAATGGAAGGGGGTACACGTAATCTATTTAAAATATTAAAATTAACATTTCTCACGTCTAGCTAATTGTGAAACACAGATTGATTTAGTTATAACGGAATTGTTCTTTTATTAGAAATCTAAAATATAATTCATGGGTCAATGTATTTATGCCTTTTCAGAAATTCACGAAAAAATGCATTCCAAAACAAGCAATAAATATTGGAAAATAAAACAAAAAATGAATTGAGAAGAATAAAAATGAGTAACAAATAATTCTGCAATCCAAATGTTGCTAATTAAGAGATATTGTTTTATCTGACATGTAATTGGTACATTTCAGTAGTCTTACTGCACCGAAAAAAAGAGAGTTAAACAATCTCAAAACACCTCATTTGCAAGTGTACCTGCTATCTTCCTTTTTAAAGAGGATTGTTATTTAATACCTACTTTGTGTGTATTGCTATTATCTTCTGCAGTGGTTGGCAGCACTAAGGCGAGCCTTGTGCTGTTTACTTGAAGCTTTTTGCGGCCAGAGCTGTTGAGGTGGCGTACCACCCCTATGTAGTATTAGTGTATAATTTTTCCCTCTTTATTTTTAGTCGCATCAACGACTAAGATTATTAGCGACTACATTTTTATAACAGGTGATTACAGACAATTATGGCTTCATCCGTCATTACATTAACTTAAGTATCGAAATGCCTCTCATAACATAATACAGCATCACATATTATTTATCTTACATACCATCTTCATACAGTATCATCACGACAGGGTCATAACATATATTTTCGAGGGTTACATATCATTACATTAATATAAGCATCATAACATATAGATTTATTTATCTTACCATAATATTGATCGTACCGTAATATTATTTATCTTACATACTCGTGACATAATCTTACAATATCATCGGAGTAGGAGCATAACACATCAGCTCCAGAGATACAAGCAAGCTTACCGTAATATTATATTTCAAACATGACTTTTTTTGCAAAATTTGACAATCTGGTTCTGAGCGGGGACGGAGTATAGGATTTTCTCTATTCCATTTGGATTAAAATACATAGTTCTAATGCGTTCATATTTGCGACAGTACATAATAAATAATATGTTGGACTGATAGTCATAATTGAGACATGTCACATAGTGGTAGGGAGGTATTCTCCTTCAAGTACCTGTGTGTAATTTTAGAATGACCAGAGGTAATTCGTGTAATTAAAACTTGTTCAACTAGTCATCTTGGGGTCCGAGTTGAGTGATAGGCATAAATCGATTGATTTGTGGGTAATACTAGTTTAATGACATCGCCATAGAGGCTTCCATTGCTGGACCATCTTCGTATCTATGAATCTTATGGCATCTTGCTTGGAATACCCAGGTTTAGGTCTTTATTTGTTTATACAAAATTTTTTATTTTTGTATTAGTTTCATTATTATGTTTTTGAGTCATGTTAATGGGATACAGCTGATGAGGTAAAATAAGAAAAATTACTGATAAACCTTGAAGTTTAATCATATGAAGTAGTTCTTTAATTCGAGCCATCATTTTCATCATATATTTTGAAGTTATCTTTTGGAATTTTATTAGTGCAGTTCTGGATTATCATTTTAAGCGCTTCCAGAATCCACTCGGCCTACTGTAAAACCGCCTTGCAGCAAAAAGAGAACTTTTCAGTAATGCCATTTTTTTGTGCACCGGCCACGTGACATCTTCTAACAAGGGCCATCAACATGTTCCTCGGCTAAGTTTGGCTCAGACCCAGTGTTGCCGCTATCTGCAGCGACGTTGCTCGGGAGGTCAAGGGTTTGAATCCCACCAATAGCGAATTTTTCACATTAATTACATAGCTATCAAATTCTGCCGATTCTGGATGAAAATTCTAGCGGCCGGCTCCTGTAATCGGTAGTGTGCCGTGATTTCACTCAATACCACGCTCGATTGCCGGAGTTAACAAAAGTCACGGACCACGCGCGATCATTCCTTCTCCTTTTTTGTCCTGTCTTCTCCCTTACACACACTCACATACATACACACACATGCACTACTCCACCCTACATATGGGGGAACACCCTAGAGCTTTGTTCCGACTGGGCGGGAGCCCGTATAAGAGAAATAATTGGGGAACCCCCGCCCCACGATGTTGGTCGGCGCTGGAGCATTCACGTCACCAAAGAGAATGATGATTAAACTGTTGGCAATCAACCAAAACGTGCAGGCCGAAATCTGGCTCCATTTTTTTCTCCTGTTGTTGTGAAAGACAGTCATTATTATTATGGTGTATGAAAAAAATATCAGCACACGCACACTGGAGGTCTTCAAAGTGTGCAAAAATACCCGACGAATTTCGCCCTGAGGGAAGTTCGAGTATGATGGTCGGAAGATGGCAGCTCTGTCCTGGTTGCGGCATCTTCCGGGCAGCGAAGTATCTATAGCAGGGTGTCACAACGGAGTCGGTGCAGACTTCCTGAGGGTCGATGAAATTTTGATGGGGGTCAGTTGTGATCAAGAGATCGATTGGGGGTCAATAGCTGAATATGAACCGACGCCTGATCATTATATTCAAGATTTCATTGGTTACAAAAAATATTAATGAACTTAATTAACTGTTTTCTGATATAAACCAACAGAACATAAAACAAATTATAAATTCGCTCTCTTCTTTCGTATCCGTCGTTCATCCTTAGGAATAAGGAGTTTTAGAAAACTCACGAAATTATCACTACAACGATTCTCTATCGCGCAGGAAAGTATTTTCCTTAATACGCACAGTAGGATATTGTGGCCAGTTCTTAAAAAACACTCAACATTTTACAGCAATTACATCACAATGAAGATTAAGAACGCAGCTTCTCGAGTGCAAGTGTCTTCGATTATTATTGAAAATGTAGGCATTTGGAAGAATATTGCTGTAGGAAATAGTTATCTTTAAAGCAAGACTGTGCAGTGGCTGGTGATTGTGCCGTACTCATGAACGCTGTACTCAATGCAGAAAACGTAAGGGGGCGGTGAAGCAAACAATTCTCTTACAAATGGTCCATGGAAGGAAGACGTTGGGACTAGAAACTGGTCTCTAGTTTCAGACTGACATTTTCCTTTGCTGCACGCTGCTGCTTTGCTTACTTATCGCCACGGCCAATATTGACCAATTTGTTTTATTGAGCAACTTGCAATTCGCTGCAACGGATAATTGGTTTTACAGTGCACACAAACACCGGGTATCTTATTTATTTTCTAAAAATATTGAATATCTACCAATTTTAACTATGGACAGACCCAATTTCGACCGTCACTTTTGGAGAGGACTTTTGCAAGATGAGAATGAGTATATTCCTTGATACGTAACAGAAATTGACGCTGGCGGGATTGACTTGACACGCGAAACGAAATTCTCACGATTTTACTTCGTTGCGCACCTCTTCAACCCGAAGCGATCGAGGTTCGAAGTCGCCTCTCGACGTGGGACGGGGAGCTGCCTTCACGAAATTGTCCTTGTTTAAAATACGCCTGTGAAATGAGAGGGAGGGGTTGGAACTTCTCTTCCGGAACCGTCTCGGCGTCGGGCAACGAACGAAGGTATGACGACCGACGAGAAAGGAGGCCGTGTGGAGGGCGGGCGGCAGTGCAGGCGCGTCGCCTCGCTGCGCGGGCGCGCGCGCGCTGCAGCGGAAAATTCCCGCGCCCGCGCGACGCACCGCGGACGAGGGGAGGGGAGGGGAGGAAGCGCGTTTTTGCCGCGGGAATGCGGTTGCAGCGGGTGCAGCGCGGGGCGGAGGCGGGGAGGGGAGGGGAGGGGAGGGGAGGGGAGGGGAGCGCCGGCCGGAAGCGCAGTGGGCCCAGAGGCCTCCTCTCCCCCCGCCCCCCCCCGCCCCCCCCCCCCGGCGCTCAGCGGCGCTGCAGCGACGCCACTCCGGAACTGGCCGGCGGATTTCTCCTCGCGAGCCGCGCGCTGTCTGCGCCTGCGAACAGCCAAACGAAAAGGGCGTAATGATACAAAATGCGTTTCTGCTCACGGGCGTTTATAAACTACCCTACACTTAAACAGGTTTTTTAATCGTGTAAATGGTTCTGAAATTCGTCGTTGCAGAGACTGTAGGCTACATGATAACGCCCCGCGTTCGCTTTCCGTTCAAGAAAATATGTTGCGTGTTCTATAAAGAATTGAAAGTCAAGAAAGAACCTTCGAATTTTTTTCTTTTTTTTTCTTTTCAATTTAATTCATTAGAAAAATATTTTGAACCAAATTTGATATTTTTATGTTTTCTTCATATTTTTCATTTCTTCCATAATGTGAATCACAATATGAGTTTTTATGGCAGGTTTTTTTAACATTTGAAGCACAATTAATATGAATAGGTAGAAACCCATTAACAATACATTGGCTCTTAACGTTTTATGTAATTTATTCTTTCAATTTTTTCCTTAATCCTGAGAGCAGAGGTCAATTAATTAATTCTTCCAAATCACATACTTATACTGATTGTGTTCTAACCAATTTTTTATCGATATGTTTGATATGTCGCATAGGTAGGAGTCAAAGCACACTGCAACGTCTATTTTTTTCAGTACACTAAAGTTTCGGTAATTCGACGTGGAAGTGATCGAGCCTAGATTGAATTAATGCAAATTGGAATTTTACGAAATGATAAACTTATTAAAATGGAAATATGAACACAACTTTTAAATTTCAAAGTATGTATATTTCAATAAAAAGTGTACTTGCATAATATCATTACATTAATTACTGAAGATAAGTTTATTACATCTTAATGTAATTGTCAATTCTTTTTTGTTTAAGTACTTTGTTTCTTTTACGTGCGGCATTATCACGTCTTCTGAACATCACATTGTTGGCTGGAATTGCCTCAGGTTGTTGTTCTACGTACTTCATGGCGACCTCTAGCGGAGCAAGAGCCTCTTACGACTGACATGCGTTGGGGAATCTGTTAGGTCTCCTCTTCTTTGCCATCCTGCTCTACTCGACTACATTAATCATATCAACTATAGCTGCATCCGTAAATTCTAGTTGTTCGTCATTCTTCCACCACAGGAATAAGTTTTCGCACCCTGTTATTTTTTAAATTAAATTATACAAAGGCACGTCGTCCTCACAATAATGTCCTGCTAAGGATTGCTTTCTGTGCCCTCGTTTTTCAAAATTGTACTCCAAGATTTCAAAATTGTATCTGAGGTTATTTCGTTCCATGCACCAGCCAGCCAGAACACGTCTTTAACGATAACTTTCTTCAACGTATCTATAATGGTTTCTTCACCTTCTGTGGATTCTAGCAGAGATTGTAGCAATCTATGGCGATACTTTTTTTTAAGCATTGTAGAACTCCTTGATCCATGGGCTGGATTAATCTGGTTACATTTGGTAGTAAAACCATGTCACGACTTCCGTCACAATTTAATTCACTCTCATTTGCATAGGAACCCATTATCAATCACCAAGATGGCCTTGCAAGGGAGATTTCTTGTTTTCAAAAATATTTTAACTTCTGGAACAAAATTAGAGTATTTAAATATCTCTTGCGTCATTCAAGCACATTTTTGGTGTTGATACGTAACCAGTAGGACGATATGCAAACAAGTTTAAAGGCTTTGGCTATGCATATTTTCCGACAAGTTTCATTTTGTGACTTCCTTACGCATTCGATGACGTACGAAGTTTCAATGTCTCTGCTCTTTTTGTGACCTGGAACACTCTTCTCTTCATGTGAAGACTGTTTTAGAAGGTAGCATTTTAAAAGTACGCCAGTTTCATAGCAATTATAAAGCTGGTCATTGAAAAGTTTTTAATTTTTCACTATCTCTTGTAATTTCTTGCAACATTTAACGACAGCTTCACAAACAGCAGATAATTTCTCCACACATATCTAGTTGCCGAATACCATATCGTTTTTTCACTTGTCAAACGAGCCAACACTAGCAGCTTTTTAGTATCTCCCTCTTGAAAATCTTTCTCCAACTCCAGAGCTTTTTCGTGAAGAATCGGACCTAAAAGAGGGCATCCTCGTTGACCCTGTTTAGTAGACCACATAAAATGTGCCTCACCAGTTTTTTCATATTCAGATTTTTTGAAAGATTTTCTGTCCAATGATACGTCTGAGCACTTATTAGCAGAAAAACTTGCCTCTGTTTCTACGCCAATCACCAACTGTAAATTCACCTTCGCCATATTCGACTGCAAGTTTTTATCCAGTCATTTCTATGCTTCTAATTTCACTGCTAGTGTAACGATTTTTTTCTTTTTGTAGGATCCATCATGCGAAAACTAAGATTTTATGAATTAAATTAAAAAGTCTTTCAAAGGAGGCTTAACTTGCGTGTGCTAGTCCGAACAAATCGAACTGAACAACTAAACTAATTGTTGTTTGACCGATTGGGCGTAACAACAATGCTACCACACCCGTCCAACAACAATGCTTCGAATCGGCCAAACAACAATATATTCAAATGTAGGTTTTTCGTGTCTTGATCATTTTTCGGAAATATATTTATTTTATTTATTTATTTTAAATAATGTTTTGGTAAGCCGGATCTAACTCGGATTTATTTTTATGATTTTATTGAAAATTTAAATGAAATATCCAAAGCGGAATGATAATGCTGATAAATCATCTCGTGAAAATTAACAATATGACAATTGATAACTGTCTTGTAAGTTAATATTGAAATTCCACTTGCACTACCTTAAATGACAAGAAACGAATGCATAAGCAAATAAATAAATAACAAATAATTGAAAATTTTGTGGTTGTCTGCGACCGAAAACGTAGAAATACTATTTGACATTCCTTGAGAAATATTAAAATAATAATAATAATAATAATATCACACAACAGTGCTCACGAATACTGCAATAAGAAAGTATAGTATACACATATATCTTTACACAAGAATATCGAAAAAGCTGTTCAATAGCGCAACATATCAATAGCAAATATTTAATGGTGGTCAGTAACTTCCTTGGACTCTTGTTGTCAGGACAACAACTGGGTCGTAAACGCACTGAGTGTGAGAATTAAGTCGGTGTGCGCAGTATGCGAAATACCACAATCAAATATTTTGTATTTTCAGTCATAATTCAAACTGCTTCATTTGGATTCTTCCCGAGTTCGTGAGTACCTAAAGAGTCCGTCGACACCTCTCACACGTAACAATATTGTGGTCGATCTTACCATAAACATGCTCGCACTGAACAAATCCTTGGAATGTAGTGACATGAAAATGTAATAAAAAAGAGAGTGATAAAGACAAAAGGTGTAGTACTATTTAGTTTAATTGCGTTGAGTTCACCCTTTTTCATTGCCTAACAAATAAATATTGATGTAATTGAGGAAGTTACAACTGTAATGAAAAGTATTATAAATTGTTCATTTGTTATAAAATTACGAAGAGGAATATTATTATAATTTAATTTAACAAATAAATGGATTCAATGTATATCTACAAGTACAATGGCAAAGAAGATTAAAAAAAGAAATAAGGTAACTGTCAAGCTGGTGCAAGGTAGGCACTAGAGGTAGGTTAGTGCCATCAAGAACAAATTATGTTATTGCTTTTTTATGTGAGGCACGTATTTTATTAGCAAGCGGTTTGCTAGAGAGTAACTTTGTTGCCGGATGGACCTTCAGCGTAGCCTTCCAGCTCAGCCTGATTCGGTCTGTTAGGCCGAGGTTTCTTCCGCGAGCCGAAATGCAGCTCTGCTCATTTCTCGTTCTGACCCTATCTCGTGAGACGACTCGGAGTCGTTCTCGCCGCGGACGCCGAGGGGGCAACGCGCGGCGATTCGCCAAGCAGTTACGCCTCGCGCGCGCGCACATAAATACATAATATCCACTTTTAATTGTTGTGTGTTTTGTCATCCCCCTTCATTTTTAATTGCATCGTCGACAAAGATGAACGCCGTCGTCAGAGCTACCAACCTGCTGGAAACTTCGTTGTTCGAGTGTTCGTTGCGAGAAACCGGTTCTTTATTGCCTTTGTTTGATTAGTTATGTAAATATAATCGTCCTTTTAACATGAAGTATCATATTGTCAGTCAAAAGTATAAATTCTTAAGTATTATATTGTAGGATGTTTTCTCATAATGGAAAGGGAAAGGTTATCGGAAGTAGGTAGTTTGTTTTTGTGTTTGTATAGTATTCACAATGAGAGCGTAAAGTTTGTATTTTTTAAAGTTCTGTTCAAACATATTATTTTACATTCTTATCATCAAACGATTTCTTTAATGGATACACATGAACAGGGGAACCCTGAAGAGATGTCATTAATAAATTCATTTTATTTTGCATATGAGTTATGCTTCAGAAAGCTATTTCATGCCAGCAGAAAACTAAACTACAAAAGTAGAGCTTTCCCCGTCTTCCACACTAACCAATATCACTTGTAGCATATTATTCATATCATTGAGAGAGATGAAATTTGTTCAGTTTTTCTCTTATTTTCTGTTATCCTTGCCTTCTCCCGTTTCTGCAGGTTCGGCGCTAATGCGGGCGGGGGCTTATTTTTATTATTTTACCACACACTCCATTTTGAAAGTGGTTTGGCGACGATTGTACGGCCGCTTGCTCTCCCTGACTCCAACCAGAGGGGATGCATAAGCGCTTGAGCCTGGATTCGATAATTCTTCGGTCCGAGGTCGCCACGGCACTACTGCCTTAGCGATCTCGGCTACCCGGATCGCCAGTTTTTATCTTATTGTAAGAAATTATATTGTATAAACATTAAAAAACTATGTCGAAATATCTAACAAAAATTTTAAAACCAAATACAAAGTTAATAAAGATCTAATAGTTCAATATTTTTCAGGAGAAACAAAATTTCAAAAAATATATGCTGAGTACCTCGTGTGTAAATGTGAATAAAGCATTCAAATTTAATCTTCAAGTTACTTTTCACAATATCCAATTTCCTCGTAAACGACGTAAAAATTGACGTACGGAACTCACATTATATTTCATCTCTGTTCAAGCTCTTTCCAAAACATATTTTAGGCTAACTATCCCCCATGTGTCTCAATATTTGTCTACATGCCTTGGCTTTTCTCGGAATGTCTTGCTAAAGCCCTCGTGCTACAATTACACTTTGGGAAAAATAAAACATTTATCTCCCATACTGTATAATCTAGCCATATATACCACTCATGTCGTTAGTATTTACATTATAGGCTTTTTTAATAAATTATTTTATTTCTGAGTACAAATGCTTCAAATGGTGTCGTAAGATATTTCTCGAGAACTTAAACGTTCTCACTAAAAATGATCTCAAAATTGAGCATTTTCAGAAATGCAGAAATGATATTTTCTCAAAAAAGGTTTAAATTTTTTTCTAAAAATCTTTATAAGGTTAGTGCTAAATACCTTGAATGACACACTTCCGCCATTCCGATCTATTCTTTTGCTTTTTCAACAATTACAAAAAGTATTTTTACTTTCTTGTATGCGTATGCTTATGGATTTCAACCGAAGTACATGTTTTGAGAACCGAGGAGGCTCAGAAACCGAGGAGGCGTTTGACAGAAACGTCCGTCCGTGTGTCTGTGAATAACAGTAGCGTCTAAACTATTCGAACGATTTTCCCCCAAAATGTCTAATAGTCCCCAAGTGACGTCTCTATAGATTCGTGTATTTGTTTTCTGTCTTGTAGATCAGCCACTTCCTGTAGGCGTTTTTGATCTCCTGTTCCCTTTCAGCAACGCGACATTCCATCAAAACAACCCACTCCTGCATTGCTTTCTCTAAAGTCACTCAAACGGTCGTTTGCCGCTTAAGGTTCGTTTTTAGTTTTCTCTCTGAGCATTGCTTCCTGGGAGGACTCTTTGTGGGACTTTCGCAACTTCCCACTTAGCCCGAACTGGTACAAGGACAGATGTGATGTGTCCTCTCGTAAACTCACTTTGTACTTGCCAACTGTGCCTTTTCTTCCAGACTCCCTCTCTCTTATTTGATCTTTTAATTTTCCATTTTGAAAGGGGAAAGATATTTGGCTCCCATAAGTGTAACAGTTGCCTATCTGTGATTAAGATGGCAACGCTACATTTGAATAGCGCGGGCAAGAAGTAGTAAACCTTATAGATAAACGTTCTGAGACGTTTTGAATTGGGGTGTCCGTGCCGACCGAACCGAGAGAGAGGTGGTGGGAACGAGTGAAAAGGCGTTGAACGATGTACGCCAGAGCAGACGGTACGTCGGGAAGATTAGCGAGAGCTAGGCGTGGAAGTGCACTCGGGAGCTAAAGAACTTTATGGTGATTGAATCGTGGATCTGCAGCCATGAGCAGTAAATCAGGGCTCCGACTTTGAAACGGCCACTTTTGCGACGCGACGGACTGGAAGCCGCCAACACGTGGACTTGGGGAGGCCATGATTCGACCCGACATAACGGACGAGGACGACTCCGATTCACAAGATCACGATAAGTACACCCTCGGACGATTATTTAGTAATGACATTGCCCGAGTGGATTGAATAGGGCGTAAATGAAATGCTGAAAATACGGCACTTCTAAAAAGCTTCTATGAACATTCAAGATGTGAATAGACATTTCGAGGGAATGGAACTTCATTATGTGCTTGTGGGTGGAGTAAGTAGAATTTAATTATTTTTCTAATGGAAATGGTTTATTAATGAAACTATAATTGGGTGTGAAACAATATTTAGTTCAAAAAAAAAAAAACATGCCAGAGAGCATAAATTTGAGATTTCTTTCTTCTGTAAAGGTTTCACGTTGTTTTTCAAGAGAGATTGTACTGATTTAAGTGTTTTTTTCTTGTTGTGTAATATATTTGACTATTTTGAAGGGGAATATTGTGTAATTTTACATGAAATACTAATATTAAATTAGTTGAGAGGGTAAATGTATTTTATCTTCTTTTGATATTATTCAAATTAATGTTTGTAACCTTGGCAAGAACTTTGCAAACTGTGCTAGATTAACACTCTATCATGGTCAAAGTATTACAAAGACAGTATAATTGTAAATGAATTTATTAAATTATCCATATCGCCTTCCCCTTTTCCATTAAATTTTCCCATTCAAAATAGTCCCTTCTTGTTTTGGATTTGATGTAAAAGGTTCGTCAAGTTGGTAAAAAAATATATTTTTTTCGGTATTGTACCACTGTGTGTGGCCGCATAGGGGAGCAATTGCAGCTATATCATTACCCCTTTAGACTGTCTCCTAGTAGATTTTCATTAATACCATTCCATTCTTTTTTAACATTATTTTTTTAAGTTTTTTTACTTTCTCGCTACCGCGTATGCAGTAAAGAGAAAGGTATCTAATGCTGCGGGAAAAAGCGACGAATTTTCGTCAGAAAAACTCTTATTGCCGGGCCCTGGAAACGAAAAAAGGGTAGAAATCTAGTCGCTAAATTTAGAGAAAAGGGTATAAATCTAGTCGCTCAATTTAGAGAGAAAAATCTTCTAACACGTAGTTTGGCCAGAATTCATGTTTTGTGGGTTTGTCTGGCCGGCCGGCCGTCATGCACAAAGCTAGTGCCTAAACAGTTCGGCCGATTTCTTCCAAATTTGATATTTCCTAATTAATCTGACTGATGTCGCGGCCTCTTGAATTTGAAACTTATACTTTAATTTTGAGGGGTTCTTTACATTAATTCCCTGCGACAGTTTCAAATTTTTCTCAAAAATGTGTAATCGCTTACTATTACTTTCTATAGTATAAACGCTAAATTTTAATAAAATCGTAAAATATAAAGAATGAAAACTTATATGCCGTCATTTGTTCATTATGTCGTTTCCAAAATCTTTTTTGCATGACGTTTGTGGTCATTGCAGTTTTGTTTTTCGAGTTGCAATTGATCTATTGAAAGAAGTCAAAATTTCATAGAGAGCTTGTAAGTTAGAAGATTGCAGAGGGCTATTAATGCTAAGATTAGTAAGTGCTTTTAAACGTGATACCCAGAAATTCGGCTGATATGACATCTTGAAAAATAATTTACAGTGATTATTGTTGTGTGATGCATTACTTTTTAAAGTTCCAGCAGAGTTTCCAGCTATTGTTTGTAATATACTACATAAACAGATATTGGTAAATATAAATTATTTCGATTGTATTTTTAGAAATGTTTTTTCATTTACGTAATTCAGATTTCACAGTGAGAAGTGATTATATTGTTCCAGAATATGTTAAGATTGGAATTCATTTGTTCTGAAAAAAAAAAAAATATACTGAATGATACGAAAAATGTTTGAGGTTTACGGTTTTATGAATCGGTTATATAATATTTTTCTGTTGTAATATCACTACAGGTCTTTCTTTTGTGCGATGAAAGGTTCAGCTATTCATTATTATTATTATTATTATTATTATTATTATTATTATTATTATTATAACAGCAGGAAATATAGAGGAAAGTCGAAAGTTTATGGCAAAATGTCGAGTCGCTGGCTAGCGGCGCGGCGCCTGTCCCGTGAGGTCGGGCGGTTCTCACGGGCTCCTTGGTCGCCGCGTTTCGCTTTCCTGGCCCCTTCCCCTCCCTCTTCGCGCGGCCGAGAGAAGGAGCGCTGCACTCCTTCGCAATTACCGCATGCACTACTTGCCTTGCACCACTTTGCATTGCGGCGGCGTGGCCACCCACCCTCGCCCGGAGGACCCGGCTTCTCACAATTTGCGCGGCCACGTGGGCGCGCCCCGCTCCCCCCCCCCCCCCCGCGCGACGGCGCACGCGAGTGCACATGAGAATTCGTGAGGCGCGGCCGACGCCGCTGCGTTTACCGGGCGCTATTGTTACCTTCGCCGCTTGGTCACCTTCCCATGTATCGAGATGCGCTCCGCCGATAGCGCAGCCTGGCGGCGCCCGCCGCAAACGCCGCCCTCGCGACGTCTTCCATTGTCTCCGCGACGCGGACGCGGCCATTATTACAAGAGAAACGATTTTGGGAAAGCCTCGTCTCTAGATCTTGATTGCTCTCCCGCGGACGGCGCCTGTGGGAGGGCGCAGAGCGGGGGGGGGGGGAGGCTGGGCGTTTTTGCGGCTGCTTAGTGGAAACCCGAGCGAGGCGTAATTTCCGGGTCCAAACGCGACGCGGGCGGCCGCGGGGCAGCGGAGGCGCGGGAGGGCGCTTGCTTTGTGGAGAGACGTAGTTCGCTTCAGTGGGCGTCGGCGATCGTGAAGACGAACAAAAAATGCTTTCACCTGATGTTACTGTCATTTCAAGCCGCTAACATTTAATGGGAAGATTGAGAGTCTTATTTTAGAGTCGTTCACCAAATCTAATACTTTGTAATGTTGTTTTTTGGATAATTAAAAAAGTCGTTCAACGTTTTCAAAATACTTTGCCTATAATTGTACTTAAAAATTAACTAATATTTTTTATGGTTAGTCTTTAAAATGTCTTCTTTAATACGAATTCAAACTGATAACTCTTAAACGCGATGAAACTACAAAGCAGGCAGTTATTTTCTGTTTGTGAAATCTCTAAATATAATTTCGGAAGCTTCTTTCGGAAAATCAGAGGCCTGGAGTTGTTTTAAGTCTAAGACATCTTCGCACTATACACATATGCTTTCTTGACTGCCAATAAGAGGGATCAATATCACAATCTGTCACAAACACTTGAATGTACAGTAAGTACATCTGGCTAAGGAATCACTTGGCCCGTTGAGATTGAAGTAAATATTTCATGGTGTAAGGCAATGTCACAAATAAAACCCAAAAAGGTCATGACCCAACAGTTCAGGCGTTCTCTTCTTCTTGTTACGAGTATTAAGAAAGAAGAATTAAAGCCGCGGGAACATTTCACACTTTGTTTTAAATGTTAAAATAATAACGATAACTTCGTCCTCTTGTTTGTGCGTTACATTGTTGAGACCCTGTGTTGTATGTGGATTGGAGCAAAATTGGGGTGCGCCCGTGTTCTAATTACATCAGAAAACACAATCGAGATAATTGAAATTAGGATCAGGAGGTGTTTCATCTGTAATGTCAAAATTTCTCAGAAGCAAGTAATTTTAGAGGGCCTATTTACAGGACGTCACCATTACTCATCCCCCCTTCATGATGGCGTCGCGCCGCGAAACGAAAGACGTCAAGGGGGCGGCGGGGCAAATTCGAACGTTAATAGCCACAGATAAAGTTTGTAGTTCTCCATATTATAAACAATATTAATACTTTTTTCACCTTATTTACTGGAATTCTCGAATATGCCATCCACCAGAAGCTCATTTATGAGATTTTGTATCAACGGCGTCTTGTAAGAAGTGCCGCTCCTCTCAAAAGTGTTATAAAAGGTACAAATAGTTCACAGTTTGTAAATTACAGCATAAAAATCGTGTCTCGGTCTTCTTAAGAGACTCAAAAACGGCAATTCTGTGAATGTGGTATACCGTTTCTGAGTTACGATCGTGAGAAACGTGTGTTATAGCGGTAAGTGTGTCGAGGACTGAATGGTTCCCGCCAATTAATTAGTAGCATTTTGGATAAAATTCCACACGTTTTCTCCTTGTACCTGTTTTCTGCATGCTGGGGAGTAATTCCCTACCAAACCCTACCCGTGGCACAGCCTGCAAGTGGCTTTTTATGAGTAATATAAACGTCCTATTGCCTTAGCGCCGATGAGGCATTTGGAATGAATGGTTTGGCGCCTCTTTGAAGCGCCCAAGAGAGACAATGTTCGTCGGCCCGTGGCTGCGCTTCCGGGGCGGCGCGTTCGCCGTTACGCCGTCTGCGCTTGACGCCGCCGCCGCCGCGCCAAGTGGGGGGTGGGGGCGTGGGGGTGGGGGTGGGGGGCAGAGAGCACCGCGCCCATCCCCTCGGGGAAGACTGGGAGCGCAAGCAGCTGTCCGAAGCACGCGCAGGGATATCTGCCGCCGCCGCCCACCTGCACGTCCGGCGCACCCGTTCTCTCGGCCTCTGCTTCCGACAGACGGGACTGCTGACATGAGCTCAACAATCCGAAAATGGCGGGAAGAAAGAAATGCTGCAATGTAGAGGAGTGCGAGTTCCTCAGCCATTCCAACCTCAGGCCAGCGTTGTGTTCGGTTGGCGAAATACGGCCTGGGATCGATTTGTGTGAACGTGCGGGGATTGGGGCAAAAGCCATGTTAAATAAATATTACTGAAAGACATAATATTATTTGTTGTGTGAAAAAATGGAGTACTAGTTTGAGTTACTACTAAATGGAGTACTAGTACCGGAAGGTTCTTTGAGTGTGAAATGCAATGTTGGAATCGGTCGTCCACCGCTGTACGAGATGAATGTAACCATTCGAGCAACCAACACAAGTACCTCAAGGCAGCCGTGCTCCGCAGAGGAAATACACTAGCATGTCACAGGAAGTTGGTGGACAGAGGCGAGGAACTCGGGAGAGTGTGCGCGAGCACGGGTGAGCACCCACCGAGCGCGCTCCTCGCCTCGCTTGGGCGGTGCTCCATCGCCCAAGGGGCAACGGGCGTTGCTCACCACTGGCTCTCCCGCGAGCAGCCCTCCCACGGACAACGCCTGGCTTGACGGAGGAGCGTGGATCGAAAGGGGACATTCACGGCGGGAGACAGACAACTCATTTCCCATTGCACTCTTTGCTAAGCGAGGTACTCAATCAAAAGAGCCACCTGTTGTTGTGAACATTCACTAGTACTGAATTTCTTGCACGCGACAAATACAGTTGCGTGATCCGATTGTATATCTTTTAGAAAATAATAGTTAACATGATTTCTGCCTCGTATTGTTCCCTGGATAACCTGTCTTCGTTGAACACGATGTTTTATGTGCGCTCCGAAGCCACAGTCCCGGTCAGGCGCACAGAAGGTTCAATGCTGATTTATGCCAATCGCCTAGGCCGCGGCGCCGGTCCGACGCGCATCCTGAAATTCGAGGCGTGTAACAAAGCCTCACTGCGCCTTACATATAATGCATCTGCATGCTAATTAGCAACCCTCGTAACTCCATATTCCCTTCTCTATTTTCTGTTTACTTCATGATAAAATATAATTATGAAACAAGTAATAAATAAAAGTAAATAACAAATCGAGAATCTTAAATAATTTCCCCAGAGTTTCCCAGTATTTATAAGTTCAACATGAAAGGAATAAAGTTCTGCTTCTCGACTATGTTTATTTTGTTCATTACGAAATTTTCCAATATCGAGTTACGAAGTATGCTAATTAGTATGACGATATGTAAGTAAAGTATGATTTGTAAATACGATTGCTTTCCCCCAGTGGGTATTCGTTGTATATGGTCGCACACTCTAGTTCTGTTATGTCGGCTAAATCAATCCACCATTCACTTTTAAAATCTGCCTAGACTGTGACAAAGGACTTGCAAAACTGGCGCCGATACCTGATAAGTAATTAATATATCCGATACTCTTTTCAGAATATTTTACAATGTATGAGGTACATAGAAATATACTTCGTTTTCTCCAGTTAAGGGCTATTTATTCAGTTATGGGTTGAAATTGGTTTATATTTTGCAACATTAAACACACTATTTATAAATATGTAATATTCTTCTTGATGAAGTTTGTTGTTGGTTAATATAATAACCTTAGTTGTGAACATTGCAATATAATATTGAAAGGGAAATATATATTGGAAAAATAAGAGAGGGCTTTCGCTGAAAAATAATCGCATGGAACGTATTGTACATTGAGAATATTTTTTCACGCAAAGTTGCATTCATACTCTTATATGTAGTATTATTATTCTAGTAGTATGTGTGCAGCATATAGTATGTATGTAGTAACCGCATGCAACGTACTTTACATTGATAATTTTTTTCATGTATAGTTGCCTGCATACTCTTAAATGTAGTATTACTATTGTCTACCAACTGATTCATCACATCAACAATACAATCCCATTGATAACGTTTCGAAAGCATGTAATAGAAAATATTGAAACATGAATATTTCACTTCCCTTCCTTATTGACTTCTTAGTACTTCCTGTTGTGGAGGGACGTTATCAAGATTTAATGAGTCAGAACATCTGATTTCAATTTGTGATTTTCGTGTTTAATACATTTTTCGAATGATGTAACATGCCAATGCAAGGAGAGACTCCAGAAATATCTAAACTTTTAAAAAAAATATAAAAACGGAAGGGAAAAATAATATTTTAATTTGTTTGAGATGTTTCCTGTTATTAGTCACGTGATGCATTCATGAAAGAACGAAATTTCGTATACCAACCAAAAAAAAAAGACTTGCCAATCCTGGACTAGTTATTTATAATTTCCTTCTTAACATGTACTCGAAAGGAGAAGCAAAATTGTATCGTGTAAGAAAATCATGCTCTCCCATTACAGTACTCCAAATTTCCAAAACGTGCTCCAAGGCTTGTTCCGCCGCAGAGCTATTACCGTAATATAGGAACTATTACATCGTGACGAGTCGCTTATTAGGTGCAGGAACCTGTCTGGGCGGAGATGGGGCCGGGGCCGGATGGGACAGCGGGGGCGGCCGAAAACCGTAACTGTGGAGAACGAAACTCCGCCATTCAATCCCAGCACCGCGGCTTCGCCCGCCGACAGTCCGCTAAGGGCTGGCTCTCCCTCCTGCTCCTCGCCTGCCGCATTCCTTATGCACACACACAGACACACGTTCGATTTTATGTAGATTTCACTGATCACCCTTTGGCTTTACGTATGTCTGTTTCCGGTTTGGTTTGTTACGGTACAATAGTATGGAGTAATGAATTGGGATCCCGCGAATGTAAGGAATGTAATGAGCAAGATGGCGTAATTGAACATCAAGACATTATTTAGGAGGTGGATGAGCTGACGAGTATCGAAGAGACGCGCGGTTGCCGTGGGAAATGAGAGTTTATGGCGGATGCTGCTGTCATGTTGCGTGAGTCTCGAAAAGGTTTAATGGATTTTCGGGAAGGGTGATGTTCCTCCTAGTAGAACTGATTATGCATTTGGGTATAGGCAGTGGGCCGTGAGCCCCTGAATATTTTAAAATAGGACTCGTAGCCTTAGGTAATAAACTTTGTTTTCCTAAATGTTATATCCCTGATAAAATTTCGTATAATTATAGTACAGATACGTTTTAAAAGTATAGAAGGTTTGACAAAGGGCTTGGCACATAAGGCTATCCGAATATGATAACTGCTGTGGCCGACTGCGTGCCTTTCAAAGGGCCGCCGGAAATGAGTTCCCGCGCCACTCGAGAGAGGGCGGAGATAGCAGACGCCGCGGCGCCGTCACACTCGACCAGGCTCCGGAGCGGACGGGCGCACCCGTACCTGACAGCTGGCCAGCGGACCCGCAGCCCGAGCCGGCTATAAAGGGCGCGCCCGGCGAGCTGAGAGACAGTCACGCGCCTGCCTATGTTGTGAAGTGATAAGTGGATTGTGAACAAGTGCGACGACACAGCTACGTTTTCGGACTTTCTCTCACTGGGAACAGTGAACGGCACAACGGCTGCGATTTTGGACATCTCCCCGGGAAATGGTGACTTGGACATTCTTCGGTACATATTCTGGAAAATTGTTGGATCTGACTTGAATTTGTCTGCCTCTGTACTGATTGTGGGTGGAATAAATCCATTTTTAGAAATTGCTTTCTTTTGGATACTACAATAACTATTAAGTAATATTTACTGATTGCCTCGGTCTTGAAAAAACTCGCGTCTTATTTCGTTGTAAAAGCCGACACTTGTTAGTAGTATGTAAACACTACACATGTAGTCAACACGTATAAAGAAAGTAAAATTATCTTCTAAATTTTACAAAGTGGAAATTCTAATCCTTGCTCAGCTGTGTTATTTTGGACATGGACCATTGCGCGTAGTTGTATTATTTGTACCTTCTGCGGCTTAGCTCGTCTGTGGGGCGCGTTTCCCCCCCCTCCGCACACGTTTTCCCTCGCGGCTGAGGCTGATGCGCACGCCCCCCCCCCCTCGCATGCGGCTGTTCTAAACTAAAATACAACTCCCAAAGTAACATAAACATGTGCGTATCTTGAATAAATCATGCCGTCACAAGGTCGAGTTTTAACATTATTTTGCTCTAACTGCAGTAAAAAAGGCATACATTTCACTGATTTAAAACACGATCGTCTCTAATCGTTATTGATTGCATCTGATTTCTTTAGCTTGTTGTTCAGTTTTATCGTTAGGTTTATGGCATTTCATCGTTGGTATTTCAGGAATTAACATTTCACAGATTCTCTAAAGGGAAGTCCACTTCCAAAATACTTTTTTCCTATATTCAGGGCATAAGGCCGTGGAAGGTGTTCCTTTTTCCGCCATATGCAGATTTGCTGACGACGTTGAGCCTACTGAGATGCGGTGCCTACTGGTGAGAACTCGCGTTCCGCTTTCATATCCTTCTCAGACATTGTCTCCCACACATCACAGTTATCATAATCTTAAAATGTATGCATTAAAAGAACATTTAAGTTTGCATAAATATTCATTTAAATTAATATGGATTGAGGTATGTAAAAGCGACTGGTGCAACGAGATTGCCTTAAAACCTGTACATAAATAAGGCTCTAAAAGTACTCAAAGTTGCACTTACATTTTATGTACCCATCCACTTTCACTTCGAGGAAGACTTATTTAAATCCTGATATTATTAATTAAGTATAAACTTTATAAGGTACACGTTTGAGTCAACATAATTTCTTCAAAGTTATCTTAAATTTTTTATATCTCTCCAGCGGTTAATATTTTTGAAAATGTATTTTGTTTCACAGGAAAGAATAGTAATGCACGTGAGTTTAATTTAAATTTAGTGCACATGAAATCCTTTCCATTATATCTCAGTCCGTAATCTAGATTTATGATTTCGTCACGATGTAACCTTCTAGTCAGTTTTGAGGTCAAACTTATATATTCCAAATCTTGAATATCGATTTTAATATGATATCACTTTTATTTTTCTTATGTAGACTGAGGCGGTATAGGTAGGGGTAGGAATGTAGGGATGCACGCATGAGGCACGAGTGATTCCAGCTTATGAAGGCAAAAACAAACCCCCAAAAGCAATGTAATCGTCATTCTCTACCTTATAATGAATGCGGAAAGCCAAGACCAAACAGCATGACTTGTTCGCTTACGACCCGTCTGGAATAGAACAAGAAGAAGAGTTGATCAAGTAACCTTGCCCATTACTTTCGCCTTCTACGCAGGTGCGTGGCCTGTCTCAGGGCGAGGGCCGACTCGACGGTAACAAGACATAGCCCGCTCCTCGCGCCTAGTACTTGTGCGGCCGTTTAGTTCCGGCTGGGGACGCGCCCGCCCGCGCCCGCCCGCGCCCGCTTTGTTAACGCCGCCCCGCGCGCGCGCCTCCGCGTGATCGGCCTGTTTCATGGAAGGAAAAAGAGCAGGACCAAACGCCGCACAAACCTGGGGTGGCAGTCCTTCTGTTCTAGAGTTGATAGTTCGAATCTCACCTACGGCATTCATGGTTTGAATTTTTGATATGTCCAAAATTAATGTCTACGAGATATTGTTCGTTGAAAGAACAATAAGATGCAGTAGCAGTGATGAATTGGTGTTAAATTTATCTCTCAGCCATAATGGAAAGAAATAGTCATCTCAACTTAACGTGCCGAATGTGTAATGCTTTATGATGAAATGTTAGTCCAAGCTTATATTACTTTTCTAATTGCATTTGGTACCTAGTTATATTATGAAAATATCATCATTTTGGATAGCAATAATCGATGGAATCACGGAGGTTTTAAGAAATATTAAATTAATGAAGGATGAGGAATCTTCATGAATATTGCGGTAGAAATGCCAATCCATAACCCATGGCACAAATGCGGTAAAAAAACGGTCATGGCTCATGAAATTCACATCATGTTCACAATATGCAGAATATAGATCACAGTTATCACGGGAACAAAAGTGCACGATGGATGGAGATTATTTCCATTGTGTTTTGTTTTTCACTTGCCTTTCTTTTTCCTTTCTTCTCTCGAAACATAATATAAATATTTTCATGGTTTGTTTTCAAAAGAATGAATTTGTTATTGAAACAAATTGTCAAATAAGATATATAACAAGAAGATTTATATTGTTGGTTTCTTGGTCGTTTCCAAGGTATTCTTACCTTTTGGAGCACTATCAGTGCTCACGCTTATTGGGAACGAGGTCCTCCATCAATAGATGCAAAGCTTTTCATTGTTCTTGATTGCACAATTCCGGACTCTAATATCTGTTCTACTGATATAATTGGATGTATTGGTTTCTCTAATCAGCTTGCTTGCGCCCATGGAAAACATTTTTGTAACAATTTTGTAATTCTTGTCCCGCTAAACGCTGGCGCGACAGCACATCCGCGGTGCCCACCATCACCAACGTTCCAATAGCAAGAACCTCAGAGAACCCAAAAGATGAATTAAATTATTAATATTTTGTGATTCGCTTTATAGGGGGGCAAAAGAGAAGGAGGAAATTGTTATCCTAAAGAATGTGCACGAATTCGTCCGGACGCGTCCTCATCGCCTTGCCGAATTAGCTTAGAATCCTTTGCAGCGCGCACGGAGCGTGAAGAGTGCAGTCCTGTGCGCCACAAGTGGGAAAACCCTGCGTTTTCATGCAGAAACGTGTTTCCACCCATTATAAACCACTCGTTAAGAATATATAACTGGACGATTACGTAATTAGAAGGAAAGGTTTGTTTCAACCGCCTCTTCAAAAAGCGCAATCTCTCCTATTTGTAGAAAAGAAAACTAGAAATGTCAGAGGGTAACCCAGGAACCAGTTTTAGAATTCTTAATGTTTGAAAGGAAGATTAATAAACTTCATTTCAACGTTTCTCCGATAGTGCACGGCGCAAGTGCAATAGTTCCATTCTGATAAACTTCTTCTTACGTATGGAAAATATTTTTTGTCTTTTCTCGTTTTTCTCTTTTGTCGTTTAAAGGATACTTTGAGAGTGACATATTCATGCAATTTCTGTGTATGTTTATAATCACTTGACATTTCTGGTTTCTATTAACAGAAAGAGTTAGTTCAGAAAAGGTATTTATCATTCTGATCTCCCCGAGCAATAAAACGAAAAATGTTCTAACCAGACAAAACTCTTTGAGCCCAGAAAAATGAACTATATTATTACAGTGATATGCTAGAACTCGATAAAATAATTAGTTCTTCATGCTCTTCGTAACTTTTCTCCTTTTTCCACATTTACTGCGATATTTCTGATACTTTGTAATTGGCGTACTCTCTAAGATGTATTTGCCGGTATTTAGAGAATCTAGCAATTTTCGTTTCCAAAGAATAGTTTTTCAATAAATCCATTTCCGTTTCTAATTACTCGGCTCTAAGCCGAGTAATGGAGCGTACGTTTAGGTATAATTCCGAACAAAGTTCTGTGTTGTAACAAGTTTCTCGTACTTCTCACTACTCCAACTGTCCATTTTGCACGAGACAAACGTCTGGAAACGCACTGACGATTAATTCGAGGTTCAAGTGTTGTTAAAACTGTGGCGTGGTATTCCGTCCGCTTAGAGACGTGGACGTGGTAATGACTGGTCTCCAGGCAACAGTCCTGCGCGGCGGTGGCTCTTCGCCTCCACGAGCGGCGCACACCGCCCCCCCGCCCCCCGCCCCCCGCCCCCGCGCGTGGCCCGCTTCCAGTGCGCCGCCTTTCCTCCTCCACAAGCCAGGCCTCTTGCGTTGCCCTCCCCTCCCTTCCCATCCTCCCACGTACTCCGATTCCAGGACCTCGCTCAATGCGCCCTGTCCTCTACCTTCCTCCCCAGCCTCTGTGCCCCCCCCCCCCCCCCGGCGCCCTCGCGTGCTGTCGCCCTGCGCACGCGCTGCCCTACATTCCCTGCAATCCCCTCCGCGCGCGCCCCTCGCCCCTCGCCCTTCGGCCCCGCCGCCCTCGTCGACGCCCCCGCGCGCGCCCTTCGCACACGACTCGCACGGGGCTCCATCCCCTTCTCTCCCTACGGCTTTACCTCATTCTATTTGGCACTGCCTCCACTTCCCGACACTAGCTTTGCCCCTTATACTCGCAATTTGCAATTCTCTCCTACTTGCTATGTATACGTATCACTGCTGCAAATTCAACCCTGAGAATCCAGCCCAATTGAATGCTCCAAGTCAGTGCTGCACAAGTGCGCAGCCCATTGCACTGCCTGGCTCAATGCTTGTCAGCGAGCCATCGGTGCGGCTCGCCGCAAGGCAGCCTGCCGGGGAGGGGGAGCTCGGGCGCGACCAGCTCCAGTCTAGTGACAAGCGTGTGGCACACGGGCGACTGGAGCGGTTCGCCCCGTCCCGGCTGGGCCCAGATTCTTGGGTTTGGACAGCGCTGCTCTAAGGCTCACCATTGGATGCCATTGCCCTTTTCCTCTCATCTGCACTGCGCAAATTGCCTTCATTTTCCCCAATTTCCCGATGCGTCTTGCTTCCAAATGCCGGGCCCTTATTGACAATTCCATCTCGCTTCTTTACCTGCTTCTCTCGCCCTTCACTCCTACCCTTCGCCCCCCTCGGCGTGCGCTCCAGATCGGCGACGCCCTCGCGACTGCAGTCTGCGTAAATTGCAATTCTCAGGAAACGTAATTACGCCGAGGAAGTATTTTGCGAGCTCTGCTCAAATAGCACTGTTATCGTCAGTAGGAAGATGCAAGTTGCCCTTCAAATGTTGAAAGAAGAATTGGATGAGAGTCATTTTGCATGTGCAGAATAATACTCATTTGATTATAGTGGAAATAAAAAGACAGTATTCGAATTTTCACAGTGGAGTGCTTTTGCAAAAGTTGTAATGACAACCATTCATAAGGGAGTCTACACCGTATCTCCTTGTTCGATTTCATTTTCATGTTTTGTTTTCCAATATACTCTTTGGAGACCTCTTACATTTCTTAACGAACTGGGTTTCCTTTATTGTGCGAGTAGTTGGGCAATTTCCTTCAATCTAATTCGTTTCGTTCCCTTAAAGCTCTTTTCTTTCTGCTGCAGGAATTAATTTTTGTGTAGTAGTCTTTGCTTGGGGTTACTATAACTGGTGAATTCACGTTTTTCCTTACAAGATGAGCCAAATAAATTATTTCCTTCTTATGTTTTGCTTTATTTTTCGAAACACTATACATCTTTCAGAAAGCAAAAGTGAGGCAAGGGAACTATTCTTTGCTTATCAAAAATGAATGGAATTAATATCTTGAATTTGAATCATGTGAATGATTCTCAGCAGTGACATATTCACGGCGAAATTAATTAGTCATGGTGCTGCAGCAAAGGCTAGGAGAATGAAAATTTTTACTAATGTGTTGCAACATTTACGTAATGCTATCGCTATACTATATTCGTAACGTCGTTGTTTACCCCGTGCAACTAGAAATTCGCTCTTCGGATCGATTTAGGTAGGATCAGGTTGCTAAACGTTTTTGTGGAAAATTTTGTGGACAGAACTTCACAAGACTCACCACTGTCCCCAACGCTATTCAATCTTTACACAGCAGATATCCCCATCACACATCACACACAACTTGCACCGTTCGCCAACGATACGGAAATATTATATGAAGTCGCACGCTGACACACAGATGTACAAAAATTCAACATTTAATAGACGAATGGGCAATAAAATGGAAAATAACTAAACCTAAGTAAAACAGATGCAAAAATATATGCATTAAGACAATTCTCTTCCCCCTACCCGTTACTAATAAACAATAGCCAAATAAACTGAACAACATCAAATCAACCTATACATACTTAGGACTAAATATGAACACACGACTCCACAGGAAAAACCACATAAACATTACAACATTAATTCAACTCAAACCAATACTGAATAAAATCTACAAACTTTCATTAACAAATACAATAACACTCTTTGAAGCTATAATGAGACCCATATTGCTATACTTATGTCCCATCTGAACAAATGCCGCACCATCCAATGTAAACAAACAAGTATTCCAGAACAGATACCTCAGAATAATCACTAACGCCTCATTCATTTCAAACCAACAACTTCATAGAGAATTAAATATGAACTCAAACACCAAATAGTACGCCTATCCAATAACGTATACTCCAACATAAACTCAATTGATCAAGTAAAGCAATACAATCTAGCCTCAACGTACAACACACAAACCGGAATAAAACACAGGTACCCGTTCGATTCGTTCCTAAAAAATTTCTCAGGCAATTGTGAATAGTAGGTAATCTCATAAGGAATCTACCCCAATGTAGAAGTAATAATAGGACTAGGTTAAGCATAGTTTAAGTTTTTAAACTAATTTCATCTGTTTAAAAATTTGTAATTCACGCCGATATTTGATTGGAATTGATTTTTTGCAAATGTTTAAACTCAGATTCAATCATGTCATATGTACTCGAAATCTTATAGGTGTCACATCAATTATCTTATAGGCACACATCAAGGTGTACCAAATTTAATTTGAATATCCATGGTAGAAGGAGATGGTGGATTTATTTGAAGAATACATTAACAGTTATATTAATTGCATTGCATTACATTAAATTCAGCAGCCTTCTTAGAAACGCATTTTGCTTTCTCTTTCCAGTCTACATAGTGATTGACGAAATAGATTAAGTCAAATCCAAAAATTTTCTGATAAGTGTAACTAATGTTGATTATTGTCACTGTTCTTACTGCTTTGAATTAAAAGAATATTGTATTCGAAATTTGAAAACTTTTTTGAAACTATTCGCTTCATCTACTTAGGTTTTTCATTCGAAATGTGAAGAAATTCATTTTTCTTATAATTTTTAACTAAAAATCTCGGTATTTAACGAATTGTTTACCGTTTTGTATATTTGCAGGTAATAGCATATTAAGTAATATATTGTAACGTTTTTTCGTTGTGAATTAAAACACACAGGTATATTTTAACAAAGATGTTTATTTCGTTTCTTAATGCTACACTAAAATACTTGATTTATTAACAGATAGGTTCTTATTTGTGTTCTTCACTTGATGATTTCTTTACACAAAACTCACTTTTCTTAATTATTTATTTACACTGTTTACTTCTTCTGATTATTTATTTACACTGTTCACTTCTTCTGATTATTTATTTACACTGTTCATTTCTTCTGATTATCTATTTACACTGTTCACTTCTACTGATTATTTATTTACACTATTCACTTCTACTGATTATTTATTGACACTTTTCTCTTCTTCTGATTATTTATTTACACTGTTCACTTCTACTGATTATTTATTTACACTGTTCTCTTCTTCTGATTATTTATTTACACTGTTCACTTCTTCTGATTATTTATTTACTCTGTTCACTTCTTCTGATTATTTATTTACACTGTTCACTTCTTCTGATTATTTATTTACACTATTCACTTCTACTGATTATTTATTTACACTGTTCTCTTCTTCTGATTATTTATTTACACTGTTCACTTCTTCTGATTATTTATTTACTCTGTTCACTTCTTCTGATTATTTATTTACACTGTTCACTTCTTCTGATTATTTATTTACACTGTTCACTTCTTCTGATTATTTATTTACACTATTCACTTCTACTGATTATTTATTTACACTGTTCTCTTCTTCTGATTATTTATTTACACTGTTCTCTTCTTCTGATTATTTATTTACACTGTTCACTTCTTCTGATTATTTATTTACACTGTTCACTTCTTCTGATTATTTATTTACACTGTTCACTTCTTCTGATTATTTATTTACTCTGTTCACTTCTTCTGATTATTTATTTACACTGTTCACTTCTTCTGATTATTTATTTACACTGTTCACTTCTTCTGATTATTTATTTACACTATTCACTTCTACTGATTATTTATTTACACTGTTCTCTTCTTCTGATTATTTATTTACACTGTTCACTTCTTCTGATTATTTATTTACACTATTCACTTCTACGCTGTCACACAGTCCGAAACACCTACTACTGTCCACTGCATTATCCACAATTCGCTGCTCTGGCGACCATTCCCGGCGCCGATCAGGCTCCGCTCGCTCCACTGCACTGCTGTTCAGCGCGATGCGCGCTTCAGACTGGCTTAGACTGCTTACTCTCTGACTTACGCGCGGCCGCCGGCAGCGGCGAATTCATACCTGGCGGCGCCAGTCCCGACCGATCCGGAACTTGCTTCACATTTCTACGCGACTCGCGAACAACCCGGAAGCGTCCAGTTCGGGGGGAGGGGGCAGTCGCAGATGACGCAATCTGCGCAGCAAATTCCGGCGATGCAATATGCACATGTAATATATACACTACTTTCAATTAAATTAGATTCATAAGAACTGCAAAAAATATAAGTAGCGTCTTTGGGAAAACGCCTTTCGCTGCCGTCATTTGTATTCTAGCTATGTAATTTTGAAAGATTTTGCAGGTAGCAGGACGATAAGAGAGAAGATCTATTTATTTATTTACGTCAAAAACAGTTAAAACTTGTTGTCATGTGCTATGGGGAGAAGTTAATTTGAAGTAATATTTATGTTCAGAAGCAAAACAAAGGGTCATCTCAGCATTTGCTCAAGGACTAGGGAAACCGGACGAAAACCTGATCGAGATGGTGGTCACTGACCCAGACGCTGAAGTGCAATACTTGTTACAGGTTCTTTAGAATCATACAATACAAATGGTATATAATACATTAATTGGCATTGTTAAAATGAATATTACTTTCCTCTTGGATGCTCGGTGTAGTCACAATTGTATAAAAACAGTTGTGCAGCAGCAAAGATTTTACTTGGGACTTTGGAATTTACTTTGGATTTTACTTGGGACTTGGAACTAAGTGAACTTTCGTATCAAATTTAGTCGTTATGTTATTTAATTAATGCCATCTGGCAATGTGTTGTAAAATAATGTATATGTTATATATGTGAATTTTTTGTAGTGAGCTGTTTATACTGTCACCGGATGTATATGATTACTACGTCGAGTGTTGTAGTTATAAACAATGGCGTTTGCTGGAAATATATTCCCGCCCTTAAGTAAGTCATTTTGACAAAAACCACTGATTCATATAAAGAGACAAGGTAATTGTAAAATATCTAAATTAATAAAGAGAAGCTTACAAGATCAGACAAATCAGGTGGGTGGGATTTGCTTATTATTCGTACAATTCTTTTTTGTAAACTGAAAGTCTGGGAGCTATAAGATGTATTTCCTCAGAATATTATGCCTTATCTCAGGCGGGAATGAACATTCGCGAAATATGCAGAACGAGCAGTGTGGAGGCTGACTGAATTTGAAAGAATTCTGAAAGTGTAGCATAAATAACTTAATTTAGGGTTCAATTCATTTAAATGGTCGTTTCATTTAAGGTTTGACTGCATTGAAAGGCCTAAAAATGTTGTTACCTTAACAACAGTCAATAGCACACCGTTTATTTTTAGTGGAGTGCAGAGCTGTTTATTTAAAATGGAAAATTGCATTAAAAGTTTTCTTTTTATTTACTATTAATTTTTTATTACGGAACTAATTTGAAATACAATATCTTATATTGTACAATTTACGGTTTCTTTATTGCAAAGAATATTCGTATCATCCGCAAAGAGAACTGCTCTACCGTTTCTAATCGTCGAGGACATATCGTTTACGTATGGTACGAAGAGAATAGGGTCTAAAACCGATCCCTACGGGACTTCGCATGCAATTGGCAAAGAAACAGAAAGGTTTGTACATAATGTTTCATTATTCCAGTGAGATATTTCTCTGAAATCGTTGTTTAAGGTACAAACACATCCAATCTAGAGCAACACCGCGAATTCCATACGAAGGTAATTTTGAGAGTAAAAGGTTGTGATCAATGCCGTCAAAAGCTTTTGAAAGATCTAAAAATATTTCAATAGGTGCTTCGTTTTGATCCATAGATGAGGCGATATCCTTAAGAAAAGAAAATATGGCTGTTTCCGTAGATTTTGATTTTCAAAACCCATGTTGACAATCTGAAAACGCATCGTGTTTACTAAGAAATGTTTTCATTCGTACGAAAAAAGTCTCTGTAATACTTTTGAATAAAACTGACAAAAGATAAATTGGCCGATAGTTTTGAATTTCATTTTTGTTGCATTTTTTGAACAGTGGCTTAATCTTAGCTGTTTTAAAAATATCTGGAAAAAATTCTGTGTATAAGGATACATTAAATATGTGAGTTAACAGGTGTATAATGGCGGGCGCGCGAATCTTGATCAAACAATCCGGAAATTCATCTAAACCAGCCGAATATGTATTTTTTAGTCTACCGATTAGTTTGAGAATTTCATAGGGAGAAGTTCGGGAAACGAACATGGTGACTACAATTTTTGGTAAAACGTCTGATGCTGAATTTTGTGGCTGAAGACCCTTAGTAAGATCGGCAGGAATTCTCGAGAAGTATTGGTTAAAGGGACTAGACACTGTTGCCGGATCGTTCACATTTCTATCGTTATTTTTTAAAACAACATTCTCAACAAGGGTTCTAGTTGATTTGGTCGAATTGTTTACTATATTCCATATTGTTTTATTTTATTATTTCAGTTCTAAATATCCTGGTCATGTTTCATGATTTTAGCCTGCCTTATGACTTTTCTTCACAATAATTTGTATTTTGTAAAGAAGAGTAGGAAACCTTGAGATACGGTGTAATGCTTAGAAATGAGAGAAAGAATTCGATTCTTTTTACATGATGTCCTAATACCTTGTGTTATCCAAGAATTGCTTTTCCGTGAAATATTTTTTTTTCTTTTGAAGAGGAAAGCAAGTGTTAACACGAAATGAAATCGTTGAAAAAAAACTGTTTATCGTTTTTATCAATAGTATTGTAAACCGCGACCCGTGACTCTTGCAATAAAGTAATTGATTAATAATTTTATTTTACGTTTAGTAAATAATGTACTAATACGTGAATTATGTATTGTGTCAGTGTTCGCGCGTCTTATAATGGTAAGAATTTGTGCATTGTGATCACTGTATCCTAAATCTTTTGTTTCAATTTTATATCGAGTGGTGGTTTAGTTGATTATTATTTGATCGTTTGCTTCTTCGATTTTAGTGTGATCCGTGTAGGTTCATTTATTGAAATATCTAAACTGAAGGAATTAATTAAATTGAGAAACTACTCTTTCTCGCAAGATTCGATCAGAAAAGAATATAATTTTAAGAACATAATATAATCTGCTTTCTTTGTTGGAGGCCTGTAGATGCAAAGTAATATACTTTTTAGGAAGATGTGCTACAGATATTTCGAAAACATTTTTAACGGAATTCCCATTTAATTCCTCCAAGAAAATAGAATCGCTATTATTTCGAACGTAAATGCAAGAACCTCCATATGCAGGACCTTTAGGTGATTCCTTTTCTTCACAATAATAGTCTGCGAGGTAAAGTTTGGAATTTGGAAAATGCTAAGTTCATTATGGAATAACCAATGTTCTGTAAAGGAAAAAACATCCATTTGATTTAAATCTCTCTGTAGACCTTCTTCGATAAACTCAGTTTTATTTGAAAGGGATTGAACATTATGGAGCAGTATATTTATCTTTTGCAAGTACCTACACGGATGTTTTTCTACTGCATCTGACTGTAGTTGCTATATATTTACTCCATTTCTACCTGTACGAGTGCGTGGATTTTACCTCCGTAGTGCGTGGTCAAAGGTTGTAGTGTGTCCCTGCAGTGACAGGTTGTGAGGAAACTGAGGCATCAGGTGTAGGAGAATTGGTAGTGGGAGAGGGAGAAACGGGAGAAGGATCAGAGGAAGTGGTAAGTGGGTTCGAAATGAGGGTGGCGGTGGAGAACGTGAGGAAGGTGAAGGGGATGGAATTTTGGCAGGAGACTGCACAGGACTGGAGTTGATGGGTTTCACACGCTTGTTGCCGACTGTATGTTTTCCAGCAAGGTTCATGTGGAGACCATGTCGGGTGAAGTGTTTTGCTGAGAAGAAATTGATTTCAAAAAGTGTAACATTTGTTTCTCTCAGTTGCAGTTTTAATTGTTGGTTTGCGTGCCCTATCTCGCTGCATAGTGTTGGTCTGTTGTACCAAAAGCTCAGAGTCGAGACAACAATGTTAATGTAAATAAATATTAAATTAAATTTAATAAAAAAATGTTAAATAAAAGTTAAACAAATGTAACTTCAAATTAACTTATCTCCATAGGCCTTCACACACAGTTTTTAACTGTTTTTGACGTAAATAAATTATTTTAATAAATTATAAAATTGTTGTGAAGTGCGGGAGGGAGCTCTTCACTATAAACTGACCCAAGGAGGCTCCGTAAGCACAGCGAGAGGTCCTGGTAGAACTCATAGGTGCCGTTAAATGATAACTAGGAAGGCGGTGGACAAAAGAAGGGAAACCCCGATTCCAAGGAAGGGGAACCAACTACTATGAGAGTGTGATTTTTGTAGCACCAATTATTCGATCTCGTTTTCAATTTCAAACATTACGGATGTAGTAGGGTGAGCCTGACGATAGCCTGATTAATATGCAAGATATCACAAAAAATACGAATTTTCTGTTTTTGATTTTTTTCATGTCATTACACAGAGATAAAATTCTGAAGAAACTCTGAGACATTGTTGAAATTTATACGTTCCTTACTCCCGCCCCCTCCGTGCCCCCCCTCCTGCGCCCTCGCGCGCTGTACGTATCGCAGTTCCGATTTTCATTGAACTTCCTGAGTTTTCGAGAATTCCAAGTTACAAATAACGAGAGGAAGAATGTTCTGTTGTAGTACCGCCAATGTTGTATTATATTAAATAAATGTAGTTCTGAGTACTCAATTTAATAACTTTCATTTCAAGTTCATTCTAACAGCAGACGACGTTACGAAACTTCATAGGTTTTAATACGTAATGTAAAATGCATACGCCTGTCCGATTTAAGCTAAAATAATCTCGAAATATTTTTTAAATTTCGAAACGTTTCTCGTAGTTAGTTTGTGCATGATGCGTTCTCGCGCTGGCCCTTCTTTTATTTCACTTAACGAACACATCAACACTGATATGCTGATAACGGAAACTTCACTTTGCTGTTCTGTAACAAGTTGAAACGATTCATTTTATCCAATTACGGTGGGTGAGAAAAAATTAAGGCGATTAACCACTGGTCGAATGAAAAGATAAAGCTGTGTCTGAAAATTAATGAGTAATGAAAAAATCACATGCTAACATGTTGTGAGTGAGATAAATTAAGCTTGCAAAGCCTTATTTTACTCCGAATAATTTAGATAAAGCAAATTACTTGTGATATTAGTTGTTACTTGTTTACATTATATTAATATATTTACGGAAACATGCTTTCTTGGCGTGGTTTTGCTATGAGCCTCACATTCAGGTGACCAAACAACACACTATGGCAATATTCCTGGATATAACCAAAGTTTTCGACAAAATAAAGCCATTTCTACAAATTAAGACAACTAGGTACTCCAGACAACTTGTGCTAAATTCTTAAACGTTTCTTAAATCAAAGAAAGTTCCAAGTCAAAATTAATGATGCCATATTATACTTACGCCAGATGTCAGCAGGACTGCCTCAAGGGTACCCCATTATCTCCAGTATTGTTCTCTCTCTCTCTCTCTCTCTCTCTCTCTCTCTATATATATATATATATATATATATAGAGAGAGAGAGAGAGAGAGAGAGAGAGAGAGTATCCACACGTAAAAGGGTCGCAAATAGCGCTTTACGCTGACGATTCAGCTCTTTTTTCAAAGCATGGGGAGATTATGAGAACTAGGAATAACTTACAAGACACATTCAATGAATGGGCAAAACACTGGAGAACTAAAATAAATCCAGATAAAAGGCAGGCAAGATATCCCATTCACCCCTCCCCTGTTAATTATGCACGACGAAAATATTCCCTGGATACCAAGTAATACAGCAGCCAAATATCTAGGAATGCAACTTGATTCAAAATTTAAGAGGCAAACACACATACACACAACAGGAACAAAACCACAAGCAAAACCTCCCCAACTTTACGCACTAATTAAAAAAAATCATTCCTTTTAATACGACAGAAATTACAATTTACAAACCTATAATTTGACCAACTATGACTTATACATGACCAATATGGGAAATGTAGCCAAATCTAATATAAAATTTTTACAAACTATACAAAATAAAGTTCTAAGAAGTATAAGTAAAGCCCCATGGTTTATTTCGAACAAGCAAATCCATCACGAACTGCAAATCCCGACAATAAAAGAATACGTCTCCAAACTGTCCGAAGATTTCTTCACATCACCCTCATCTCCCAGCACCTCCACGTTCAACCTTGGACGCAGAGCAGAACCGGACGTACGCATCAACTCTCGCTTCCTGAAACCGGAGTCACACCACCATAAAAAAGCAGAAAATCAACCTCAAATGATATGACCTTCATTGAAACATCACATCAAAGATCGTTCTTTGTAGATTCAATTTACTTCGAAAATAATTTAAATTATTAAAATAAACCAAAAATATTTATCGCACCTATTCAGGGGACCTATAGTTTAGAAATAAACCAAAGGTTATATACGGTTCTATTCACAACCCTGAAAAACATGTATGTTGAACAGGAAGACAATATTTATATATACAGAGTGTCCGAGGAGTTGACACCGAAACTTCCAAAATAAGCTGTTTAAGCATTAAGCCAATTTTAAGTATTTTTGTCCAATAAACTGTTTGGATATTTCGAATGGCTGAACCGCAAAAAACACTCAAAAGTTGGTTTGAAAAAATACACTCTATGCAAGAATTAACTTAACAGAAGCATATCAACTCTTCAAAAATATGTAAATTATTTATTATTTACAAACAAATTCGTATTTGTTCAGAAAGAAAAATTAACCGAGAGATAAAAAAGCAGTCGAATTGTGTATATTAGATTTTTTATTTGTGTTATTTTTTCTTACTACACGGTGTGTGAAAGGAAGTTATTTACTAAACATAGCTACAAACATTGTTTTGCGAAGATTTTCTCATATCAGCGACCTTATAATACAACTTTTTCTGCCAAAAATTGACGTTCTTCTCAGCGACGCCTTACGTGACTTTCTCTGCACTGAAGTGCCAAAAGTCAAGGGATACTTCCTAATATCGCGTCAGACACCCTTATACCTGACGAAGTGCATCACCTCGACGTGGTATGTACTCAACAAGTGGTTGGAAGTCTCCTGCAGAAATACTGAGCCATGCTACCTCTACAGCCGTCCATAATTTGCGACAGATTTGTCAGTCCAGATTTTGTGCACGAACTGACCTCTCGATTACGTCTTACAAATGTTCGATGGGATTAAAGTCGGCCGATCTGGATTACCAAATCATTCGCTCGCTGGCTGAATATGGCCTCTAAGTAGCTGAACATTCTAATTTCCGGTCAACGATTGGTTGAGTAGGACCCAGTCTATTCCGTGTAAATACAGACCACCCCATTATGGAGCCTCCACCTGCTTGCACAGTGGTTTGTTGACCACTTGGGTCCACTGCATCATGGCGTCAGCGCTCACTCGAACCCCATCAGCGCTTACCAACTGAAATCGGAACTCATCTGACCAATCTCCTGAGGAGATGTGCTACAGGCAATGTCGTGCTGTTAGCAAAGGGTCTCGAGTCGACCTTCTGTTGCCAAAGACCGTTAAAGCCAAATTTTTCCACACTGTCCTAACGGATACTTTCGTCATAAGTTCTACATTGATTTCTGCTGTATTTTACGCAGAGTTGCTTGTCTGTTAGTACTGACAACTCTACGCCGCGCTGCTGCTATCAGTCATTAAGTGAATGCCGTCAGCCCCTGCGTTTCCCGTAGTGAGAGGTTATGCCTGAAATTAGGTATTTTGTATCACACTCTTGACACTGTGGATCTCGTAAATTTTAATTCCCTAACGATTTACAGAAATGGAATGTCTAAAGGGTCTAGCTCCAACTACTATTCCGCGTTCGAAGTCTGTTAATGGCACTCGTGCGGCCATAATCACGTCAGGAACCTTTTCACGTGAATCCCTTGAGTGCAAATGAAGGCTCTACCAATGCACTGCCCTTTTATACCATATGTACGCGATACTGTCATCGGCATATTTGTATATTGCTATCCCATGACTTTTGTCACCTCAGTGTAAATTGCTTAAGTAATATGCAAGAAAGTAAAAATTGATGTTTTCTTATAGTAATCTATTCTTCAACATTAGATATTTAAATAATTCCATATATACCTTGGAAGTTGTTTATTACGCGTAATTTTGAGTTATATTGTGGAAATTTTGCTTTGTTCAAACTTGACAAGGTTGAATCACCGACTAATCAAAAAATTATTTTATCAGTAGTCTGACTCAACTGCATAGTACAGGGTAAGAGCGTTGATTTGGAAACCTAAGTGCTCGAGTATAAATCCCCGCTGGGCAAATATTTTTGCTTTAAATTTTGTGTAAGAACAGAGTACAATGCACTGAATTGAATGCCATTTTTATTGAATCCTTTGAATTTTCAAAAATTGAAGATACTTATTGCTTTCGTGCACTGGTATGCATTAACAGCTCGCGTTGCGTTGAGTTACCGTAGTGTTTCTCAGGTGTAGATTAAAATACTTGAATAGAAGTTGCAGCATAATGATATTACGAAATCGTCACCAATGATGCGAGAAAACATATGCCCCTGAAGCACCACTAGTTTTTTATATCACAGCCTTCAAACTAAAAACTTTCCGGCTGTAGACACTGTCTTAGTTTTATTTCGCATCCTGCAAGGAACATTTGTCATCGATGTACACGAGGCTATTTGACAATGTGAGAAAGAACGTGTTTCGTCTTCGAAGAGATATACATGAAATAAAACAGGCGACATAGTCTAGCAGCCTTGTTGTGCTCAAATGTATTGTTGCAATGAATATTGTCTTTGTTTTGTAAGATATTTTAAGCTTTTGTAGATATTTCTAAGTGTTTGTATTAGGTAAAAATTGGTAACTCTAGATTCCACAATTTTCTGCAGTTTATTTCTTATAACATTCTCTTCAGTTATAGCCAACAAATAGGAGGTGCAGCTTAATTAAACTACAGAATATATTTTTTCATTGCATCTTTACATCTGAACAGAACAAGACGAAGGACCGGTTAAGGAAGAAATGTATTTGCTAAACGTGGTAATCGTTGCATTTTTCATCGTATTCATTCCTAACACTGTCGTAACCTACCATCAGTGTAAGAAGGCATTTCGGAACTTCCGCTTAGTTATCAATGACTAATACTCATAGATTTAGAACTGATGTTATATTCATTCGGAAACAAAGATTCATTAATTTCCTATGCAATTTCCATTCAAATTTAGGCGCTTGTTTTCCATCTAACACTATTTTGAATTCATATAAAAATATTCGTATTTGTGAAAAAAGATACGTGGTCAGGGAAAGAATCGTCAAGTGCAATGCGATCGCTTCAGCGATGTGTCTCGTGCCGGAAGAAGAGGTTGTCTTTCAGCCCAAATCTGAGCTTTAGTTAGGATAATTTAAAACCCCTCTTTGAAACTGGTCCATTAGATATTTATTATTTCTGAATGTAGGTCTTTTGAAACCTGATGCCAGAACACAATAATTTCCTTACAATTAAAGATATTTATACATTATTATAATTCTTGCGATCGTCTAGCGGTGTGGGGGTAAGCATACACAGTCCGTCCCACAGAAAAGGTGACTGATTTTATATTCGCGGAACCAATCGCGCAATTTGTGATCTGATGCAGGAATTAAGTAGTGTTGTGTTTCGACTATCTTCCGTTTTAAAAGGAACAGCGCTGGCATCACAGACTGCTCGCAGTAAATAAAACTGCAACAGTATGTTTTGACCCTCGGTCGTGAAAAGAGCAATGGAGCAACGTGCGAACATTAAGTTTTGTTTCAAAGTTGGTAAAAGTGCCACAGAGTATGTAGTGTCGACTACACAGTGTGTAGTCGAGTAAGAATTTCGAAGTGCGGGCGCTTCATTACTAAGTGAACTGTGTTTCTCCCTCGTTGGACCGGCTACGACCTAGTACGTGTCGGCGTGCCAGGTTTCCCCTTCCAGCTGCCTTCCCAGCAGGGACGGCCTCAGTCAAGACAAGCTCTGAGCTTCCAAACAGCCCTCCCGTGATCTTGAGAAAACCGCACGCCCTCGCACGTATTCGTTATGGCATGTCTAAAGTTCGTTCGTTTGCTACCGACAGTCCTATTGGTAGAAGTCCTGTAACTGCACACCCACCATTTGTGGCGGAATTCTCTATGCCCACAAGGCGGGCTCCCACCTATTCCTTGTACAACAGAACGTCCTTTCTTCTCGGCGCTCGGCCGAGCGTCGCGTCTCGAATGGCGCTGCCATCACTGCGACGTAGCCGGCAGCCGCTCTGGTGCCTAGTTCGACCTATTCAAACCGGTGCCGGGAGTTCAGCTGAAGGCTTTACGAACAGTTAGTGAGAGAATAATGTAAGAATTGCATTTAATTGAATATCAATGGTGTAATCAGCAGAATACTTGCATAATTTCAATGATTAATAATTTTTGAGAGGCTGACACAATTTTTAAGAGACTTATTTTTGTCTCTAAGTATACAAAAATATGAATTCGAAGGTTGAATTACTACTTTTCATCTTTGAAACGTTTACATTGCTCAATAAAGTAGTGGATATTTAAAATAATTTACGAGGAAAATATGCGCATATCTTTCGTTGGTTACATTTATTTTATTTGGGTGAGAGATGAGTGATTTCTTAATTTATGTATTGATTTACTGATTCAAAAAACAGTAAAACTCTGTAGCATGTATGTTTGTGAAGCAGAAAATTAATAACTTCTATTAAAAATATTATTCATTTAATATGCGTACTTCTTTCCTTATGTCTTTCAGAATCTTTAAACTTCTCTCTTACAGATGTGAGTTGTGATTCATTTTGTAACAATATAATTAAAGATCTCAGAGTTCTTTTCATTTGAAGTACTATTTTCACAAAACACTAAAACGTATTTTTAAAATAATTAAAGTAATGAAGACTATCTTTATACACTCTTACAAAATTCGTTGGAAATATCGCCGTCAAAACCAATATGCCCAAGTAGAAAAATGTTTGTGAATCTTATAGAAAACGTATCCACTTTGTACAATCGTTTCATGTTCTGTGAAGTAAATAATCATAGACATAAGCAACTACTGAGTAAGAAATTAAACAATAAAATAAGCCATGGATTGAAATGTTAGTTCTAGACGGAAGGAAAATCAGGGCGCAGACGAGTGGAAGTGGCCTCGTAGCGAGAGAGAGGGAGGGAGAGAGAGAGGGAGGGAGAGGGAGAGGGAGAGAGAGAGAGAGGCGATGAGAGGAAAAGGCGTCGCTCGGGGAAGCTCTTGAATACGAGAGTGAATCAGTGAGTGAATCAGTGAGAAAAGAGGCTGAAGTGATCATCAAGCACGATCAAACCGTAACTTCTTTACAACTGATAATTATTTTATTTCGCTCTCTGAGTTATTCTTACATTAAGTTACTCTACGAATAACAGGATGTTGCTGAAACCCGTAAGTAGAGTGTAATACACTACACTGAATATGCATTGAATGACGTATGAACCTGCTGTTTTATTGTTCAATAATAATTAAATTATTTCCAATTCAATAGCACTGTGTGTCTGGTAATAGTCTTGCATTGTCTGGAACACAATATAGACTTCAGCATTTTCTATCCTACGATTGCTATCTGATTAATTCATATGTTTTCTTTCGTGAGTGTATCTCTTATCATTAACAAATGTCAAAAGTATATTGAATTAATAACACGATTGGAAGTGAAGCTCCGCGCTTCTCTTAACTGAAAAGTAAGTGAATTCACCTGATGACATTCTCTTCATCTCAACCCAACGAAACTCAAATATCTCTGTCCAATGCACTAAACTTAACGCATTTCAAATCAATGGAATCCGAATTAAGACGATGAATTAATGAAATGAACTAACAAACATGTTCCACCTCAATTCGATGTTGTTTGCGCACTAGGGCTTTCTTCACAAGCT